>JAVDOI010000016.1:1125580-1643080 GCA_032191485.1 Leptoclinus maculatus
ATTATAAACATACTTATATGCTTTCACTTAGAGCAAACAATGAACACTGTGGCAGTGATTATAATGCATTATAAACAGATTATAATGTATTGCAACGATGAGTATTATAATACATGATGATCCTTGTCAGTGAGTGACATAAAGCAGTTATGAAACGTTATGATACTTGACCTTATAAGTCATCATCAAATGCTTTATAATGTGGTATGAATATTGTTTTACAGCTTTATGAGTGCTATAATCATACGGTGCTATATGCAGATTATAAATCATTCAGTATGTTTATTATAAATTATAGACACGGGCGTCACAGAAAATGTTAGAGACTTCACATTTTAAGAAGCACATTTAGGACGGACTCCATGCAAATTGCAGAGGTGTAAAGGAGAAATTGAGCCAGCCAGACTCTGGATGTAGCAGAGGAAGGTCAGCCAGTGAATCACTGAAGCCTCAGGGGCTTTTTGGAAACCAGGAGGAAGGAAGGAGAGAGACCGAGAGGAGAGGTGGCTCGCCGGCAGGCTTTGCAAGGATGAATGAGTAAGAGAGGGGGAGGTAGGGAAGAGTAAACTGTTCCCAAAAGCAACGGAATGAAGAAGGCGGCAGGAGTGAGGATTATGAGAGAGAGAGAGGGAGAGAGGGAGAGGGAGAGGGCATGTCAAAAGAGAGTTTGGGTAGTTCTGGTAAGTGATCAGATGAGTTTTAGTAAGCAGCGCCTGAAGGGCATGGAGGTCTGACAGAGAGAGAGAGAAGAGAGAAGATAGAGGGATGGAGACAGACAGAGGGCAACCCTTGACTCAACAGGGCAGGACACATGTCATGTAGTTAAGACACGAAGAGTTCAACACCCCCCCCCTCCGCCTCTCTCTTTCTGTCCATCATTCCTTGTGCTCTTTACCGAGAATAAAGTCAAAATGCCACATAAATAACCAATTCCACTACTATGAGTGCAGATGAGATCAAAACATCTGTACCAGTTGATGTAAGTCAACCACTATTAAAAGCATACTGCGCAGCATTTTCCTAAAAACAAGACGTAAACACAAGACTGTTAGAAGTGTGTGGCGGTGTTTGTGTCTGCAGAGACCCTGTCCTTTTCCTGTATATTCTCTTTTCTGTGTTTGGCCGTCAGCAGAGAGCCCTTTGGGCCCATGTGGCGGTGTATCCCCTCAACCAATAACAGCGTGAAGGTGAGGATGGGAGTGTAGCACAACGTAGCGACCAGGTGACACACCGCCGGTTGGTTTACAAACCAACCAGCCGAGCTGCATAGCAGACCTAAAAATGAAGACCTCTCTTCATCTGATATGGCAAAAGTGATGTGCTCCTAGCAACACACACTGCAGCTTCTGAGCAGACTGAAAGTGACGGAGAAAGGGTGGCAACACTGTACGCCACAAAAGTGACTTCACAGAAACCCTGAAGCCTGAACCAACTGTCCAACTATTTCATAATGATATCACAAGAAGATGTACATAGTTGTAACTTCTTCAGTATAAAAGGCTCAAACCAACCAGTCAAGTAGTAAATCCAGAATGAAGGTGGTGCAACAAAAGGTAATCTGGGGATAGCCGGAGTTATTTTTACCTCCCCAGCAATAAAGGACTCTTGTTCCTCTTAGTGCAGTGCGGTTTAATATGGTCATGCAACCTGAGCAGTGATCCTTGATCAGTTTCTCTTGCTCCCAGAGGTTTAATGACTACAGGCCCTGGAGTAGAGCCATAGCTAGGTGGAGCAAAGGCACAGCAGCGTATCCTAATGTACCCAGACACCCGTCTCCATTTAGGCTGAGCTGAGGGGGGGGGGGGGGGGGGGGGGGGGTGGAGGGATACATGGTGCGATGAGATCAGCCTTATAAAGAGAAAGGGAGACGGAGGAACGAGGGCAGAAGGGTCGCCTGGAGGGCTGTGAAGTAGAACAGATCAGTGCAGATGAGTGGCAGTTCATTCTTTTGTACTAACTTTTGGGGTTTTGTTATCAGCGTGTACTTTATGTACTCTGGTATTCATTTAAATAATTTTTGGTGTTTTAATGCTGCAGTGAATGTTGTTGAGGGGTGCACGCTTGTCTTTCAAGTTTGCTTTGTCAAGGCCAGTGCATATAAATAAACAGACAAGTACGACATATTCATTTAAATGCTTTTATCGTCATTTTTTTTGCAAATTGTTTTGAAGTGCTATACAAAATAAAGCTTTTCCTACATACCTACTATGTTTCTGTTTCACATCTCCGACACTCGCAGACACTCTTCACCAGTTTTACAGTAAAATAAATCTAAGAATAAAATGAATAAGATACATAAAACTAGAAGTCACAGCTGGACTGTAAATGTGTAAAGTAGGGATAACGTGCCGTATTTAGATACTGCCATCAAAATACCTCCTTAGTTTAGTTATTGTTAGAGGTTGCTTTTATTTATACAAGAATTATTAAAATGCTTCATTCATAAACATATTCTTTGATTCATATTTTAAGGTTTAATGTTCCTTTATTCTCTAACATCACTGTGGCTTCAATTATTCTCCGTACATAATTCAAGCTTCCTCATACCAGTATATAGATACTTCTGTGTTCCACAATGTAAAGTGCTATTTGGTGAGTAATAAGAAAATAGAGAAAAATATGAATCAATAGGCAGTGAGAAGCATTTAAAGATAAGAAGAGTGTTTGTATAACGGGACAAAAGAGACAGAGACTAAACGTTCGGACACTCTGGACGCTTCTATCTGTACAGATGGATCTCACTGAAGCTCTTATCTCTCGCCTCCCGTTGACGGACAACGGACACCGTCCTCAGTTGTCAACCGAAAGAGCTTGAGAAAAGGAGCATTAATAAGCAATTTGGACGAGGCAATTTCGAGTAATTTTGCTCCACTGCCTCTCTCGTCCAACGGCTCCATCGCAGAGGTCTGCTGGCCATTAGCACGTTTTCCACCTGCGTTCATGGCACGTTGTCATAATCGCTAAACTCACCGGAGCTGTTATTGGGAGGGCTGTCATTAGATGAGACAGCTGCTTAAATTGCTGACATTTTTGTGCATACACACACACACACACACACACACACACACACACACACACACACACACACACACACACACACACACACACACACACACACACACGCACACACGCACACACACACGTATCTGAATCAAAAGTAGTCACACCGAAAGAAACGGCAACAGAATAAATATAGAAATATATAAAATGACGAAAGGCAGCAACAACCATATTTTGTTGCCCTACCTTGCAGCAAGAAGTTACTGAAATAATGTTGACTTAAAGCTTTCCAGTGAACCAAAAATTGTAATAATGTGACCATACAGTTTTATTATTTTACATAATTCTGCTGCTAAAATCGATGATCCCGAACAAGATGTAATGCATCTAAGTGAAGCGGAGTTTATTGCACAAAACGTTGATTTAATCTTTTCATTCTGTTTGTGCATTTCTGTACATTTTCCACATTGTCATTGAATATAAAATACCGATGTGGAGTTGTCTAAAAATAAAGCTAATGTCATGTGATGTAACCTTTCAATACATGAACACATATGGTTGGATTTAATTCCACAATAAATGTGAAGATTTTACAATACTCCACATTATGTCCTAATGCACTTTTTAATAAAAAAGTAATAAGACAAAAAATATTTTTGAGCAGGTAACACATTCGTACACATTCAGCAATGAATGCATTCATCATCAGAGGTATCAGAGGTTAAAACTGGAGTTCTTCTAGCTCTGAAATAAACTGCGAACACAAGGTCGAGTTTTGAAGTTGGCTGCAGGTATTAATGACATCACACTTTTTGGCTGCGAATAGTCACTCAGGCTCTCGTCCAGAGCCAGCGTGACAAACATATTTAGAGCATGTTGTTTTTTTGTGCGCTGGCTCCGCTGGACTCGCAGGTCATTCTGGTGATGTGCCATCACCCTGTTCTGTACAACGTGACACCACCAGACTACAACGTGCTGCATCGCTCTATTACAATGTTTACAGTTTGTGATTGCTCTGCTAAATATTTACTAATTACCTGCATGACGTCGAACGTGACATCACATCCTTTTCTCGGGGCTGAGTTTTTTGGTTTACACCTTTTTTGTATCGTCTCGTCACATGATGACATTGGACAACTTCAACATACATATTACCCAGCAATCATTATTGTATATCTATAATACAAAAATATAATAATATAAGAAAATAAGATTTTTTTATTTCATTGAATAGTTTATTATTTATGTAGGCATATAATTCTGTTATAGATTCCTACTGACTAATCTACACCCCCCCCCCAAAGATAAATATATAAATAAATTAATACATAAAATAATTAAAACCATGACGAAAATGCGTTTGCTTTTCTGAAATATCAGGGTGGTTAGGCACCATTATCGTGTAATATTAGTTCTTCTTTAAACAGTTATATTTCTTAGATCCTTGATGCTGCTGCTGATTGGTCGGCTTTGCAACAACACTGCAGTTTCATACAGAAGCTATAAAACTCAAATCTCCCAAGTTTTAGATATCATTTGTTTTCACATTCATCATCTAGTTAAAAATAGTACGTGTTTGATTGACAAAACAAACAACTTTCTTTATTCATTTTGAGCAGTTTTCTCTCTTCATGAGCCGTTATTTCAGTCTGTAATAAGAATAATATAGCTAGGGAGTGGAGGAGGAGAGAGTGTCTTTCAGCAATAAACACATTTTAATTGTCACATTTTGGGCTGAAAATCTCTGTGCATTGGGTAGAAATGTAGTTTGATGTAAGATATATTTACATAATTTCCACTTTGTCTAGAACAATTTGTATGATAAATCCTTTCTACAAAAGCCTTAAATATTCTAATCATAAACTGGCTCCTTGAATAATGCATTTGCAATGCAATTTACAATGAATGCAGATGCAAATAATTATGAAAATAAAGAAAAACACTGGCTGCCATTAAAAACGGTATATTTACACACTAATCTGAGCACAGTATAAGTACAGAACCCAAACCCGCAAACTCCCTTAAATATTAAATAAATGGAAAGAAGGTAAACACGACACAAGCTTGAAGCAGCAGATTGAGAAAAAAACATGAAGAATAGACAGAGACAAAGAGAGGAAGCAAGCGTTGTGCTACTGTGCAGGAGAAGCGCCTCTCCCCGCCTGCCATCCTTGCCCAGTTATTAATGACCTGTGACTGGAGGGTGGGTGCAAGCAGCGAGCCCACCAGCCTGCACTTCTCCGGGATAATC
Organism: Leptoclinus maculatus; assembly: GCA_032191485.1. Classification (NCBI taxonomy): domain Eukaryota; kingdom Metazoa; phylum Chordata; class Actinopteri; order Perciformes; family Stichaeidae; genus Leptoclinus; species Leptoclinus maculatus. The sequence goes on from JAVDOI010000016.1 coordinate 1,130,832, forward strand.
TGCATCCCACTGCCATATTCTTCATTAAGCACCAGCTGACAAGACCCATACCTCACTATAAATTGGGCCTTCCAGATCCATTATGGCCCGTATGTGGCCACAGCCCAAAAAGTCTTGATCAGATGCTGGATGGTAACGCTGGACAATACGTACGAGAAAACAATGCCGTGTAGTGTGGAGCAAACAACAGAGGTATCGCTTCTGATATTCAACCCAAAACATTTGCTATTCACTTGTGTAAATACTTTCAGAAAAGCCAAGTCGCACCAGGGGAGGGGGGGGGTGCACGCTGGATGAATTGCTGCAATCAATATGAGTTTACGTTCGTTTCTCCCCCCTCTCTCCTCACTCCTGATTGCTCGCTGTCCCTGCCCGTTGCAATAAACGGGCTGAAGGTAAATTGGCCTCAGCAATCAGCATCCATCAAGCTCCACTGTAATAGTCAATTTTGCGTTTGCCGCTGATTTCACCCGCAGAGGGGGGGATATAATTTTAGAGGACAATATAGCCCCCATGTGTTTTTTCTTTGTCCATTTAAAAAGAGATAAATGCAGAATGGATTCGGTCGTTGTAGGCAGAGGAGAGAGAATGAAGGAGAGGGTCAGCTATTATCGCTAATGCTAGCCAGAAAGCACAATGCACCTGATTCACTTTGATCAAGCTATAGACTCTGTCACAAGTCCAATATTCTTCATTCACTTAACTTGAAACTTCTAATGAAATTCACGCAGAGATGACATAAATGCATCCAGGGATCCATATATGTGCACCCAGCGGATCATCCGGTCTTCACTTTCACCGGCTGCACTCACAGGAACAGCAGCCGCGGTGACGCCGTTCAGTGATACGTCTGAGATTCTTGACGGCGGTTAAACAAGCTGTGAGCTCTAATGTTCAGCGTTCGCTTGTGCTGAGCCAGGTGGAGGCCGGGCGTTGGTCGAGATGCGAGCCAGCCAGCAGCGACTCACCTGCGGCTAATTAACCTCTGCCCGTACATGTGTGTTTCAATGGAAGCTGACGGGAGAGGGGTGTCGGTAGCAAACTGCCAATGCCCTGCTGTGCACCTGGAAACCTGGAAAGGCGTAAATGACGCCGACACTTTAAATAGCCTGCCAAACAGGAAAACTGTTCCTTCTCAGCAGCCCAAAGAGAGCACACTTTTTCCGTCATAGGTTAAAGTTTGAGCCACAATGAAAGGGAAATGGAAAGAACACCTGCTGTGAATATGAAATCTCTGTTGGCAACAGTCCCACATCACCGTGTCTGCCTGCAGAGAAGTCAGTTTGTCATGCAGCAGCAACAACATCAGGCAGTGTGTGACATTTGGGGCTCAGGCAGAGCTTTCCCGACAATAACAATGTTTCTGCTTACTCTTCTCTGTTCAGTTTTTTGATCGAAGAATAGCTTTTAATGCTGAAACACTCTTAATTTCCAATAAATTCCCATCAAGAAAAGTCCCCCGTTATTTAGTTATTTAAACGCTTTGATTTTGAAGCACCACAATCAGGAAATGTTGGGTTTTCATGAGCAGTAAGCCTTTGCTCTCGCTCTAGAGAGGAACTCCTCTGTGGCGGGGGAAGATGATGAGAGACTATTGATTGATAAATTGTCCGGATTGCGCCCACATGGTGTCTACACCTCACTGAGAGTCGAAATCAATGCGAGTCAGTCCACCTCGGCATGCGGTCGGGCCGATCAGATCCAAACGCAAGAAAGATCCGATCGTGGAGCCCACAGACTTGACTGGTGACACGTCCTGGCATGATTGGATGACAAAAGTGGCATTGAAAAGACAAGTAAGAGGAACAGCAGCAACAGTGAGTGATCCGTCTGTTTGTGTCTGCTAGCATCTTTGAGCAGAGCAACTGTAGCAATGAAAGCTCTGTGCATGTGTGTCTGGAACACCAGTGTTAACAAGCACTTCTGCATTTCACCCGCCGGATATATGAAGGTCCACCCTACAGACTTTGGAATTGGTTCTGCTATGCAGGTTTTCTTTTAACTCTATAATTGTTTCCACCCTGTTTAAGCAGCTGAACCAGGGAGATTAGCCTAAGTCTCTGGTTGAGCAAAGTGTTTAGAGACTGTCCCGTAAGTCCGCTGCAGACCATTTGCAAAGTCACACTGCAGGCAACAAAGCTCAGAACCCCACAAGGACACCTCAGACACCAGAGTAAGACATTTTTTCAAAAGGCAGCTGCCTTGTCCCGTCTCCCCTGCTCCTGATTCATTTCGTCTCTGTCTTCTCATGACCCTCTACCTCCAGCCTTTCTCTCTGGTAAATGTGTGCATCAGCTGTGCTGCTCTCAGCAGGGCCTCAGTCTCTGATGGGTCTTTTTGACTGCTATCACATGTAAGTTATGCCACGGCAACTTTCAACTGCTAGCTCAAAGCTCAAGGTATTGTCAGTAATTGCAATAGGTCCACTTGATTAAACTTGTCTCGCAGTTATGGAGTCATAAATTAATGTGGTGGTTAATTTTTGGTGCCATGCCAATGTGAAGTTAGAGACTTACCATACTATTAGATAATTAACTTCATATTCCTATTAAATTCCTGTGTTAATTATTTTACACATCAGGTTTCAATCTTGAAACAAAGTTCACCGTAACAAATTTCGTTGACATGAACGGAGGGAAATTACCCTAATGTAAGTAATAAACGTACTAAGTAGCTCCTATATTGACTCTGGCTCTTGAGTGTGTGGTTTTCATACATGAAGGCGCAGGGCGAGTTTTCTCTTTGCTTTTATTTAAATTTGCACTTGCAATCTGTGTGTAATTATCGTCTGATTTACAACAGTTCAACAGCGGCTCGTAGATTACGTTACCAATTGTTATCCAGTGCAGCGTCTTCCATGCAAGCACAAACAAATACACACGGTCTATTAATGGGCAAGGCGGATTCTTTTCATCTGGTTTCAAAGAGACCTGCTGTCGAAGAGAGTCATCTTCTGTTGTTTTTAATGGCTAGTGTAGTGAATGTTGCCATTTCCTTCACCCCGGACACGCCAATTAAACTACACATAGGCTGTGCCTCTGCAACTAGAGCTTCATACAATGCAAGCAATGTTATTTCTACATTATAAAGTACAAAATCTTGCTCCTGGTGATTGTTAGGCTTTAAAGAGACTCACATCTTTCACATCTTAGACCCCCTCTGGCTTTGCTATTGCAAGACGCAGGCTTGACAGTTCTTTATCCGTATCCTAGTAGGTTGGATTTGCCTTGCCACAATAAGTCAGTATGATAAAGACAGCTGATACCACAGCTGATTCCAGAGACGTCAAGAACTTCTGAGCGTTAATCCGGCTCTTTTACTCCCAGTCTTTCAGATGGTGTGAATGCAACAAGATGTCTCCGGAGATGTTGCTTTTCCCCTCCCAACGCTGTGTGGGAATGTCAGGATGGAGACGCAACCGTGCGGAAACAAAATTGCAAAAAAGATGTAGAGCACAGAAACAACACACACCCTGGCATACACACAAACATGCCCTTAAAGAAATGTGCCAGCAAAGCTTGATAAAACTAAACCGAGGACATTTGGTATGCAAGCTCTGTTGCTGCAACTGCACAGCTTTCTCTTTACCTCTATTCAGCTACACCTCATACTATGTGTGCTGTTTTAAATTGAAAAAAAAGATATATGGATGCGTTTAAAAAGGTATGACGAATTTCTCTTTTCATGAACAGGTAAGATACTTAAAGGAGCGGTGTGTAAGATTTAGTAGCATCTAATGGTGAGGTTGCAGATCGTAACCTTTCCAAGAGTCGGAAAACTACGGTGGCCTTCAGGTAACGTGGCCTTCTCTAAAGCCAGTATTTGGTTTGTCCGCTCTGGGCTACTGTTGAAACATGGTGGTGCAACATGGAGAACTCTGTGAAGAGGACCTGCTCCTTATTCTAAATTACAGGTGATTATACACTGATGAAAACCAATTAGTTACCAATATTCTACTCCATCTCTGCCAATAAACGCCCCTGAATCCTACACACTGTTTAAATCCCCGATCTGTAAGATGTTACAGGTTTTTATATGGAATTCAAAGCATATCTATTGCCTCCACAAGGCTCTCCACCGGGAGACAGCTGAGCCAGCGCCTAGAAGCTAACGGTGCTAACAGCACTAGCAGTGCAAACGACAACAGTGCTTACGGAGCTAACAGTGAACTAAACTTCTTCAATGACACCTGGGACGGCATTATTAGCGGTAACCGCCATCTGAGCGCAGTGCTATTGCGGCAGCGATTGTAGTGGGGCACAACAGAGAGACTCGCGTGCACGAAAAATGCACACACAGCCTGCCAAGCTACATAAACCATGCACAGAGATGCTCAGAGTTCAACACACAGAGGGAGAGAGACTTTATCCGCTATATCTTTACACAGCAAATAGTTGTTTTCTGCTATATTAATGCTCTAAATCCCCTATATTGAACTTTTAAAACCATGTTTCAAGGCTACATCTCTGTGGATTGTCTGAGATTGCATAAATGTCCATGTGGACTCCCTGCATGTACAGTACACTATATCTGCTTGATGTAACACTTGGAGCTTTTGTTGACGTCTTTGCACTTTGCAGTTTGTTCCCAAACACCCACATCATGTTTTCTCACGACCTTGCTTAATGAAAAAGATAGATAGCACATGAATAGATCTGCATCTGATGTTTTATAGATTCCTAAAGTGTCTACTGGTCTGCGTCAAATACAGAGCATCACCCCTGCTGCTCATAGGTCGTGTTTCGCTCTTTCGCCCAAGGACACTTGATTCCTACTGTGCTCATTCACACCACGGATCTCCTAGTGCCCTATTGTGAGCATCATATAAAAGCTCAAGCAGGAATGGAAGTATTTGCATCGTGAATAAACAAAACGTATCACTTGCTCAGTGGGACCTTGGTGACTTGCATCGCCCTCGACTCAACAGCTAGCCTACGATAAAAGCATAAAGCGTTAAGCAATAGCACATTTTATGCTTCCTTTATATCTTATGGATAGAAACATGCAACACAACGTGAAACGCAGGGTTGTATTCTAGAAGAAATTGGATTGCATTATTACTGCAGTGTTATCATCTGCGGTGCACACAGGCATGAAATCAGATCTCATAAAGATTGCGTGAATTAAATTTGTCTTCAGATTTAAATCTCTAAATCCCTCTCTGTGTGACTATGGGGTGTGATATGATGCATGTCCTGTACCGTAGGTGAAAGTATGCTGATTTTGACTCTGCCTTGCAGCGTCGTTAAACCAGACCGTCTCGGCTCCAAGGCATTCGGTTCAGAAGGGTTGAATGTATTTTCTCAATTTGTGACCGAGGCAATAATTGCAGACGGGCTGAATAGATGATGAAAGTAGTAAAGAATGAGATTGAGGTAGGGCAGAACACTATTCAAAGAGAATACATTTAGAGTCTAGTCTATGTTAGCTCCTGAATACTGCATAATTCTGTGAAAGTTCCTCAGAATGGGTAGTGCCAATCAGCAACCTCCCAGATTGAACAACAAAAGATGTCTCGACAACAAAAGCAGCTTCAATTCCGTTTCTTCTGCAATGAAAAAGATTTGACAGACTGTATGTAAGGATGGCAACAAAGAACCTTTCCTGCTCTTTGACAGATTCAGTGGAAACCTAAAAAAAAATCTTTGATCTCAAACACATCCCATCACGCGAGTAAGGTGACGAACTCTTTGAGCCTTGAGATTGTGTTCTGGTTGGAAGTAAGATTTTACACAAGTTTGAATCTGCTTAGGTTTGACTGGCTCACATCAATTTGACACCACCAGAGTGAGGCATTACATTTTAGGCCTGTATCATGTAAGTTCGTGAAATAGTCACGAAATGCAATCTATTTGTAAGGCATTGCTAGGCCTATGTACTTTTATTGTTTGTGTTTGTAGTTTTTATGTATTTGTCTATCTGGACCCTGAGTCTGAAATAAAGTGTATCTATCTATCTATCTATTGGTTTTGCAGGACAAAAACAATGTGATTGGAAAGCCAATTAAGATCCCTTTTTCGTAGTAGACACAAATGAAATGCAGCAACTTGACGATGCAATGGACCAAGATATTATTTCATATCGAGAAGAAACACTTTTGATGGGCGGATCCAACCAGCAGAATACTTTCAACCACGAGACCGGTGCTCGGCACTGTGTGTCCCAAGATGTTGTGGTTTTGTTGCCTGAACCTAAAAAAACTGCCGCTTTGTAACATAATGCTGTCCCCCAAAAGGAACGGACAATTTGTGTCTCTGTACATGAAACCAATAGATTTACTTTCGTGACTATTTCATGAACTGCCGTGAGATTGTATTGTAAATCTTCCAAGCTGTTCATGGCAATGTTTTGACCTTCACACTTCTGTATTTGTGTAGCGAAGACCTTGTAGGTGAAAACATTGTAAAAATAAAGAATATTTTAGAAGCTTGTAACATTGTGCTTGTGAACAACCTCTCCTTTTTCCTTTGAATGACATTTTTGGGGTTGGATGGGGGTTGGATGTGCACACAATCCACTTTCTTTGCCTTAAAACCTACTTAATAAGGGTGATAAGGGTGCTGCTCATTTGATATTTCAGTCTTGGTACACCTGGTTTGAGCAGCGTTTGCCAGCAAAATCAATAAAATCTTTGGATTTCTCTTTTAAAAGCTGAAACGGTCAATCATCAGTCTCCAATAGTCTATAAATAACTAACCCCATAACATTCAATTCTCCCCCTTTCTCCACCTTGCACACCTTTAAGGTTGTTCATACTCTATAATGGAGCTATATGATATTTACACTGAATGAAATATTCAAACCCAAGACTTAGTATTTTTCATGGATTCCATCAAGTGGCAACATGCTAGATGTTTTGTGCATCATTTCACACACATTTATCCTGATGTATTTCATTTAAACTTTGGGATCTGAACTAGAATTTGAGATGATGTTCTGTTAGTTTGAAAAGCTGCACAGCATGAGTTTCATCTGTTTTTCACTGCTTTTCAAGGATACCATTGATTTATTAGTCAAGCAAAGACGAAACAAGAATTTGCTGTTTTTCTCTGTTTTAAATTCTTTGTAGTCTGGACCTTTAATCGGAACTTGTGCTTTTTGATGTGATTAATCCATTAATTCATTAGCTGCTGCCCTATTTTTCCTTTCTTCTTTTTGACTTAAATGCTTGATGTAAACCCTGTCTGGTATTTATTCATGTATTGCATTTCATTATTGATATTCAAGCCTTTTATTTAATATTATCATTCTGTTATTCTGTCGTCTGGCTTGTTTAAATTATAGAGTAGTACTCCTTATTTTGTCCAGAGAACAAACATGTCTCTCTCTCTCTCTCTGCCTTGCCTTGTATCGCCCTCTCATTCTGTTTGTATTGCCATTGGACTCATGACTCTCTTCCTGTCCTCTGGGACCCTGAGACAGTGTGATAGTCCGACTCTGAAGATGTGTCCACGTTCATCTATCCCCTCTACTCCTCACTCTCTCCCTTCCCTCCCTTCCGTGGAGGCCGCGGCGTGCCAGAGGTCCTTGGCAGCGTTTGTCTGCCCTGCTGGTGAAGCTTTTTAGCTGGCACAATTCAAGCCTCGGTCCATCTGATGGCCGTGCCACTTTCTCTTAGGAGACGAGTTGGACAGAAAACTGTAGGCTAGGGAGAAGGGATGAGGTCTGACGCTTGGACAAGATGCGTGTCGAGGAAAGGATGGCACGGAGGAGGTTAGCGAAAGACAGATGGGGGGCGAGAGGGGGCCGTCTGGAGGGAAATTTGGAAAGGGGAACAAGGATGTCAACACAGAGGCAAGCTCGAGCACGAGACACAAAGGTATCCCAGGAAATTAGGATTTGATGAGCTGCGAGCAGAGGAGTCAAGGAGAGTGATGCTGTGACAAGATTATCTGAGGGGGTGAGAAAAGAAGAGTGAGGCCACAATCTTCCTCTCTTCTTTTCATACTTTGCACTTACCAACTTTTTGAAGCAGCAAGAATAAAAAAAAGGAGGAAAGAAAAAGGTGTTGTTACTGAAAAAAATGAAATTCATAGTCTATACAACATTGTGTTTTTGTAGTAGAGAACAGAAACAGTAATTTGATAGAAATAAAGAAGGCAGTCGAGAGAAGGATGGAAGCCAGCGAGAAGAATAACCTGAAAGTAGGCCGATCAATTGTTAATATCAGAAACATGAATAGGATAGAGATTTGGCAGAGAGTTAGAGAATGTTGCTAAGAATAGATGAAAAAAAGATCAGAAATGAATTAGTGAAAGTGGTGTGAGCTAAAGCTGAAACAAGCAGAGAGCTTTTGTGTCAGGGGGTCAGCTGGGATGGTAAAAAGTAATGACTTGGTAACTCCCTGCAATATCATATTAATGGAGTCGCTGATTAATAGATCAACAATCAATAACTGACTTTGGCGAGAAAACCAATCTGATGTAATAGTTAAGATTTGTTAGGGATCAACTTTGTCTCTTCACACCTGGAGTTGCATGGAACGTTGCTGAGCCTTTAAGGTGCTACAGTTCCGAGAGCTTCTTTTAATAAAACACAGAATGCCAGGACATGCAGCCATATAGTGTGGATTCATTACGAGAAAATAGGTCCAACGTGATCTTACAGAAATACGTGAAATGACCATGTCCTCTTTACACCGTATTACGTAGTGATGTAGGTTTAATCAACAAAACTAACGTTAAGTTATGGGCCCAATAATATGGTTAGGCTTAGAATAAGTACGTAAATTAAGTCAAATACGTAAACATTTCACGAATGTCACTCTCAAAACTTGAGTTGACAACACTTTGGGACAAGAACACCGGTCTCCTGGTTGAAAGTCCCGTGTTTGTTTGACCCATCCACTCTCAGCTTGCAAATCAAAAATAGTCTCTCTCACTGTTTAAAAGACTTCATTGGCTCTGAAATTTGCATATTCATGTGGCTGTGGGCCCAACACGACCCATGATGCTCATTGACTTTACATTGGCATGGTTTACGTGCCACCACCATGTAATGCGCTGTTAAGAGGTCGTGGTCATTTCATGTATTTCTGTGTGATCAGGCTGGTCTTCAGAAATGTTGACTTGTATGCTTGCCTATTAAAACACATTTGTACATCAGCAGCTGTCCTGAAGACATTCTAGGTTATGCTATTAACTGAAATCAACCTAAACACTGTCTCCATTTTCACTTTTAACAGCACCAAATCATCCAGTCTTTTATAGGAACCTTCCTCTAAATGTACGATTAGCTTATCCATAAAATAAAGCATTGCCCAATATATTTCATACAATAGGAAACCATCAAAAGAAAATCTCATGCAGATTATATATTTTCAAAGCAGATTTATTCTGCTGACAATTAATTTGAATTTAGTCCTATTAAACGAAAATATCATACAAATTAGAGTTATTGGCAGAGACCCAATATTAAATGGCTCAAACTGGGATCAGGAGCAAAACATGTCACTGGATCGTGGCTACCCTTGACTGAGCTCTTTGACTAATCATAGAGAAACGATAAGACAACGGGCCAGTTGGTCTAATGTTTAAGGCTTCTTCACAATGATCGACAATTACAGTAGCAACGCAATCAGCAACTGTTTCCGCCTGACATTTGACAAATGGTCTTAGTGATGAGGAATGCAACAGCTCTTAGCTAGCAATGTGTTGAGGTCAGTAGGTTTGGTGTACAAACACAGCGATGGGTGTCACTTCACTGAACACCAATGTTGTTCTAACAAGGACAATTACCCCAATACTTGCTTGGAATTAAAAACCTCATTACGGAGATTTAATTAATGATCTGGAAAGTAAAGGATATTACCATAGAGCAAGTGATAACGGCGTTGTTGCATTTGCCACATTTCATCTACATGTCTCATTTATGGCACATTCTCCTTTGCAATCAAGTAGGGCACACTCATAATGAGAAATTAAAATTTCACAATATTACCACAGAGAGAGTTTTTTTCTTTGACATTGGACAATTATGAGGTACAAATCCCTGAAGGCAGAGTGCTGTCCTTTTTACGGTAAATGGTGCTATTACAGCATGCACCTTGTTGGTAGAAGAGTCACAGATAAGCCATTGTACTGCCCCACTGTTAGTGCCCCACTGACAAGGTCGCATATTTTTTGGAATGAGCTGAGAGGAACAGGAGGGAAATTAATATGGCATAGATAGCGAGCTGTAAAGACAGAAGTTAGGGCAATTTGTGTTCTTCCCTCAGCTATATGACATTGAGAGGACCACGTCTCTGGAGGATAAAGACATGGGAGAAGTGACATTAGCCTGAGTAGCAGAGGGTATTTGAGAAAAGGGAATAGAAGGGAAAATGAGTCGGTAATATGAGCACAAATTACAAGGAAGAGCAGAATATAAAAGACGGAAAAGAGAAAGGTAGAAATGCAGTAAACACATGAATTATTGTTACTTAATAAAAGACACAAGATTGTTTTGGAGAAGTTATTTTAAATGGTCATTGGAAGCTGTGGTATTTCGCAGTTTTAATCTGCATAAAATGAAGAAATTCAGTTAAAGCCATTGTCAGGAATACTTGTATCACCGTTGTATCAACGCATGTAGTAGCATTGTTTCTCAAATTTCCACCAAAAAAACCCCCCCAGCATTGATGTGGCTTCTGAGGACCTGTATCAAAACCCACTGAAACAAGATCTACATAATGAGCACGGAGAATTTAATGTGCTGCATGACTCGTGATAAGAGAAGAATCTATGACTGCATTGCTAACTGCATTCCTGAAGAAATATCATATATGCATATTTCAAGGGGAATATGCAATAAGGGTCACAGCCAAGATTTTAGATGTGCTATATTTCAGAAGAAATACCATATGCATATTTCAAGGGTAATATGTAATACGGGCCACAGCTTTTTAGATGTACTATCCCCTAAGAGTTAATGTCCTGCTACTTTATATTTGATTATTTTGATTGATTTGTGACCTTTGAACCCACCTCTCCCCACACACCCAACATTATTATTTTACACTCTGCCTTGTGGGGATGTTTGCAAATGAGGAGTTGGTCTTGGTGTACATTCATGAAGATTTGATTTCCCTTAGTGCCGTTTTTATGTGGCTCAATACTCCAGTTGAACCTCATCAGAATGATCTAAGATATATGACCCCCCTCAGTTTCCCTCATGTTTACCTTTAGCAATCAAATTTGATGTTATGGTTTAATGATAGACGTTGGTACACACTGAGAACATTGAAGTAAAATATGTGGAAACTTACTTGGGTCAGACAGGATCGAGTCCGTCTTGGGCAGAAACTGGTCACAGCGGATTCCCTGGTAGCCTTCTCGACACCTGGTGGTGAAAAGAGAGAGAGAGAGGAATAAACCATCAGTCAGTGAATCAGGTAGATTTGACAGGGTACAAATGCCACGACAACAGAAGTGGGTATGCTCCTAAATTATTACCCAATTTGTTGGAGGCCCGTCCAGGAAAGTGTTATAAACAGTAATATGCAAGACTTGCATGTCACTGTTGCCCCGATGTTGCATAGCAAGGTCGTTTGTAACACATTGAGTAGTTTGCTTCATCTTTCCTATTATTTTCATTAATCCGATCCAAAGGCCATATTTTGTTTGATTATTTGAGGGAAACCAACACGGCAAGTGGGAGGGGGAGGATCTGAAGGTAACCAATCAGAGACATTCCCGCCACTGTTTACGTGGAGATAATCTGTTTGCATTTATTCACGTGATTAGATTTGCTACTCGTGCTGGACTGTCTGTCGTGATTTCACTATTGCAGGACACCACTGAATAATGCGCATCATAAGGGGTTCAGAACAAGTCACGTGACTTGCGACTCACATGACAAAATGTCAACTTTTAGTTTCCCACAGGACACAAAAAAAGTCCTTTTGTTTGTTCGACCCATTCACTTCCCGTCCCGTCCGGCCTGTGTGGACCATCTCAAGCTGGACTATCTCTGCTATGTCATTTGCTCTGAGCATCAAATAATAAAGCGGATGGGTTTGTATTGGAGTAAATTGTAAAGCCTGGTGCGTCGGTATCAGGCAGCCAGGGGCGAAGTGAGACCAGGTTGAGAAGGATAGGGAATTCCGACTGAAAAATACCCGCATATACCCTGCACTGCACCACTGACTACAACTGATGTAAATCCAAAAAGATGCATGAAAAGCACCTTCTCATGTTTTGAGACAAATGCAGGTAAGGTCCAGTCCTTGTGGAAATGAGCCAGATTGCAAACAAGTGTAAAGTAAGGCAAACTGACAGGAATACATTAATAGAGAGGTGATTTTTAAGGGTTGAAACCTGCAATATGAGAGAACTTTCTCGAAGAAGACATCTGTCTTTTCAGCAAAAAGCACAAATTGAGGCTGCAGCAGAAAAGGAGCATCCAATCCCTATTAGTTGAGACCTTATAACCTTTCTCTGTGTGTTGCTGAATGAGTTTCAAGTTCCTTGCCTGGTGGTATGAAATCTTCCCCGAAAAAGACAAATGTAGAATTTTCTCCTCAAAAAGGCAAAGAAGTAAGAACTGTGTTAAGACGGAGCTGAACCTGCTAATGATGTAAAACGATTTTCTTTTCCTTTTTGCTCTTAAACCCCTACAAGCCACCAAGAGGGAGCAATTCTGATGAAGAGTGCTCAATTAATTGAAGACACATTCTGTGGTTTCTGGATAGTCCTCAAACCTTCAAGACATCTCAATTTATGAATTTGAATGGCGCATTTTTCGAGAGTGCCAGCCAGGCAATGATCATTAAGCGGCTAATGAATTCTGAAATGTTCTCGGGCCGCTCTTCACAAAATGTCACAGGAAAAGGCTGTGCATTTATGTGTTTTTAATTAATTTCAGCTCAATAACTGCGTCCTTATCAACATATAAATGTGTCTTACAGTGCACAGAGATAGCACGGAGACTAAAACTCCAGTATGCGGCGTAAAGCCTAATGTGTCTCAGTTGGTTTGGATATCAATCTTTGCCGCTGGCTATTTGTACCTCACTTGCTGTTCTGTTTCTCTCTGTCCCTCTTGAGGAAAGTCTCACATATGAAAATAAAATAGAAACTTCAGAAAAGTAGTTTGTGCTACCTCTCTAAATGTGACCCTACTATATCTATTCAATCTATCATTTGATCACTTTCTTAATTATTCTCTTTCACTAAGACACGTTTTTTTTCTCATTTCCTCCCGTCCCCCACTGTGGACTTGTTTCATTGAAGCTCCTGGAGTTAATCTACATCTGCCCTGACAAGCTGACAGCAGAGCAAATATACATATCCCAGCGGCCCCAGCCTTTTTGAAGCACCCAACTGAGAGAACATCTACGTCCACCTAGACAAAACACCGGAGCTGTACATAGAGATCAAGCTTACAAAAGAATGCAGTGTGACACATCAAAGATGTTGCTCCGTGCAGAGTGTACCCTCTTTATGTCTCTGATCTACGGTGAGCGATTTTCAATTATTAAGTGAGCTGCAGGAGGCGGGGAAAGACGCACTCGACTGTGCGTGCCAGTGGTTTGCTTAAATAGCATCGTCACTGTTGGGAGGGAAAAGGGGGGGAAACATGGGGAGACGTCTGGTGAGAACAGACTCTGTAAGATTGATGCTTGAGTCTAAACAAAACAATCACAACTAAAATGTTATGGTGCCATTGAATTGAATCTCTCTGAAATGATATGTATGCTGTATTACTTATATGTATGAAACTACATTTGGCTTATAAACAATACTCTTCAAAACAGTATTTTTAAGTGTGCTCTAGTAGACTGTACACTACTGTCCCACATTGCATTGCACAAACAAGGTGGGAGGGGCTTAGTGAAGGGTCAATTGACATTAAAAACATCTGCATTCCATTCATGTAAGTCGCCTTACTCTGCTTTTGATTGGCTTGTACTGTTGCCCTCGTTGGTTGGATTGATTAGGGCCAGTCATGCCTTCGCCATAGCAGGAAAAAAAAACAATATCGCTCAGTGGGACACTTGATGGAACATCATTTCATTGTTAATGAAATGTATATCACCTGTGCTTTTCCTGCTATAAGAAGTCAAAATATCTGCCGTGTCCTTAAAGCATGCTGTCTCACTGTCACTGTGGGAATATGAGGACATTTGAATTGAACGGAGCAATCATTAACGTCAGTAACACCTGTGCTTTATAGCATAGTTATAAGCTTTCTGCAGCTTGACTAGCACTGCAGGTGGATATGACTTAACATGCAGTGGTAAACTGACATTAGTCCATCGCTGCAGTTTCTTAAACTGAGGAGCTTAAAGCCAACTGACTGTTAAAAAATGAAATGTAAAGAAACTTTGGTTGTCACAGTAACCCGAGGGCATACTTTCTGTTTGTCAAGTATGTGGTTTCGCAAAACACCCCATCTGTTTGGTTTCCTTACTATATGTATGGGGGCTTCTTATAATCACATTCACCACACTACATAGCCTTGAAGACAGACAGTAACGATGTTAACCACGCCGTTACGGAGGCCTCAACCATCTCATCATTCGTCAAGGCGTCCGTATTGCCGCCTGTCTTCCAAGTTTGTTATTCTCAGCTTTCACTGTTGCAACGTGCAATGTGATGCCAAATATGTGTTGTGTGGGAGCAGGAGAACAAAACAAACACCAGCAAACACAGCCGCCTTAGTTTAAAGACACGATTCCAATACAAAACTCCAGCCAAAGTGGTTTGAATGCTGCTATTTGGTGTCCAGACTTCAGCTCCTTAATCAGATGCTGCAAGTCAGGATCAAGGTCTGACATGTCAGCAGGTCACTTAAAACACAGGTGGACTTTTTCTCCGTGCTAAATTGGTTAACATCCCTCCATGGCGTTACGACCTAAACTGACTAAACCTTGACAGGAGGCAACCTTTGTCCCACCAAGTCAAGGCGCAGAAGATAATTAAAAGAATAGAAGCTTAACATGGTGACACTGTCTGCGAGTCATGCTCATTAGGGGGAGACTGTGGAAGTGGGAATGAGCATACATCCGTGATCAGAGAGTGCCAAAAAAATAATACTGCGAATACTGCGAAACAGCGAACAGCATACAACTATGCACATCTGCATGTGCACAAGCCTCTTGAAGAGTGGCCATAAGCGCCACAAAAACATATGTAATTTCCTACTTTATCATGTCTAAGACTGTCCACTACATGAAGTTATTGTATTCCACAAACTCCCTTTTTTTTGCCGATGCTGTTCCCAGCTGAGATCAAAACACATCAGTGTTGCTTCATAAAGCTCGGAGGAGGGAATCTAAGAGTGAATGAGAAACAGTCGGAGGGTATTGAAGGGTTGCGTGCCTTCTAATTAGCACCATAGTCATTAATTAAAATAAAACAGGAAGAGATTGCATGTGCATGCATATGTGTGTGTGTGTGTGTGTGTGTGTGAATCTCTCGCAAATGTACAAAGCAGCACCAAGAAGGGGATAAATATAAACATGCGCCTGGAGGATGATGAATTCCTGCAAAGGGAAGTGTGAAAACACATGCGCTGGTGCTCAAAGACACACATACATATGCAAAACAGAAGGGAACGTTCACATCCCATTTAAGCAGTTCAAGTTTTCCGTGTACTGTATGTGGGAGAACATGATATTTGATATGCTATTGTTTTTCCTGCGAGGCAAACTTAACATTCAAGCTGAAGTTTAGCTAAAAACAGAAAATACAAAAACTGAAGCCAACACACTCCAGATTTTAGAAATGGGCAACAAAGAGTCCTAAGGTGGAGGTGAATTTCTCTTTTTCACAACACTTACACATTAACATTCACACTTTGAAGCTGCTCAGCATCACTCCAGTTGGGGTTAAAACTACTTTGCTCAAGGGCGCCTCAGGGATTGATCCTGCAATTGCAGGATTCTGAACTGTCTTTAGGCTGCAAATTATACATGCTGCAATCTCTCTAACTTTAAAAGCGTTATTTTGAACGTTTGGTCAAATGCCTGGCTAAAGCTCCCACACTTAAATCTCATAACTGCATTTGTAATATACATATCTGTGGTAGGATGTCTTGATCTGGATGCATAAAAGGGACGGAATCACGTCAAGTCAGTGGACACTGTGCTCATGCTAAATGTCATAACAGACTATGGACAAGCCCTTTTATTTCCTATATTCGTCCAATTCGCAGAGACTGAAAACTGGCAAATGAAGATGGAGTTCTGAAATGTTCTTCTCTGTAACCAAATGGTTATACTGATCTTCCTTGGTTGGTACAATACAGGAAACATTCATCATGTCCACTGATTCCCCCTCAGCTACTAAAGATGTGATCCAAATAAAACAAGGAGGCAATTTGCAGTGTCAAACCACCAAACGAAATATTAGAGATCCAAACAACTACTTCTCTCTCCTTGGCAGGGCGGCCATTTGGACCAATTTAATAGCGTGCAGCCACACAGCCGCGTGAGGCTCAATGGTCTATTAAAAG
Organism: Leptoclinus maculatus; assembly: GCA_032191485.1. Taxonomy (NCBI): domain Eukaryota; kingdom Metazoa; phylum Chordata; class Actinopteri; order Perciformes; family Stichaeidae; genus Leptoclinus; species Leptoclinus maculatus. The sequence goes on from JAVDOI010000016.1 coordinate 1,147,268, forward strand.
AAAATATGCCATAGTGCATTGGTCAGACTGTGACAGGTTGGTTCAATGATCTTCACATCGTGGGCCATTTTCTCAGCATGAAATTCATTTTCGGGCAGAATGGCCGATACACATCCAGTAAACTGGCCAACAAATAACAGGAAATAGCCGAGGAAAAGTGTTGTTTCTGTCATGGTTGGAGCCTGACCGTACAACACTCTGCTCAGAGGGTAGAGATCACAGAGAAACAGCCACATACCTTTTACATAAAAAAAATGGTTCATGCATCCCAATCTTCATTTGGAATCTATCAAAAGCCTGAATTTGCAATTCATACTTATCTTGCTAATCCATCATTGTTCTACGCTCGCCTCGGAGAATGATTCATTCTTTTAAGCGTGGACCCATTTTTTAAAAACAACGCCATATCACTCACTAAAATATGCAATGTGATAGATTAGGGAACATTTCTTATACTGATACATATTGTCAGCAGAACAGAGGCAGAAATGGCTCTACACAAGGGAAACGTTCACACCAGCTTCATAGCACTAGGTGTAAACATTCACAGCAAGACACCGAGCGAGTCAATTACCCAACAAGAGAGAAAGTTCATTTAACGCGAAGGTTCCTTGATTTAGTAAGGCACTACCACTGGAACCGCTGAAGCAGGTACTATTTCATTGTTTCATTTGTAATTAGGTTTGAAGCCAAGATACAGTAATGAATATTTAAAAACTGTTTGTTAACCGTGGATACTCAATGAAGTCATATCCTTTCATGTATCAAATCCTAATGTTACCCAATACGTCTGTTCGGCTTTAATAGCAACTTGCTGTGCGGAGGTTTGTTTAATCAGATCGGCAGACAACCAAACACAATTGACAGGCCTGACTTCAACGGAGGCCTGAGATGATTACTTTTCTACTTTGATGACATTACATTTCACTCATGCGTATGCGTTTTCCATTCATTCCTCCCTTTCTCGATAGGAAAGAGAATTGAAATGAAAATATAGCCTCGCTGGGTATCAAGGGAGGTTTTTTTTACTTTTGAAATAGCGCCATGTTCCCAGCCTGAGCGTTCGTCAGAGGCAGGTAGGGTGTGAAACTGTGTGTGCATTGCATGTGTTGTTGTGTATTTACAGTATGTCAATCTTTGCATGTTTGCATTTCACACACACAGACAAATGGAGAGGAAGCTCTCTTGCAATCAGTGAATATGCATATCCATGTGTTTGTGTGAGAGCGATAAGGAACACAATTCAACAGGATCAAAACCAAACACTCATTCCGGTACAGCTCTACCCCACATTCAGAATACACAAGAAAATAAATACAGGAGTCAAAATATAGTAGGGCTACCATAGTTAACAATTCATGAATAAATTATAAGAAAACGACGCCAGGAGCTTACATTAAAAAGATCTGTTTGACTGGTCTGCAGAGTTACTTGTTATAGTTTCAGTCTCAGCACGTTGGATCACCCTCAAGGTATGGCCAAAGTAAAAGTTCTGCTTTCATAGTAATCAATGTCATCTGCTGGGTAACTGACAAAGAGATGAAACGTGTCTGGATGTATGATTTAAACACAGTGGAGAACACAGTGATGCTGTGGAATTTTGTGGCCGCTATGTTCTCCTGACTGGTATACAATGCGCTTTTTATTATTATTTTGGGGCCATTTTATTTTGTATTCATTAGATAGCCGGCAGCAAAGAGATGACAGGGAATGGCATGCAAGTGGCTGTGCACAAACCATAGAGGGCATTTCAAGATCTGCACCTTAAAGGCTTAACCGACATGAACGGAGTAGACGGAGCAGCTTTAAGCGGGAGCTTCGTTGTCCATGTTTTGTGCCTGTAATGCGTTGCAGATTACCCCCCTTCTTGTTGTATGCAGGCAATTCATTTAGATGTCATATCGGAAGTGAGTATTTTTGGGTATAATGTTGTGAGCTATAGTGGAAACAGCCCCACAACATTCATTACATTTCAGTATACAAGGACTTCGACAAAAAACATCCAAAAGATAATCTTACATGACTTATTAGGTCACTGTGAACCCAGGACATTCATTCAAGACTGAATGACTTCATGGAGCTCTCTGTCTGACAAACAAGAGGAACGGATTTGCAGCTGAGGATGCTCTTGTGCAATCTCTGGTCCAATTCAATTCCAGTTTAATTCCTGCAAATGGCCTCTATGGAGTTCTAATTGCTGAAGTAGCGTTTTGAGTGAAGAAGAACATGTTCCTTTTGCAGCAATTTTAAAGTTGATCAAACTGGTCTCTGCTCTGCTACGGTGTAGGCAAAGCTTTACCTTCAAAAAATGGAAGGTACAACTTAAACCAACCTCAATGTTAAAGTTGAAATCACAACTTGAGTCATGTCAGGTGTAAAGGCTAAAATAATGGGTATTTTCCCAATTTTGTAAATCTAATTCTGAGCAAGCCAGTGACAAATACAGCTATTTGAATTCAATAACATCAATCTCCATGTTCACAGTCATCTCTAACATTTCTCTGCTCTTTTCTCTCTGGATGCTTCCAGTTGTCAAGCGCGACTGACTGCTGAGCTTCTCTCGTTTTTAAATAAAACATGCCTCCCCACTGAATGTTGCATACATGCCATGGTGTTTGAATGCGTGCCCTTTCCTCCATCTCACCACGAGTGCCCTCCCTCAACCCTTTCAACAGAGGCAGGAAGTCACTCAATAATTCACATCTCCGCCTTGCCACTGATCCCACAATTAAAACAAAAACACGTAAGTTGCCTTGATGTATCAGATATTTTGTCCTTGACATCAGTTCCCATTATTTCCTTTGACTCCTCCACCTCTCTACATATCCCCTACCCTACTATGTTGGAACAGCTGAGACAGTAGACAACCATGTGGAGCCTAGAGGAGGACATATGGACACCACATACATAACTAATTGTCTTCCACCCAACTGGTTTTTTTACACGTTTGACAGCCGAAAAGAAAATTAAACTGGATTTGTGCAAGCGACCCCTCTTGGGAATACAGGAAAAGTGCTACATTCGTTCATCCAGCTTCTATCAAAAAAGCCAGTCAGTAAGTCAGTTGCACCAGACAGCAGAAATGAAGAGACACATGAGAGACAACAAACAAGAGCACTTCTGACCTCACTGGAAAATGACAGCGTTGTTCAAACTGCTTAAGAAAAAGCCTTCTGTGGTTATGTGAATAATGACAGAATCACAGCATTGTCATTGTTGTTTATGTTCAGAACTAAAGGCATAGGTATTGTGACATTAAACAACTCTGGATATGCGTCAAAAGCAAAGAACTGTGATTTTGCGCTTCATCTCCTATCAGCAGTTAGAGTTCAGTTCTTTTTTAACCCGGAAAGGGATACTTCATCTAAAACGTATGATTGTACGTTGACAATCAAACATCAAAGCCTGTGAAAGGCTTGTGGCTTTCTCCTTCACCGTTAATGGTTTACGGCATAGCTAGGAAGTCTATGCACGTAGCTGCTGCAGCTAACATGCAGAGAGACCCACGTGGAGACTCGCAAGAACTGTAATTGGGCAGCACGGGCTGCTTGTGTTTTCACCTGCATGTCGCCAAAAAGTAAAAACAAAATCCAAATCTACGTTGTCGACGCCATAATCGTTAATGCCATAATCATTGCATTTCATTGCATTGGTAAAGTCCTGCCTGCACACTTCAGCTCCTCTCTCCAGTTCAGTAGAAGTCCTGTTATACTGTAAAGACTATCACGTCACACTCTATAAATACGATCCTCTGTCTTATGCAGCGATCTTGATGGGGACTGGAAATACCATTAACGGTGAGATAACACTTAAATCCAAGCCCTTATCTCTTCTTCATTCCGCCCTCCTCTCCTCATGTTTATCCCCGTCTTTGACTTTCTCTCCTTATGAATATTAACACTTTATCACTTGGACGACTTATCTCTGCTTAGTAATTTGCTCACTCGAACTCACTTTGATTACACGGTCTGTTCTGGAAAACATATCTTCATTGCATCTGAAAGCTAAAGGTGGCGCTACTTAGATCAATTAAATTAGCAGTTTTTACCCACAAGTGCTCACTGCAATCTGAGTGTTTATGGCTCCATCCTATGGACAGATTAAATCACGCAGAATAATGCTGATTTAAGATGACATTGGGATAACATTTAATATATCTTTTTTTGTTTTAAAAGTAATATTGAATACGGTTTAAATCCACTCTCTCATTCTCATTCATTGGCGGTTACTCAACGTTCTCAGGATATGTCAAACCTGTAGATATAAACACTCTTGCACTTGCCCCTGGACACGAAGCCTTGTCCATAATAAAATGGTTTTCCCAGTTTGGTTGTGGAAGAACTTGACTGGCCTGCACAGAGCCCCTGACCTCAACCCCATCCAGCTACTTTGGGATGAATTGAAACACTGTTTCTAAGCCAGCTGTTGTTGCCAAACATCCGTGACTGACCTCACTAATGTTTTTTTTGGCTGAAAAGGAGCAGATCCTGCAGCCAGGATCCAAACATTTGGTGGAAAGCCTTCCAGGATGACTGCACGTTGTTATGGCAACAGATTAATTTTGGAATTACACGTTTACAAACCACATTTTCACAATCACACACACAGCGGCCTCCTGGGTGAAAGTCTTGTGTTTATCGGTCTCACATTCTGCACAAACCCGCCGTTTTTTAACCACGCTACTGTCAATAGTGACGGCAATGGTTGCCGTTGAAAGGATTCAGAATCAGGCGTACATTGACAGGGGTACTGTCGGCAGTGGAAACACAGCATAGAGGAAAGCACCTGGGGCCAATAGTGTCAATCAGAGCCAGACAACATAGTGGAAACACGGCTGTACAGAAGCTAGAAGGTGCCTTTTGCGTCGGAATCAGACGCAGAGATTCTTGACAAAGTGTCAGTATTTGACGCCTATAGGCAATGAGACCGGGCCTGGATTCTACGTATTTATGGCCTTGTAATGTCTGAAAAAAACTGGTCCTGATCATTAACGATGGTTCAGAACCGTTAGAATGAGTGTTTCAGCCTCTGTTTTCATTGTTCTGCTCGATGTGTTGCAGTGGCCATTGGCATTTGAGATCGGGAAGAGTGGACTTGCCTGAATAAAGTACCACAGGGGTGGCAGCTTTATCGCGTCATAATTTCAAGCAAATATACCAAAGCGCCCAAATGCCAGAGGATTTATGCAGGACAGCGTGCAGCTTATTTTGAAAAACAATAGTCTCATGAACGCTTTGACCTTTGGATCAAATTAAGCAGCGGGAAAGTCCGTCAGGGTAATCAGATAATTAAACTCGCCCCATTTGGCTTCTGTTTCGGATTATGCTGTGTCCCTTCGGAAATATTTCCTCACTGTGAAAGTGTCACTTGCATGCTGCTTATCCCGTTAGAGGGCACAGCCAAGAAGGCATTTGGCAAGGATAATACTCCACAAAAGGAATTTTAAGTTATAAACGTTCTAAACCAAAAAAAAAACTGGCAGCCACTTCATCTCCCAGATGTTGATGCTGGGATTTAAACTCTCATGCATGTTAAATGTAATTTCACTGCTGGTACTATGTGTTATTGCTCATAGGAAACATCAGCAATGCTACCGAAGGCAGCTGCAAAGACAGTTGATATTAGATTAGAAATAAATCCAGCAGAAAATCTAAAGTGCAAGTGTTTGAAGGTGGGTGAACATATTCATTGAAAATATATTTGGGAACACTGTATATGGATAATACGCAGTTTTCCTTTGTGGCTTTTGCTGTAGTTTAAGTTGTTTAGAATTAACAGTGAATACGGTTGTTTTAACATTTCTTATTTTGCTGTCAATCATTGGTAAAAATGATGTACCGGTGAATGGATTATGTAACAATATATATTTGTGTTTCACTTTTTATTAATTTAATTTCTTTATTCAATAACAACAGATAAGATATAAACATGTTGGAGTTAGCAATAATACATGAATCACAAATGGCAAAAACAAGCTATTGGATTCATTCTGTTTCTGACCTGAAGCACGACAGGGCCAAGTCAAAACGTCACAACAACTAGGGAAAAGCTGTTTACACCGAGCACCTGTAAGCATCACACACACACACACACACACACACACACACACACACACACACACACACACACACACACACACACACACACACACACACACACACACACACACACACACACACACACACACACACACACACACACACACACACACACACACACACACACACACACACACACACAGTGAGCTAATTATTTATAGAGGGAGAGAAATGTCCCACGTGAAACACAGCGAATGGCAAAGCAAACGCTCCCAACACAAGGCAGAAGCTGTCATGTTTTTAGGTGCAAAAAAACAACCAGTTCCTGTCAGAAACAGGTGTGAGGAAAGGTTTAAATTAGGACTTTCTTTTTTTAAATTATCTGTCAAACATGTTGCTTAAATCTGGTAAATCTGGACCCAAAATTCTTGAAAATTATCAGACTATTTTCACAGTGGAACTGTAACTTGCCTTCTGGAAACTGCTCAATATTCGTTTATCTTTTATCCCGACAGTTGGTGTTAATTCTTTGACTTGTGGTTGTATCTTTTGTATTATGCAAGTTGACCTGAGGAAATATTGTTGTGATGCATGTAATCAATCATAAAAAATATCTAAAAGAAAGTTTGTGTTTCATGTATAATGTGCCTGTTTGAAACACCATTACCTCCGGGTTTTATGGAATAATTCCAGTTTAATCAAAAAAACACAACCTGGGGGCCACAGAGAGGGATTTATGACATGGCATTACCAATCTTCATAGGATTATTAACCCAAAGTGATGATTAAGGATTTGGCCTTGAGAGATAGATGTCAAAATCCTGATAAAAACAGTTATTATCCATCCAGTGTCTGAGATATCACACCTGACAGGTGTTCATTCCCCCTGTTGGCTTCAGTTAAACTCCACAGCTGATATGGAAATACAACAATGCTAAATATCTCAAACAGAAATTAAACCTTTAGACATTATAAAAATATAAATGATAGCGGCTTAAAAAAAACAACAACACAATGTCACAATATGAATACTAATATGTCAATTCAAATAATTTATGGATAATACCAAGGAGAGGAACATTTACTCTTGCAAATGGGGATCTGAGAGGACAGATGATCACAGAAAGAGAACCTGGCACAACAGGAGAGAGGGGAATTGGATTTGCATTCGTTCACAGCTAAAGTGATGACCTTTGGTGTTGCTGCCCTCAGAGTGAACTCTCAAACAAAGCAGGACTGCTTTCATGGACACAGACGTGTTTGATACAAGTGTCAAAAAGTGTCAAGTGTATCCTCAGCAGGAGGAAAGGAATCAAAGGTATTTAAGAAAAAGAAGGACTGGGATCCGGTACGGGGTCCTTTCTGAAACTGTGCTGCAGACGACCTGACATACTGAAACTGTTTCAATGTATTTAAACAGAATAAAATGCAACGATTATAGCTTTGATTCTACGTATCACTGGCGCGCTGAAATGGTGCCCTGTAGTGAAAAGACCTCGTTTATTTCTTTTTTCAAGCATTACCATCTGTCATACAAGTTGAATTGCTATGTTTCTCGTCTCTTTTAGAGAAAGTCTTTGCCTTATGGAGCTATCTGACAAAATACTGGAGGATCATGTACTGATAAAAAACTGAGCAGATCTTTCCTTGCATTTTTGCATTTGGTGTTCAATTTAGACAATGTCTCACTGTTTCTCACATAGTTTATTTTGAGTAATAAATAGAGATTTGAGACAAATTAATCAACATCATTTTAAGTACAGAAAACACGTCATTCTTATACTACATGACAAGCTGAGTGTAGCATATTCACGTGTACGTCTTTACATTGCAATAGTACAGACTGCATGGCTTAACATGACTCGGAAACATCAAAGAATGCCGTTGTTATTGCATGTTAAATGACTTTCAAATTCATGATTCATTGGTCAGACCGGGCTATTTGTATAACTGTGACGTCATGTTTTGTACCTTCTGTATTGGACACATGTTAAAGTTACTACCGGGAACTTTTATTTGGTGTTGATTTTGGCGGCCCCTGTCGACAAACGCGGTAGTGTTTCCCAGCACCAGAGTCTCCTTAGAAAACCTCTCATTTTACTGCAGCAGGGTCTGACAATCTGAAGCAGCGAGGCGAGGCGAAGCTCCGTCTTCTGAGTTTCGGGTGAACCTGCATGATTTCATCCGATTTTGCACACCATCTGACCCAGTGGCAAAGATCATAAGCATTTACAATAACTAGAAATCTTCTGTAGGGCATATAGATGCATCATTATTCAATTGAGACTATTTCATAACCAGTTAAAAGTTCATCACAGTAACTTTAATTAAGAGGCAATTGAAAGATGTTTCACATCTGAAGAGAGAATAATTTAAACTCTCATTTCAAGATGCAGGCAAGACTCTTGAGCACATGGCACACGAACTGGGGTTTCTGGACTTATTCTGCCCCTCAGACAGTATCTGTGATACAGACAGATTTCAAATGTTGCTAAAATGGTGACTAATGTCAACTAGTCTTCAGATAATGGTGAAGTGAAGAAACAGGCCAGTTCATGTCCAGAGTGAGGTTGCCCTTGTGTAAGCTTTTTCTTCTACGATGATTGGAATAAGAAGAATAGACGACGGTAAACCCCCCCCCCCCTTTATCCTCATCGATTTTAATCTTGAACAACAATACATAATACTTCACAAAAGCTTGCAGACTGGAGAGGACAGTAAGTGGAAGAAAATAGCTGCAACAACGAAAACAAAAGTGTTGTCAACAGCATTCTTTAAAGGACACAAGAGGAAAGAAGCTTTGTTATGAGGACAAGAGAGAGGTAAGAGGAAATAATTACTACATTACAGAAGAAGCCGTTTTTACACAAGACTTCCGTCGTGCCGCAGGACTGGCAACATGTAGCGGATTATGTGACCCCAAAAAGACCTGAGAAACACAGCCTGCCTACAGATTCATCATTTTCAGGGAAGAGGAGAGAAACGAGAGCGAGGCTACCACCGCTACCACCAAATCTGTGTTCTTCAACCTCGCCCCAGAGTTAACAAAGAGTCTGTGTCTTTGAGACAGCGATGGAGATTTAAAGAAATTAGGCTCCAAACAAGGGACAAATGTGTGTTTCATGAAGCAACATTTTAGGTTAATTATGGTGATATTTCAGATATCAATACCTCCCTCATCAGGACCGGTTAGTAATCAGTCTTTCAGTCCTCTAAATGTGAGATACAAGGTATATCATATATTGTATAAGACTATATCACTTCATTCACACTATAAATAAGAAGTCCTATTAGACTTTCCAAAATAGAGGACAACTATCCCAACCTATGTTGGCATGTTTGTATTATCAGCTCATTTACGCTAAATGTTACCGATCCATACATCCTGCCTGAAGGGTACTGCACATGTGCACACCAGTACTACCTGTCTGTGGTTAAATGCTTTTTTTTTCTCCAGATAATTCCACATTATGAACAACACATCTGGGTAGGAGAGCTAGTTGACATCAGCTGTTAGCAGCCGGTGGATAGCACAGTCCAGCTTGGCTAAATAATGACGTTAACAGCTATCGTAGGGAGGTTGCTCTTAGTTACATTATAATGCGTTCAAGCTCCTGTCAGTAAACATGAGGATGTGTTCAAATCTTAATCTCTCTCAATAAAATTATTGTTTAAATACAAACTTGAATAAATACAGTAGATATACTGGAGAGGGAATTATGACCCGTTTCTTTTCTTGACATTTCATTGCATACATTTGTAAATCTTATTTGTGTTGGTTTCACCATGAAACACACAGTTTTCCAGACCTATTCCGGCATTTCTCTCCAGGCTGGACCAGTTTTCTCACTCGGGGCATCGTGTCAATTTGACAGGGCCATGCTTTACAGTGGAGAGGAAGCAAAAAGGCTGCAGAGGAGGGGTTGGAGAGAGAGAGAGAGGTAAGGCTCAGCAGGTATAGGGAGACCGTACCCTGACAGTACGTGATATGAACTCACAAGCTTATGTCCCGTCCTGTGTGTGTGTGTGTGTGTGTGTGTGTGTGTGTGTGTGTGTGTGTGTGTGTGCCCATGTGGAAGTGTGTGAGAGTTAGAAGAGAGCAGGGGTGGCAGCTGCAGTATTAATTAGGCAGGTGAGATGAGTGGACTACAGCATCATTACATTGGCAATTAGAGTGTAGTCTATTTGCCTAGCATGCCCCTGGCTCTAAGAGAGAGAGAGAGAGAGAGGGAGAGATGAAGAACTAGTTGGGAGGGAGAGAGGAGGTATGAAGAAAAATAAAAGCAGGTGGGTGAGAGATTTAAAGGGACAGGAGATGTTCTGTAGTCACGAGTCATGAAAAGGATTTATCGCTAATCCCTGCAGTGATAGTCAGCTTCCATGATCTCCACCGCCGTGCCAGTCAATCACAAAACAATGTGATATGTTAATAGAATGCATACGACGTGACACATTCTCTGAGATATTTCTCTCCTTTCAGTGCATTGATGTCATATTACAGTTGGGTGATGAATGACTTGTACTCTTATAGAAATGAGCAGATGCAACACACAATTCAGCTTTCATTTGTTTCCCCTTCCTGTGCGCGCGCACACACACACACACACACACACACACACACACACACACACACACACACACACACACACACACACACACACACACACACACACACACACACACACTCTATGAGAGACATAAGATTGAGAGGTCCCTTAAACTTTAGCTTCAAGAAAGAAGAGTTGAGACCCAGAATGCTCCAAAAAGTAGGCCAACCCCCTTCAGCTGGTCCAACACAAACTGCATTACAAATGTGTGCTCAGTATTGAAATCTATAAGAACTAAGAACAATAACTATATTATAAGACGGCAGTTTTCAATGTTATTAAACATTATTCAGGCAATGCTCATGCTTTGACATGTGAAAGGATCATTTTCGGGTTTACAAGAAGCAAGAATTTTAAATTTGATGTGATGTATGGTTTCTTTTGGCAAGAGGTCATGGTTTATGGAGGATAATGCACATTGATGTATACAATTCATGAATTCCCTGAAGGCTGATACATAGATCTTATCAGGTATTTTGCCGTCCTCATTTAATTATAAAATTAGTTTTTTTTTGTTTTTAAGGCAAAAACTCAGCCACAGTGGACATTCCGGTGGGAAAACTGACCGAAATACACCTGACTGCTTGACAAAAAGCTCATCCTGTGTCCAGCAACACTCTGAAATGTGTTGCCGTGTTCTAAACCAAGCTCTGGTCCCTGGAGGGTCTGTGGTTTGGATGAACAGGGTTGTGCTCGGGTGTCTGATGCTGGCCGGGCAGCACAGTGAGTGGGACAGAGAGCTGGAAGGTAGCTGGCCGGGATGACTTTGGCGCTGTCACACCAAGGTCTCCACTCTAACTCCACTATAATGAGCCTGTCAGCACGGTGTGAGCCATAGGAGATAGGCTGCCCCACATCAACCTAGTTTCACAGTCAAGGATGAGTAGTTCTGTGTGTGTGTGTGTGTGTGTGTGCGCGCAGGCTGGAATTGTTTATGGTCAGTTTTGTTTTCTTAGCATCCCCGGCAAACCTGTTTTCATCTATGCAGGTGAAGTGTGGACTGAAGTGCTTTTATTTTTGCAACGGGCTGCTCAAGTGACTTTTATATGGAGCAAACACTCAGCTGTCTTGGATATTCTTTTAAAATAGAATGACCGGTACAGATGCACAATCATGCTTTTAGTGATCTTGGTCGAATAACAACCACAAAAACAAATGGCCAAACTGTAAAAAAAAATCAGTTTTCTTGTTTACGTTCACGTACTTTTATGCACGTTTTTACCTTTGTGGAAAAAGTGTTGATTCGCTAAATGGATGTAGAAATGCCTTTTTGTCGAATAAGTTCTGACATAGTAAACATTTAAGTCAAATTACTTTTGGCCTGTGACAGCATGAAACATGGCCAATACTAGCCGACATAAAAGGACAATTAAAACTAAAAACCAGCTCTCCATTTTTCTCTCGTAAATCGGCAAAGGGGACTTGTTTTGTATTAAAGGTTCCGGTGTTTTACTGGCGGATTACGGCCATGTACAGAACTACGAAGCCAAGTTTATTTGCTTTAAACTAGTGGATGGAGATGCGCCTAATTTGATTTATTTGTGGCAACATTTCAACTGTTCACTGAATGTACAAATTATCAAATTTAGAACCACTTTTAGGAATGGAAGGTCACAAACAAATTATGCTTTATTTGCACAAATCATCTCACTGCAATCGCTCCCAACAAGCTGCCCAGAGTGACTTTTTGCAACTTATCAAAACTGAATCATAGTAGTAACAGAAGCATTTGGTCTTCCTGTGTATAACTGCACAGGCGAGCAGCTGCTAACAAGAATTGCCAGTAATAGGTCATTTTTATGAACCTGTGACTCATTTTACTCCCACCGGAACATATTACATATTATGACTCTTTGTGAATTCATAAATAATCATAATGTTTTACTGCTGACTGAAATTTATCACAAAATATAATCACAAGATCCTGGAGAGGCTGTATTAGATGCTTACAGATTGCAGAGCTATAAAGGGACAGACAACTCCAAACAATGGGGTTGCTGGTATTGTCTGTGTGTGTGTGAGTGTGTTTTTGTTTGTCTGAGCCTGTGCGTGTGCGCGTGCGTGTGTGTTTTGCTATAAAGCCTCTCTGATCCAGTGTTAACTGCTCTCATAAACAAGCACCTGCCAGATGTGAGCCTCAGCCCGCAGAGGACTGCTAGCGTCTGGCTGTGAGTGGAATCCATAACCAGACGGGTCCTCTGCTGGCTGCATCCTTTTGTCTCAGACAGATAAGACAAAGTCTAAAACCACATACAGCTGACCTTTGCTATAGCTCAAGTTTTACTGTCCACAGCAGAAAAAAAAAATTCTCCACCCCTGGAGAGACAGACATAAAGACAGACGGATATACAGGCAGGGGCCGGAAGTGCTGGAGGGCCTCCACCAGTAGGACTCAAACAACTGTGCTTAGAACCTGTACATGTAGTCGGGGCAAACTGGGACTGGAAGGCAGCCCAGGACTACAGCTTTCTGTGCTATAAAGACAATCTGATGATGCTGGAGTAAGTAAGTAAGTAAGTAAAACATGGTTTAAAAGCAGGCCTAGGACATGAGTTGTTACCCAAACGGCAGTCTAAACAGAGCTGACGTTTGAATGAGTTCACAGACACAGGCAGAGCATTCCACAGCGTTGGCTCTACTGCCTCAAAGGCTCGCTCGGTCACCACGGGTCTTTAAGGCGAGTGCGTGGGACGGACAGATAATTTCGCATGTTTGACCTGAGAGCGCGGGCGGGTGAATAAGGGTGAAGTAGTTCAGTCACGTATGTAGGAGGCTGACCGTGCAGTGCTCTGTAAGTGAGAGTGAGAATTTTAAAAGTGGATCCTAAATGCCACAGGGAGCCAGTGAAGAGATCGGAGTACGGGGGTGATGTGAGAGCGTCGATTTGTCCCGGTGAGTAATCTGAAGTCCGTTAAAGACACATTAGGACGTCTTTCTGACACCTGCCTCCTCACCTGTCCAATCAAAACAAGACCGTTTAGACAAGCCTAGAGGAGCGGAAACGCTAGTCACAGTTCCCCATGTGCACGATAAAAAATGACTGAGTCAATCAGATTGAAACAAAAGCGGGGATCAGTCCAAATTGGTAGAGGCCCCTTGAATCCCCCCCCCCTCAATGTTGAAAGTGGAGAGCCAGGCTGGCCCACGCCACAGCCGAGGACAATACAGTACTAAAACACCATGACCACCGTGTGGAATGGATCGGTCTTTCGTGAGTCTACCCCTGCATGTAAAAGGCCAATATATACTCTCTCAAGTGCTGTTCAGAAAAGTTTGAAAGTTTGCTATAAAGGTCTAACGGTCAGAAAGAGCATTGACGTGTTTTTGAAAGGAAATTTGACAGCCAACGTCCTCAATGACAGATGTTCAAAGATGTAAAAATTCCACCCACTACATTTCTCAAATTCTTCTTTCTGGCAGCATCCGTGCTCACGGCTGGACCGCACCAATCACCGCGCCGTTGGCAGTGATGGAGGTGGGCTGCACTTAAGAGGAGCTGTACCGCACTCTGTATCACCGTCTGAACAAAAAGCCAGGACAAATCTGCGCCAACAGAGAGATTCCTCCCAACCCCCGACTTCAACTTTCTCAATCAGAGTGGCCCAGCTGGTATTCAAGAAATGGAAACAAGAATTGCGGCCACCTGTTGTGCAATAGTCTATTTTCCTGAGCCTGTTTATTTATCTTTTGTACCGACTGCTACTTCAACTTGATAGTTTTCTCCCTCACTCTCCGGGCACGATTCCTGCCCTACATTGGAGGGTAGTCGCTCTACAAAACTATGCACAGCGTGGCTTTTTAGACGTGGTGACAGACACATCACTCAACCGTACTCTTGCATTATATCTGGGTCCTTGGTTTTCTGTCCCCTTCATCTATTGCACATAAAGACATTGTTTTAACAAACATGGGGTGTTTTCCATTTGGTTTCATATAGTCAATAACCCACATGGATTGCATATCATTGCTGTCCAATGGCAACCCTATGGAAGCCCATTCCCGCCAGCAAAAAAAATAAAAAAAAATAGTAACTTAAAAAAAAAAAAAAAAATGTAATTCACAAAAAAATAAAATCCACCCACAAAATAAATAATAATAATTCTAATAATAATTTTTTTTTTTTTTTTTATTTAACTTTTTTTCCACCAGCAAAAAAAACTAAAAAACTTTTGGTGCATCCATCTGTAACCATAACACTGACCAGATTTTTCCAGTTGCTATAGAAAGTCGAAATTATGAGATACTTTAACACAACAGTCATAGAAGCAGCTATGACATATGAATGGATTGTGAGTACATTGAAGACTTCTTTAAAACGTGGCTTTACAACACATGAAATACAGATGATGTTTCACATGGATTGTACTGAGCAAACGCACCCTTGAATAGAATGTTAAGCAAGAAGCAGCTCTGGAGTATAAAGAATGAAACCAATGTGGCTGAGGTGGCGACCAATAAACAGCAACTGGAAACATCTTTTTTTTTTTTTTTTTTGCTGACAGAGAAAAAGTAAAAAAAATATATATAATTATAATTTTTTTTTTTTGTGAATTCATTCATTTTTTTTGTGAATTCATTTATTTTTTTTGTGAATTCATTATTATTATTTTTTTTGGTGATCTTATTTTATTTATTTTTGCTGGCGTGAATGGGCTTCCATAGTTTATTGGTCGCCACCTCAGCCACATTGGTTTCATTCTTTATACTCCAGAGCTTCAAGGGTGCGTTTGCTCAGTACAATCCATGTGAAACATCATCTGTATTTCATGTGTTGTAAAGCCACGTTTAAAGAAGTCTTCAATGTACTCACAATCCATTCATATGTCATAGCTGCTTCTATGACTGTTGTGTTAAAGTATCTCATAATTTCGACTTTCTATAGCAACTGGAAAAATCTGGTCAGTGTTATGGTTACAGATGGACGCACCAAAAGTTTTTTTTTTTTTTTTTTGCTGGTGGAAAAAAAGTAAAATAAAAAAAAGAAATTATTAGAATTATTATTATTTATTTTGTGGGTGGATTTTTTTTTTGTGATCTCATTTTTTTTTTGCTGGCAGGAATGGGCTTCCATACAACCATGCTTTCAAACTTCAAATACATTTTTCAGATAAACTGAAGGAACGTTAATGTTCCTTTATGGGATGAGAACGTATTTCACGTCTCAACCAAAATAAACCATTAGAACCTAATTGGCTTGATTGAAAAAAGCCAGAAAGTTGACGTTTTGGACTTTTCCTAGGGGCAACGAGGATACTATCATTTTTAAATTGATATGAAGGGTTGACAAATCAATAGGAAAAACATACGCAAAAACATGCAATCCGTTTTTCCCTTTTTACTTTGATGTCTTCTTGAGTAATAATAAATAAACTGAGGCAGCAGTCAGCACTACATTCTCTCACCTCAGTCCTCCGCCATGGTGGCATGTTCCCTGTAGCAACTAATAACTACTCTCTAAACACTGGGTGTCTGACTTCTATTGCACAGTAAAATGACAACTGGGACACATGAAAATTTCCTACACTTTCGTTTTCAGTATTCAATGACACTTTTCTCTGAGCTGCCGGGGAAACAGACTGTCAGTGCGACTGTGTGTGCTTCCTGTTAGAAAGACGAGTCGTTTTGAGTAATCTCAGTGAGTACGAAGTGAAGCGGAATGACACAGCCGTCGCTACGCGGAGCAGCCCGCCCACATGCGAACACAATACACACACACACATGGCCACACACATGCACAGCAGTCACATGTTCACAATGGAACAATGCACATGCATGCACCCACGATATGACTTATCCAGCGTGATGTGTAGGTGGAGGGTCTATTGAATTGATACCAGAGGCTATGTTTCCAAAAGTGCACATGGAGTCGGTGCTATTACACGCCGTCATGACATCATACCCAGTTGAACACCATCTTCCCATTGTTATGCAGCTTCCGTGTGCTGTTTATGAAACCTTCGCAGCCATTTATGACCCTTTGGAAAGCAAGTCACGGCTAATTTAGGGCAGAACGCCCCACACTCATTGGTTGTAAATGTGTTATTGTGGCATGCATGGAAAGATATTTTAATATAATAGGCTGGTTGGTGGACGGGGGCCAGAGTTGCATGGCGGCTGGGTAAAGTATTCTGGCGGAGCAAATTAGCTTCTCTGTCACACAGCAGCCAGGCAGGTTTAGATACAATACCTGGTGTGGGTGTGTTGTTGTTGGTATAAAACCCACATACACACACACACACACACACACACACAGGGACCATCCTCGATTCTCGGCAGTTAGATGGATTGGTGTGTCTACATGTATGTAAGTTGGACAAAGACGGATGAATGAGAGAACAGAAATGAGAGAGAGAAAAGATGGAACCGGACCAATATTCACCTGCCCAGCCTTTCCTGAGTGATTGGCACTAAGTGGCATTCCCAAGTGGGGCCAATAGACTGGTCCTCGTCAGCCTCCATCCAGGCCTCGGCACCCTGGTGACACAGTTTGCTCCGTGTCGATGACCCATTTCCCAGGCTGAGTATCTTGTCCCTCAATGTCACAGTTTCAACTCTGAGAGAAAAGAGCCAATACGGGAGAGCACCTAGTTTTGGTGTCACATTGTCTTCAGGTTTAATTATCCCTTTGGCAGGAACACTGCAGTCATTGTTGTTGTGGATGCCAGCACCGACTTAAGGGGGGATTTTCTCCTTTCTAAATTCTTGACGCTCGAATCAACTTCTGACTGACAGTAGTCTGCTGGTAATTGGACTGCTTATCAACGGCGATGTCACGTCAAGGTGCTTCCAAACTCAAAAGGATGCAAACCCTCAGTAACTGTGAAAATAATCATTTTAATTGCAAACGGGGTGGAAGGAGAAATGCATTAGCAGTGATTTGTTTTGAAGTATTAAAACAAATGTGACTTGAATTGCGGAGTATTTGAACGAACGCGTCTGTGCTGTAAAGTCAAATAGAGTTCAAGGCTGACAAAGTTCATTCTGAGGGTAAAGGAGATGTTTTTTATATTAGGCATATAAAAACATAGTATGATGAAATGAGTTTCATACACAAAGAACATATATACAAAAGTATAACCATGCCAAATAGAAATTGATAATCAGCATCCAAGGGAGTCTATGGCCACATTGCAGTGATAAGTGGCATGTTGACCGCAATCAAAAGCTTCATTAAAAATGTTCACACCAATTTTTCTCTGCCGCCCTGTTCTTGAAGGTGAGAGCAGCGTGAAAGTTAGTTACCCAGATAACGACCAATCCACGCACACCTCCCACTTCCTCAAATACGCCGTCTTTCACTCGCCTCCTAACCTCAGCGGACGCACAATTACACCTCCGCTCGAAACCCTTGGTGTTTTGTTTTTGATTCATCACAGCGAGGCCACCGCCAACACAGCTTTAATATTTACCACCTGGGCAGAATTGCCTGAAAGTCTCTCCTATTTCATGAAACAAACATCCTAAGTCACACATTTATGTAATCTTTTTTTTTTTTTTTCCTCGGCATATATTGCCTAAATTGGCAACTAAAGAGCTTTGGATGGCCCAAACGCCATGTCCACATTCTCCCATGTTGACCTCTCTGCACTGGTTGTTACGTGGGATTCTACTTTTAATGTCCTGCTTGTGCTTATATACACAGTACAATTAACTCAGTCATCGTACTGATGCAGTATTATATGTCCACATGTACTGCACATGTTCCTAAGCACTTTGTTGTCTCCAGAGTAATTACGTGGCAGAGCTTTTGCGCACTGCCTCAAGTCCAGTTCACCTGTATGATTGTACAGCTTCCATTATTCTGATTATTAGGCCACGATCAGACAGAAGGCATCGCAGCAGCCAGGCGTGGCTTTTTGGGTAATTGTTTTTCAAAGAGGGTGAAGCAGCTTTCGCGTTGCTGAGTGCCTTGTTTTGGCTCCATGTGCCTCACATTTTTTTCTTCAGGAAGAAAAGCAGCCACGTCGTTAGTGCCTTTTTTTTCAAATTTTGTTCACTTCAACTGGATACCAGTTGTGACAGCCAGGCTGGCCCTTTTCCCAACTGTAGTTACCATGAACTGAACGGGAAATAGCAGGCCGTGGTGACATTCTGGTCTGTACATATGTATCTAAAAGCTCAGAAAAAAGGGGATATGGAATCAGAACCATAAGGAATATGAATGTCATGCTGATATAATGTAATGTCATGTGATGGAAACATGTTTTAAAGAACATTTTAAGATCATTTTGTCACCTTAGAGGGGGGGGGGGGGCTCTTCTGTTACCGACTCCTAAAGGTCTTACAAGAAATGAAAGACACATGTTTCAAATCGATTTAATAGAAAAATCCATAAATGTTTCCATGGAAACTAAAGTGAGCTCTCAACGTGTTCCTCATCCTAAAAAGGCACATCTACGCTTACTTCATGTTTTACTTTGGGCTGTGCTATTTCAATATTTATCTCTCTCCATACGTACCATTTAATGGCCGGATACAAATCAAAGCACATGAATCTATTGAAGTTTCTGGTGTTGTTGCCGGAAAAAAAGGGCTGCAGTTCTGGAAATTCTTTCTATTTTATTACTTGCTGGATGTGAAACAAGAACTATTTGAGCTTGAGCTGCCGTTATTGCTGAACTCAGGTTATTTCTGTCTTAGAGAGCACTTCCCAAACTGTTCACAGAGCATAGATCGCAGAGCATAGATCGCCCTGTTCAGAAATTGCACTGCAAACCCTCTGATACATTCCCAATAGATCTTTCCCAGTATCTCCAGTTGAAAGCCATCAACAAAACCTTGTCAGGATGTTTCAGCGGGAGGCACAACATGATACTCTAATTAGGGATTGTGGCTTCAAAATAACAGCAGAAAAAAAACAATGAAACAAGAAATCAATCACTTGATCAATACATTTTTCTCTGTCTTTCTCAATCGTTTTGTGTCTTTATCTCCCTCCCTCCCTCCGTCCGTCCGTCTGTCTGTGTTTGTATGTCTCCCTCCTTTGAAATAACCTCCATGGCTAATGATCTGCCGTGACCTCGGCGATCTTTAATTGAATAATAAATGAGCAGATCTTATCCAGGGCTCATCTCCAGCAGACAACAACAACACCTACACAAAGACACACAATACAAACTCCAAGGTCAGACAATAAGAACACAATACTGACTTGGTGTAGAGGTCCATTTACATGTTGCATATGCGCTATAAGTGTGTAATGACTTCAAAGCTCCACCAATCAATATTTCGAATATTAACAATAAATCAAAAGGTTACGTGTACCCAACCCAAAATGTGTTCAGTCCAAAAAGACCCAAATAGAGATATGATACCAACACTGGCAGCTGTGTAATGCTTCACCAGATAATGAGCAGTAACTCAAAGTACCCACCACTAGGGCTGCACGATTATGGCCAAAATCATAATCGCGATTAATTTGATCAATATTGAGATCGCGATTATTGATCACGATTAGTGGTGTAACGGATCACGGGTCGATCCGCGGATCAATTGAGTATTTTTTCTTCTTTTTTTTTTTTACAGTGTAATCATCATAGTGTGTAATACAGTTTTACTGCTGCTGTTCCTTTACAAGTAACAAGTCCCCGGATATCAATGCAGAGTGTCAGTGAACAGATATAAAGCAGTAGTGTGTTCACGTGAACGGAGCAGGTTAAAAGCATTTAACGGCGAAACTCACGGCGAGCGGAGGAACTTCAGAAGCCCCCGGCGTCATTTAAGTCACAAGTTTGGGATCATTTTGTCTTCCCTGTAAAGTATAATGACGGATAAGGGTGGTGGACAAAACCGTTACGGTATGTAGGCGTTATTTAAAAAGAAAGACATATGACAAGGAAAAGACTGTGACCGCTTTCACCACGGCGGAGTGATTCATAGTCCGGTGCTGTAGACACGCCCCCTCTGTGAGGGTCACACAGACACACACCTGGTGTGCCGCTGCAGGGTGCGTGCATGACACCTCCCATCTCGTTCTCCCCCTGGTGGTTGGCTGACTCTTAGTTGAGGAAGCGCTTGATTTGATATGTAGCAGAGCACGCATTTTAAATGTTAATATCGCCGACGATCACGCTCGTTTAATCGTGGCAGCCATAATCGTGATCGCGATTAAAATTCGATTAATTGTGCAGCCCTACCCACCACACGATCAGATCTTATAACGAGTCTGCTTGGAGCCCCTCGGGTGTGACACACATCGACACAAACTCTTCCTGACCCTCTTAGAGTGTAATTTGGTCTCGGGTGCTTATAACTTCGTGGACCCATGAAGAACTTCCTGTGTGTCTGTCAGCTTGTTGTGGAGCTCTTCTGCACACCCCTCCGTTATCAAACGATGCCATAGCATGCATGTTGCCTCAGTAACATGCATCAAACAAAAGCTGGAACTTTTTCACAAGTATTAATAATACTTTCACAAATTCTAAAATGACACGTTTGTATTAAGCCGATTGTCTGCGGAGTGCGATCCGGCTGGCAGAGAGATGATAATATCATCAACTGCCAGAAGCAGGCCTCTTTTAATGTCAGGTAAGAATGGAGACATTACTCACTCAATAATAATACTCCTCCAACTGATACGGGGATATTCATTATTAAATCACAGGATTTATGCGGGAAACAAAGCTTACCACCCCGTTGTGTGATAGTCTTCTGCAGTGTGAAAAGAGCAAATAAAAGAGGGTGATGGAGTAGGGCTATTTGGGTGCATGGCGGTGCTTAGTGGGCGTGTTTGCACTGCAACTTGATTTGCATATATTTCTCAGTCAGTTAGATGGAAGCTCAGCTATTAACTTGAGCAACTGAGGAGCAAAGAATTCCCACAAAGAGCAATCTTACTTAGCATCAAGGTCAGCGCTGCACTGGAGATGATGTGTTGATTTTTCAATATGAGAGAGAGAGAGAGAGAGAGAGAGAGAGAGAGAGAGAGAGAGAGAGAGAGAGAGAGAGAGAGAGAGAGAGAGAGAGAGAGAGAGAGAGAGAGAGAGAGAGAGAGAGAGAGAGAGAGAGAGAGAGAGAGAGAGAGAGAGAGAGAGAGAGAGAGAGAGAGAGAGAGAGAGAGAGAGAGAGAGAGAGAGAGAGAGAGAGAGAGAGAGAGAGAGAGAGAGAGGCCAGACCAGCACTTGGACCCAGAGACCTGTGGGCGGGAAGCTGTTTTATCAGAGCTGTTCAGAGCTCCTCACATTACAGCCCCATAACCATGGTTGCACTCCCTGATCAACTTAATGGGCAGACTGGGGCTTTAGGCCCTCTGCCATTCTCCAACACTTCCACACGTGCATGATCACACATGCATGCAGGGATACACACACACGCACGCATGCAACTGAATTAAGCAACTGGGAACCAAAGATATCACGGGTGTCCAGGCAAACAGAATGAGAGAGAGAGAGAGAGAGAGAGAGAGAGAGAGAGAGAGAGAGAGAGAGAGAGAGAAGAAGCGAGTGGGTGAGCGTTTGTGTGTGTGTGTGTGTGTGTGTGTGTGTGTGTGTGTGTGTGTGTGTCAGGGAGGTTTGGATGGTGAGGACGAGTCACCAGCTGCTGGGAGGTTTGGCATTGGTATGACAGAACGAGGCTTGCCATGGGGTGTGACAGCATTGACACCGAGTCCTCATACAAACAAGTACACACAAACAAACACACACACACACACACACAAACACTCAGAGAGGCACTTGTGAACACTATTAGCAGGCAAAGATACGACTTAGAGAATAGTGAAGCTACTTTGAAAAGTGTAGTCAATGAAGCTTCTTAAAAGGAAAAACACACTTTAAAATTGGACTCAGGGTCAAAATATTGCTACATGAGCATTCATTTTAAGCTAATGCAATAAAAAAATCCCTGTCCATGAAATAAGAAAAAAACACTATCATTTTATTTTCTTAAAGCTAGTACGAGAACCTTTAACTTTGTGTTGATTTTGGAAAAAAGCGGTATTGTTCAGCACCAGAGTCCCTTTAGAAAACCTCCCAATGGGGACCGGCGGACCAGGTGAAGTTCTGCTCCAGGCCGGAGGAGCAGCCACTGATGCCTGGCACAGAGCTCTCCAGTAGAAGGTTAGGCATCAATATTAAATGGAGACTTATGTTTCATAACCAGTTAAAAGTTCCTCACAGTCATCGGAGTGGTCCAAACATCAGAGACACTCTAAAATTATTCTAGAGAGAGTGGTCATCCTCTCTCCAAAGAGGTTTTTTTTAGTATACCGCCCCTCTTCGACATGGGTTTGAATGCATGTTAGTCTCACGGTGCCTCATTTAGGATTGATAAGGCTCATTTTCTGCCCCTCACTGTCCCGTATGCACAAAACGCCTGACTCGGCACTAAGAGTCGGACACTACATTTTCATTGATCTTGGATCCGACTAATCATCCATCACGGTTATATTTGATGGCAGCCAGCAGTAAACCCCCACAGTAATTGGTCCATTCACCCTCTCCTTGGTGTTTTCTTCTCTAATGGCTTTTCAATTCACCCATTTCCACCACCAGGCAGCGGGCCTTCAAATAAATCACTTCCCTTATAATTCAGTGTTTTTTTTTTTTCTTCCACATCAGCAATGTAGATTGGTCTGATTTATCAGTGCTTTTGCTTCAATCCTGCCTCCACTCGCTTCCTTTTTTTTTTTTTTTTTCGCTTTTTCTACGTCACTGTTTGGACCGTACAGTAAGTAGAGAAATTCAAGGTCTTCGTGGGGAACTATATGCATTTTTTCTTCCATATTCTCTCTCTCTCTCTCTCTGTCTCTACAGTGCAGTAAAACTCCCCCAGCCACCTTCACGCGGTTGCCATAGCAACCCACCTACCTACCCAGCCCTCACTGTTGTACGTGAACGTGTGTGCTTGACGTGCTGGATGCAAGTGAGTGTGTGTGTGTGTGTGTGTGTGTGTGTGTGTGTGTGGGTGTGTGTTTAGAGACGTGACATATTGGAAAAAAATGTCTGGTGGTTGCTTGTCTTACCACCTTGGGGCCTTTCCCTTATCAGAGCCTGTCTGAGACGTCCTACGTCCTTGAGACTGTGGGAGTCCACTAAGTTTCCTTTGATCTTGGTCTACAGTAAAAGAGACCAACATGTGAGAGCTGCGCCACGACAGTAAAGAAAGCGTCTCTGTTCCGTAGCCGAGTTAGCCAGATTTAATTATTGATTTTTGAGTTCAAATGATTCTTTAGCTGTTTTGTCAATGCAACAAATTTCGCTTTCATGCAAATTAAGCATTTAGTGGACGTGAATAGAAATGTCAAGCAAGCATTTTCTGCAAAATATTTTGGATAATTTTACTCTGACAAATATTCCCCAAAATGTGTTTTTTGTCTAATATTGAATACTTTGAATCACTTTAAAAAAAGGTTTCTTCTCACTGTGTAAGTGGCTTTTGACATGAAAGAGCAAATATTTGTCAAGCTCTTGTGTATATTTTGCTACTACAGTAAAAAGCATTTTTTATGTATTTCTGCATATTCTTTCTTCCACTTTCCACTTTTTCTTATCCTGCACAGGTGAGGCGCTCAAGGCTCCTGAGGCTCACCTCTGTTATGTGAGTACATTTCACACACTAGTGCCAGTAAATGTGTTTCTAACTGTCAGTATATCATTTACCCAGTGATTGTCTTTCACTACTTATTACTGCCGTCAAGCTATTTACTGGCATCACTCACGTCACCGAACAACAGATATGTAATGTCATATTTGTATTGCATGCGATGCCAATTGATATAATGGAGTGGAATTGGAAGGTTTCAAGTGTAGTAATGACACAAAAACAGTCATGAATAATTCAAACACGTACACTATTTACATTCAAAGATATTCACCTCGGCGCTGAGAGGCTGTCACACATCTTCTCTGATGTGCGGCTGTGCACTGGCATTTAATACAGATGTAGCCTAAAGCGTGATCAGAGAACCATGTCTATAATATAGAAAGGCAACATCCTAAAAGTGAAATCCACGAGAGAAGATAGATTGTGTTAAGACTACGTTCAATTTGAATGCAACTGCTTCTGCAACAGAAGTTGTTATTTAGAAGACACATCCCGTAATTGCTTTTTATCAGCTGCTGATGCTTGAACATGCAATGTGAACTCTTCCCTGCAAGCAACATCTGGTAAATGAAAGTAGCAAATATTATCTATTATTAATCTGTAAATAATTTCAAAGCTGTTGTTCATTTAATTCCCTGTTGATTCACTAATCGATGAACCGACTAATTAATAAACCAACAATTAATACAATTTAGTAAATGAGTTGGAGCTAGAATTGTGAATATTTTGTTTCTCACGAAAGAATGTCTTTGAAGGGTTACGAATACATTAGGACTGAGAAACAGTGGGCATATGGCACTACATTACATTAACCAATCAAATGTTCTGAGGGCTCACAGCTTGTTTTCCCACAAGCACGATATTCCTTAAATCCCAGCTTCATTGATGAACTGTGCTGATCCCTGACGCGAGATGCTTTTGGGCACCGTGGCTCAGAGAGGAGACATACTATATTATTTATATGGACAAATGTTCAAGGAGGTATTATGCTAAAATTGTGCTCTTAAGGCCTGAAAATCAAAGAATGGGTTTAAGGATGAAAAGAGCCATTTATGAAGCAAATGGCCTCCTGGTTTCAGCTCTTATTGGAGGTCGACCAACAGTGATTTGAACAAATCCCTGGATCTCTCACACAGGTAGATCGTGGTCCTTGTGTTGCTCTATTAGCTTGTAAGGAATCTACTACATTAATGTATCCAAACTGTTACCCAAAGGGAGGCACGATAGAAAGGTAAGAGCCGCCAAAAATATGTAGCGCATCTAATTCAAGCGAAATTCTATTAGAATACTGAAACTTTAACCGCCTACGCTTTGCAGCCATCTTTTCAATGGTGTGTCTGTTTAAGGTCGTTTGTTGATGTTCTGCTCTTGATGTCTGTCCTGAATTAATGGTGCTGTTTTGCTTTGTTGTTTGGCTGTTACTTTATGCTGTGGGATGAAGAAAGAAACTATGTATTTTAATATTTCAACAGGTTTTTGTATACGTTTTGGTTGTGGTTATTGTTGTTTTCTGCAAACTTATCACAGGCATAAATCCCACAACCATATGGTATATTGGGTCAAACCCACGTCACCGACACAGAGGAGCATGTTTGCCCGTGGCTTCGTCCCCTTATCCTGTCACACAGATGAGAAACATTTAAGGACTTTTGCTGCCTGGGCCTCGGGAGGCCAAAACGCCGGCAGCCAATGGGACGATCAAGGAGGCGTCACATTGACCCCGCAAAAAAAAGATAACATGTTGCAGAGAGACGCACATCATGGCGATCCTTTCGCTGTGTGCAAGTGTCCACGTGTGTGCATGTTTGTAAATCCTCTCAGTAGAAGGGGATTATACTCTAGGACCAGGGGGGGTTATGCACAAGAGTCAGGTGGTTCTTTGCATGTAAATAGCAGAGAGACAGGCTATTCACATGCACTCTTTAGTATGTGTGTGGGTTAGTGGGTTTTTTATAACCCCCTAAGAAAACATGCAGGCTTGCATCCCCGTGGGATTTGGCGCATTAATACCTGAGTCTTGTGTTTACTTCCAGGCTTCTGTCGCATAATGTGATTCATCTGTACTGTACACACGAGTTTTTCTTCCTCAGTTAGTGTGTCAATCCTGTATTATGTAACTATCTCGAATGTGCCAGCCCCAATTAACCAGGTCACGTTCCTTGTGCATCTGCTGTATCCTACTTGGCAAACGAAAGGGCTCCGGTTTCTCCTGCTCAGAGCTCAAATACGATGAATTTCTCTGAACCTAAACGGCAATATGCAATAAGCCGTATGATAATAATGCATGCATAGTGTACTTTCATAGTTTCTTTGTAATTTCTACTAAATGGTGTGACCTACAAAGCTGGCCAAGTCTTTGACATTTTCATTCTTAATTTTCCTAAGGAGAATAAATTCTGTTTTTTCAAACACATTAATCTACAGCATTGGCTTTTCCTATTTAATGCTGGTCACAACTGTAGAAAGGCTGTAACAATAATAGCATTCCAGCTGTTTAATGAACACAGCAGGTTCACCATCATGACAAAACATGTTTGTCAATGGCTTCCAACTACGACCCGGGGGGGCGGTGCAGGGGGTGCAGGGCGGTGCAGGGCGGTGCAGGGCGGTGCAGGGGGGGCGGTGCAGGGGGGGCGGTGTAGGTTACAGAAGGTTAAGATTTCCTGTAAATGGACTTCCTGTATAGAGAGTTTTCACCTGCTCATCAGGAATGATAAACATTCACACGCACACTTACAGAAAGCAATTTGGGGTTCAGTATCTTGCTCAAGGACACTGCCATATGTAGACTTTAGGGGCCGGCGATCGGACCACCGACCTACTGGTTAGTGAACGGCCACTCTACCCCCTGAGCCACAGTTCAGGGAACTAAATGGTAGGTGAAGGTGAAGAAAAATAATCACCTTGACGGTAAAAAGAAACCCGTGCTGACTTGGGAGAAAACACGGTGAGAACATTCTTTGACGTCAAAGTTACATGATGTGTCCAGGTGTTGAGGTGTTATTATTTACATAACCGCTGGTGAGGACAGCCTCACTAAGTGTGATGAGCCTGCAGCTCAGCGTCACGGTCGGCAACAGCCAGCAGCCAGCCCTGTTTTGCTAAATTCAGCACCACGGACAGCTACGTGCAGTTCAAAGCTTGATCTGTCGCTTCACAGATTCAAATCACAGGAGCTGTCTGAGGTCCTGATTATAACACCATGTGACACCAACGATCCCACACTGGTTTCTGGTGGACTCCAGTACAGTACCATCGTAGCTACACTGTTGCACACTGATTTGCACCAGACTGATCTAATGTATGAATCACATTGGATATTGGCATGGCAGATTGACATGGGGCAGTTGACTTTATGATGATTGCATAATGAATACAAGCCTTAATGCATTTGCATTGCATACCAATGGGCATCTCATCATTGTGCAAAATAATACAGACCGTATTGACTCACCGAGTCACTGATGCCAGGACCTCCAATCTCCGTTAATCTAACATATCAGGAGTCAGCAGGATAACCTCAGTCATATCATGTGTGATATCTAGCGCTGGTCTGCTCTGGCGGTGTGCATATATTTATGAGGAAGAGACAAAAGTATAATCTGTCAATATGTGTGTGAAGCACACATATGTGATGTTCCCTTTTTTTTAGAAGATACGCGGCACATTTACATACTGCGCACACTGTATACACACCAACGATTACTGTGAATAACGAGATTGGGTAATTGTTTGATTAAAGTGTTTACATGGTTTCCCACTAACCTGATTTCCCAAATTTTACATGATGTGTGTGATAATCTGGTTAGTGTGCAGAAAGATGGGAGGTAGCCTGCAGGCATCTGATTAGCATACAACATAAGAGAGGGGGAATGGAGGGACTTTGGTTTTATTGCGTTGATGTATCTTCCTCCATTATTCAATTTCATTCTCTTCCACTATGCTGCTGTTAATGTACAGAACACTTATGTACACAATCGAAATACTAAAAGGAATCGGTAATTGTAAAGACATTGTAATTCATAAAACTGACAAGTGATCTTAATCAGGTTATGCTGACTGTAATTTAAAATCTAATCCTATATATTCCCAGGGTGTTATTGAAGTATTAGTCTTCATGTAAACACACTAACTGTCGTCAACATGGCGATCACAATCATCCACCTATTTGGAGTTTGAAGAAGTCTGCACCACAGATAGTAACAAAGTTAAAGTTGAGCAGCAAGACAAGAGCAACACATTTGGATAATATTAAATAGATTATGTTAGGGTCAACAATCTAAATGACTAATTATAATACGTGTGTGTGTGTGTGAATTTACTCTGACATTAAGTTCTACAGCTGCTGAGAAAGGAAGCTTTCAGCAGGTCCTGGATTGGAATGATAATAAGGACTGTAGACGCGTTAAGATAGACAAAGAGCGATGTTACGAGAAAGTGACCTTTGTGCCAGTGAAGTTGCAGACGCTCTTCTCAGACTACATGGCGCCATTTTGTGTGTGTGTGTCACCTTTTGTGACGAAGACCTCATTGTGAACCAATCCTGTGCCAGCCCATTGCATGTTGTTTACTCAGTATGAATATCAGAAGCTCAGAGTCAGAACTCCGAGCGGCCTTGATGCACATTCAGTCTGAGAATCAACTCTGTCTCCTTCTTGCAAGAATAAATGACCTGTGATTCATGATTTTCCATCGGTCTCGAGTGAATTTTTCCAACAGATTATTATCTAAAATCATAGATAGTTTAGCTGTGAAGAAGAACACGATGCTTTGAGAACAGTACACCACAGAGCAAGAGATAGTGGAAACTATGAGATGAATGCCAAGCGTAGGAAGAAATTCTAGAAATGTGATTTTATTCTTTACTTCACATTAATGTATGCAATATGTCACTTTTTGTCTCATACATAGAAAGAATTGAAGATGTTTTTATTTCTATTAATCAATGCAAGGTGGTTTGTCGTATGTCAATAAAAAATGCTTTTAAAGGCTAAATATGTGTGTTCACCACTACGAATGCTTATGATTTATTCATTCTTGCACATTTTTTACATGCAATGTATTTGGAAGAAAAACAGTGTCGCAGCCAACTACAACGTCTCAGTCCCGGAACATGTCGACCTGCAGTTTTCTGGTAAATGCTTTTCTCATGAAAGATGTGCATTTCTGCATCTATTGTCTTGTCTTGGGAACCTTTCATAGAAACATTGTTTTGCACATTAGAGGATACTCACACAGTGAACATGATATCCAAATTATATTCGCTTGACGGCCACACGTGAGTGAACCTACAAAACATAGCATGACATTCAAACAAAACTATATGCAGGAACATGTTGTCAACATGACGAGGTGGTGACAGATCATACAGCAGAGCACTCATGCTGTAGGTAAAAGGTGCTTGATGATTAAATGCACCACTTAAACAAAAAGCACACTTACATAGCTTCGTACAGTATGCAATATCAATGAGTTGACTCTGGCCGCCAGCCTTTTCTGACACAAGAGAGAAGAATTAGCATATAGAGTCCATGAATCATTAATAAGAAGATTAATTGATGTTTCCATTCATTAATGAGGCAGGGACGACGAACAAGGCATGACACGTCAGAGTGCCATGGCATGAAAGTGGATTAGTCTTGTCTAAGAAGCCAGGACGCCATTATTCTGTGTACTAAGTCCCATTTAATACTGAGGGAAACACACAGGCTTAACAGTGTGCGTATGTGTGTTTGACTTTGTGGATTTGTGTGAGCGTGGCTCGGCATGTGTGGGCTTGGGGCTCTTTGGGTGGGCATGAAGAAGGTTTCTGTCTGTGGTGAAACAGATTTTTTCAGCAATTTCAAACCCTCTGACCAGCAGAGGGCTCCATGGTAGACACAAAATAGAAATATTGTGCCCTGGTGTCAAGGGATGCATCATATTACAAAACGAACGAGTGTACGATGTAAGATAACTCATGACAGTATATATATATAATGGATATATCACTTATTTATTATTGGTTTAAGAACAATCAATAATGCATTCTCCTTCAGTGACACCATGGGGTTCTTTGGTCGGTCCTCCTTCCTGGATTCCTCCTACTTAATTCCTTAAATTCTTTAATACTGACGCAACGATGCAACCAGAGATTCATGCTTCTGAACTGTAAAATAATTTGGAAATACTCTTTAATGCGGGGCCTCAAGTCGGTAAAGTGTGCACACGGAAATGTATGCTTTAGTAGTCCACTGTCATAGTATGTCAATGTGGCCATTTAAGAGAGAAAAAGGTTTTCAACTGGACACGGTTTAATTGCTTTACCTGCTAATATGTTTCCTATCTGAAGACGAGCATGAGTCCGTTCTGAGAAGACACCGTCCGAGTTTATTCTCTCAAAGGCGTGTCCATGACCCATCTAGCGTGTCAACTCTTTTTCAACAAGCTAGCGTGAAAAGGTTTTTTGCGCAATTGAGGAAGTTTTGTCAAATGTTGCTGTTTCTCTAAAGCTTTTCTAATGCTGTACTTCAACTTTTGCAAGAAAATAGATGAACATGCTAATGTACAATTGGGAAGATTTCTTTCCGGATTAACCATTTGTTTTGTTGTTTTGACCAAGATCACTAAAAGCATTAATGTGCATCTGTATAGTTCATTTTGCTTAAAAGCATATCCAAGATCTACACAGCTGAGTGTTTGCATGAAAGGATTTGGTCCACATAAAAGTCACTTGAGCAGCTCGTTGCAAATAGAAAAGCACTTCAGTCCGCACTTCACCGGCAAATACGACAACAGGTCAGGTCTAATTTATTGTATTTTTCTCTTTCCATACAGCTTTTCTAATGGAATACTTCAAAACGTGCATAAAAAGACAAACAGACGTGTGAATGGAAACAAGGCTACCTTCTGAAGGAGAAACACAGTGAGCTGTCAAATTCACATCCATTGTTGACCCAGAACAGTCCTTTATCCATTTGTCTCTGCACATTTATGAAGCGGAGTCACATAACTTTGGCATAAGCACAAATGTTTCCTTGTTTTAGTTATCTGAAAACATGGGACTTTGTTTTCAAATAAAGTGCATGTCTTTGCATGTAGTCTCATTTTTCCGTCGACTTTGTAATGCATCACACTGCCTTCTAATTTGCTTGACATTAAACACACCTTTACACCTGTCTCAAACCATCTGTCCTCTCCGTCTAAGATATTTGCATTTCTTCCCATGTTTTTTTTTGCCCTGTGAATGTCACCACATTTCCGTGAGACAGCCGATGCTCTCTTAGTAGTCCAGGCTGACTCATAACAGGTCAAACCCGTAAATCACCGACATTACAGGTGAACGGACTTCTTGGTCCCTTTTCTTTTTGTCAGGAGAAGCTGCAGAAGGCAATGGCAGCGGGTTTTGTTCAGGATAATTGTCATGCATTGCTGGTCACCTCCAGCAGACCCAGGTGCTTTCTGTATAGTCTTACAGTCTTCCAATGTTTCTCGGTTCCAGGGAGAGGATGGAAGATGTGACCGCTGAGGTCATGCTTGTCACGTTTCCCTGGCTGACTTCTGTCTCTAACCTCTATCTGCCTCGACTCAGTCTTTCTCTTCCTCGCCATCTTTTTGTTTTTCCCCTCAACCGTGCTTCTCTCCTTTCAGACATGCCTGTCTGCATAATTCAAGACAGGAAGCAACCTCTGATCAGACAAAAAGAAGATTTCTTGTTTTGAAGAGGTAATTAATATTTAAAGCAGAGGAAAGGGACATTTCTTAAGCCGTGTGTTTTTATTTTTGCCAAAGTGAGTTGTATTATGACGGAAATGAGAGCAGCAGTTCTATATTAAATAAATGCATTGTTAGCATTCTCTCTCTTCTCATGAATATCATTGTGTTCCCTCAGTGCTCAAAATTCAAAACACTGCGCTGAGGCTTTGAAGACTGATATACTGCACAGAGTGACCACAGACCAAACTCTAACAAAGTCAAAACCCATGTCCATAAGTCCATAACATCATTGAAGAATTTACCCCAATATTTAGGCATTTTGTTCAACTCAGACGAGGGCTAGACAATGAATTAATATATTTGACCGAATCACAAATGCAGAATAATTGACACCATCATGTCATTCTCTGTGATTTAAAGTGGCATACCCAATCGAAATGTCAACATGTTCCTTCTTAGCTGAAAATAAAGATCAGTGGTTTAGACAGGCAAAGTGCTACCGTGCCAGTTTTATTACATAATTCATACATCAGAATACTGCGGATGCTGAAGAAGGTCTGGGACAAGTGAAACCATGTGGGCAAAGCATTTGCAGCAATTCTTCCAGTGTGCTACATGCTACTTCTTCTACATGCAACTATTCTGCATCGCTGCGACACATCGAATGATGAAGTTCAATTCAATGGGAAAAAAGGGGATCTGGCGTTCGTGCGGAATGTGTTCGGGGGGGTCGAACTCTTATTAGTTGGCGGTTCAGATGGCATGCATTGATTTTGTATAGAGGAATGATCTGATGTGGAAAATGGCCGTCAATATTTCGCAGATACTTATGAATGTTTTATCCGGTGCATTGAAGAAAATACGTTCCCCCGAACTGTATGGTAATTGGTATTGTATCGTTCATGTCAAACAGCAGCATTTGAACATGATTCATAAAGAAACATGGCAGTCACAGGGGAACCACAGCATTACCTAACCTCCCTCTGACATTGAAACTGACTTGAAACTATCCAGAGAAAGGGGCTCCTTTGATTTGCATACTGGATTATCAAGGTGTCAACACTTTGATACAAGGTGATACATGCTCTTGAATCTTTTTCTACAACCAAAATACAATGTGCATAACAATGGAAATATCCTTTACGGTACATTTTGAAATGCAGTCTGGTGTTTAAGTCACAGTTTCATTGTCATCCAGCACCGACTGAAGAAAGTGGAGAGTCACAAAACAACCCAGTCTCTCTCCCAACTCGTCACATACTGACACTTGATCGGAGCCACTTCATACTGACGCACAGAGGCACCCGGTGTTTAGAACTCCAATGTAAACTCATCCACATCATTATTAGATGTCAGAGCAACTGACGTAGTATAAAGTGCCCGATAGTCCGCTTGGAATGGTGTGGTGGCAGCCGCGTAAAACAAACCAAACCTTTCGCCCACCTCCGTTCGTGTGCCGTGTGAAACTAAAAGTCAACGTTAACTTATTTCGTCATGTCAGTGGTTAGTCACACGACAATTCGCTCGTTCGTTAGTTGTGTGGCTCGTTCATCAGTCACGTTAACGTCACCCGCCATCTTTTTAGTTCTGTTGCCTGATTCTAACTTCTCGTGAGGCCGAGGGGCACCGGCCAAGCTTTGCTATTTGACGAGTTTGGTAGTGAGAAGTTGTTGCATCAGATGACCCACAATTCAACACACTTGAGAGGCACTATAACATCTACCTTCCTGTTTCAAAGGACTGACATTGATGATGGGCTGTCCGGGCAGATGTGGTCAGCGCGCTCAAACATTCCTGAGATAAAATTTTGCAGACATCAGCTGGAGTCATAGTCCTAATCAATTAACTGATATGAATATTCAGCGGTACTTTGCATCTCTTTACATAAATCCATCTCAGCAGCTCCCCTCCCAGAGCATCTTTAAAATTCTCTGTAAGACTTTGTAACCATTTATTAAAAACATTTGCACGGCAGACATCTATTTCACTGATGGCATCAAACGCTCTGCTCCCCGGAACAGAGACAGCATCAGCAACCCTCATCCGTGTCTTGATGTCAATCTGAAAAAAAATTGATTTGTGATTGTTGCATTTATTATGCTCAAGCAAAAAAACAAAACGCTGCACGTCAATCAGCAAGGAGGTGCAGAGTGTTCACGCTGGGGCAAAAGCCTTAGGGAGGTTTGGACGAGAGGCAGCACAGTAGAGCCGAGCTAGACCAATCTCCTTCCCAGCAGGAGTCCTATTACATGGCCTTTCGCTTCTTACTCTTCGTGTGTGTGTTGTTGTCTATCTAATAGCTTCTACAGAGCTGCATGAAAACTCAATCACAACCTATTCCCCATTCACTTCAGTGAAAAATCAGTCCAAGCTCACTTCACATAGCAAATTAAAAGTGACTGCATGGCTTGCAGGGAGAAGCCACTTTGTCCATGACTCAGTCTGACATTACCTTCTAGTTTGCCATTTTCGGCGAGGGGAGGATTTGATTTTGCCCTAACCTGATGCTACTGATTGACGTAAATGTTGGTCACAACTCTGCGGCTGTTTTAACCAGAATACATTTATAGTAGTTAGCTCTGAGCCCAAATGACAGGCGAAGTTTGCTGGCACAAAAAAAAAGAACATTTAGCTGTTAAAGATGTATTTTTTGAGGAGTTGGAAAAGGTGAAAACTAGAGCTTAAAGTAAGTGAATATTCACGTGATGTTATTGGAACCCCACACATGAAAAGGACACTATAGGAGCAGCCAATCTAGCAAAGTTTAGCGATAAGGAATGTGACCTTAATCATAAATCTGCCCTACGGCTACTCAAGCTCATCTGTCAGAGATCGGCCTGAGATCATTGGCCATGCAAGTCAATACTCATCAGGTACGACGCATCTCGGTACATCTTTGCAGAGGCGGGTCGGACCTTTACAAGTAGGCTGACATATCGTCACTGTAATTATATACCAATAATTGGCTGTACTGGTGTGACGTCCATGCCCCCCCCCCCCCCCACCCATGCGTAACCTTTC
This sequence comes from Leptoclinus maculatus, assembly GCA_032191485.1. Classification (NCBI taxonomy): domain Eukaryota; kingdom Metazoa; phylum Chordata; class Actinopteri; order Perciformes; family Stichaeidae; genus Leptoclinus; species Leptoclinus maculatus. The sequence goes on from JAVDOI010000016.1 coordinate 1,182,171, forward strand.
TCATACCCTCTATATTTCTCCTTGACGCCTGTGGCCAATGTTTGTCCCTGAACCGTGACCCCCTTCCCCCCCCCCCCCATGAGGTCACAAAGCTGAGATTTGATTCATTGACCTCTCCAGAGCTATCAAATATTTTCAGAATCGGCGCCAAAGCTTGGGGTCAACTCAATCAGCTGGCTGGGGAGATTGGGCTTATCAGAGAGGCTAACGGTTACAGGAGGGTCACATTGGGCATCTCGCACAGCCGGTGAACTGCCGCTGATTATGTTGGTGTGAAGCTGCGAGGCTATCTTCTATAGAGGGGCTTGGAGAAAGAAAGAAATAGCTCATATAAATTGCTACAGGCAGTCACTGCCAAATGACAAACTTTATTGCACTGCTCTTAGCATGAAGAGCACTGCATGTGCACGAGTACCAGTCAAATAGAATCCCTCATTGACAAGCAGATGTTGGTTCGGATAAGCATGTTGCACAACGGCTTAGATTGATTTCTGAGGAATTTATTGGGGGGCATTATTTTGCAAACAACCTTGGACGCTGTGAATGAAATTGTAAATCCATGGTAATCTGTGGGCCATGCATAGCGGCTGACATTTCAGGGCTACGTACGATCACCTTGAAATGTCTAGATTCTTACAACTGGGAGGTAAGCCTGTGATTTTATAAAAAGCTGCACTGACTACAGCTTTCAATCTCAAACATGGTTAGCATCAAGCTCCATTTCTGCTCTCTGGGCACCTGCCGCTCTCCGGGCTTTACTGCGATCCTCAAGGGTGCCCGGGAGTTTCCCTGCTTTTTATGGATTTAACAGTGAATCAGATGGTCAATGCCTCTTTCAAAGAAAAAAACATGTGTTTTTTAAACTTAAGGAATTCACACACCATGATCAAAACTATCCGTACCAGCAGTGATGGGAATTTGTGACAGTTGCAGCACTTTAAACCTCCTGTGAAGACAGCAGTTTATTTTGAAAAGACACTATGCATGAAACAGGTTATATTGACACACCGTCACTGACGTGCAAAACCGATGCGAGAGCGGTACGTAGAGTGTTATAGTTTGAAGCTTAGTGCCACTGACAAGCTGGGAATTTGACACATTGGTGCGAGGATTGGTTAACGCAGCACATATGTCCAGGGCTTTTATTGTGAAAGGCGAGATCTGGTCTGCGCTGCATTTGTCAAGGTTGAAAAGATGAATACAGTTTTTGTTTGGATAACAGAGCCTCCCCAGTTGTGTATGTTTTGAACACATCTGTTCCGCACAACGTGATTGGTCACAATGAGAAAAGCTCAGAAATATCAAACTCGTCTAGAAAATAAGGACGTGGCTTTTTTCACCGCGTTATATTCATTTTTTTCGCAAAAAACAATAGTTTTATATGTCATACAACACAGGGATGTGTTGGCTGCATGGTCCCTTTCAAAGCCTGGTCATGTGAGGCAGTTGTTTCTGCTTCCGGGTGTGTCCGCTGTAAGGTTGCAGGTTGTAAGGGAGCAGCTGGGGGGAATACTCGGCAACAACTGTTGGTGAACAGTAATTTAATCAATGAGTGTCTGAAACTATCACAACCCTGCCAGATACTTTACATAAAACTGTCTGTGTTAAGACCCAGACTTCTCCCATAAAGGAACCTCGTAGCTCAGCTGCATAAGGTGCAATTTTGCACTGGATATTTCTTTTGACCTTCGTCCAGCTAGCTTTCTCTTTGGTATCACTCTCCATTGTGTGATATTAAATAAAAAAGCAGAAATATGTAAAAAATAATCCCTTCAGTCCCCGATCCTTACACTTGAGCTGGAGCTGTGAATGCAGAATAGTGATGAGTGAAATAACATCTCCTGACTCTTGACACACACACACACACACACACACATCAGGCCCAGTACACACTGGTTGTGGTTCAGCTGAGACATGCAATACTGAGATAAGTCGCCGAAAAGAGGAATCATAACCAACAAACCCTTCCTTCTTGAGGGAATTCATTCATTTCAAGGTTTTGTGATGAAATAATTTCACGTAATGCAAAGCCGCTCGGAAGGGTAACGAGGGTTCGTCCTCAAAACAGACAAATCCTCGCACAAGAAACACACTTTTTTAACAATTTTAAATGGTTTCACAGGCAGACAAATCTGAATTCAAACAGCGGCAAATAAAAAAAAAAATCTGAAAAACGTTGTAGATTCTCTCACAATGTGGAGATGAAACTAATATAGTGGGTTTGAGTAGGTTGAGTGGAGGAAGGTACTGTGACACAGAGTGCCATAGAGAGAGAGAGGAAATTCTGCCCTGATAAGATGCCGTAAACGTCTTGTTCCCATCGTGCCAATAAAGATTATTTGAATGTGAAAGCAGGAGAGGAGAGGAGAGGAGGAGAGTGGCGCTGCATACAGAGAACGCTTATACCTTTTATATTAACCATGAACTATTTTTGCATTCCAGGTATAGCTTCACGGAAATAAATACCATAAAGGTAACACATCGACACACGACGCTAGGATTCACGCCCAATGATACAAAGTCACACGTGCACAGATATGCACCCAGGGCTCAGGTTATACGACTAAACAAGAGGAGAGTGACAGTGAGAGGGAGTGTATAATTGCGGACAAAGATAAAGTGTTTCATGAGCAGGGTGATAAAGTGCATATTAAATTAGCCTTAGCTCTATCGATCGCTGCACTGCAGCAGAAATGGATGCGGTGCATATCAGAGAGATTCAATTATACTCATATAATCAGCTTCAATTCCTAACGGAGCGCGAGTCGGGCTGGGAGGAAAGGGTGAGGAGGAGAGGAGGAGGAGAGAGAGAGGACAGGAGCGGAAGGAGAAGCAGAGGGGAGGGAATCATTTGCATAGACTGTGTGCAATATTGCTACTTATAAGTCCTGCAGCAGGAAAATGAAAAATATTTATTGGATTCAAAGAGAATTACAAAACAATAGAATCGACGCTTCCGTTCTCATGACAGAATATTTGCTTTTCTTCCTCCCATTCGTGGCCCTTTCCTTCCATCCTCTCTCCTAACCCCCTTTTGCTTTCCTTTCCTTCGCCCTGTGCTCAGTATTCATCCCTTTACTTCCCCTCCCCGTATTCCTCCGTTCTGAGCCTATTTCCTCTCATTACTAATTCATTCGTCATATTTATTGAAGGCGCTCACTCTGAAGGGGGATCAATGTCTTATTTACACATTTAGACAGTCTATGGACTGAGCTGCGATTAACTGGCCTATAAAACCTTTAGCAATACCGCCTTAAATCTGCCATCAGGAACATTTGCCTCCTGATAATATGAAAACAAACAAAGAGAAAAATGAATTGTAGGCCCAATATATGCATTTTATGAGGCACTTAACCAACACTGTAACATTTTATATTTGTAACTGGCTAAGACAGTATAAATATTGGATTTATATGAGGAAATATTATACTATGAGACCTGTGAATAGGGCTTATTTTACTGAATTATTCTAAAATAATGTACAAAAAGTCTCTTTTCAAAATGAACTTCCAATGTAGGTTCAAGCTAAACTATACGGTTCGTCCTTTATTTTTACTTTTTTATGACGGGATGAGTTGATTGGAGTATGTTGAAAGGCTGAGGCGGAGAACGGGTTGAGTACTACATTCTATTAAGACTCTGGTTATAAATGGTTATTATTTGAAAAGTAATTGCTTTGTTGTTAGGTTAATAAATCATTTAATTATGCTATTTCGAAAATAAATAAATCATTGTTTAAGAGCCAATTTTGGGTTGCCAAGTTGGGATATCCCCTTTGGCTGGTTCACCCTTTGTATTTGGTAAGAGTGCAATCATACGTGTTGGTAAATCATTTAATGCTTATGGCGAACTCAATTTCTAATAAGTTGTTGTTTTATCGTTGACCAAGTTTATTAATGAGGGGCTTATACAATATTCAACATTTAGCTTTTTCATATGCTGTAATGGTCCGCAGGAGAGATAATCACCAGGTTTTTTTTTCATACCCTGGAACGACTCTTATTCATGATTTTTAACCAATCTATGAAGCATTATGAATTATAATCAACAGAGGTTGTGTTTGCTCAAAGACCTCACAAGACATTTTCCCCGGAGACACCATCTATTTATTTCTTTATGCTCGTGCAGCTGCTGCAACATGGCTGACAGATGATTGAATCTGTGCCACGACTGATTAGAGTTAATATGCTGTGATTCGGTGTCACTTTTACAAACATACAAAACATGTGACCGAAGACGCACTGCATATGTTCTGTCATACACGTCTGTCCAATTACATGTATGGAGCTCATACAACTGACAAGATGAAAGCAGATTTTTTTTTTTTACGGACTACTGAGCAATGAACAATATGTTTGTTGGCGTTTTATTGAAAACAAAGTAAAAGGCACCATATTATTTTCACCTGCGTCGCAATGTTTTGCGTCGTGTTCCAGCATCTGTTCTATATAACGGAAAGACAACTGGAAGCTACTGCTGATATCATGTCCATGTTTTTTTTCCCCTCTCTTTCTAACCCTTTCTTTTGGCTCCGCAACAGAATTCAATTACTCTCATACTCCCATATAATCACTTTTCATCCCCAAGGCTTGACAGTTTCCCTGGTCTGACAGGAAAAAGCCTAATTACACTCTGACCTTGACTCTCTCTCTCTCTCTCTCTCATTTTCAGCCTCTTTCTCTCTCTCTCATTCCTCCTGAACAACCAGTGATTCGCTCTAACCTCTATTCAATGGGCAAACACCTGCTCAGACATGTGAACCGGACATTCCGCGAGCATGTTTGCAGCTTTGTCGCGTGCAAGTCCGCTCCCACAATCGCACAAAAACCGACACACACACACACACACACGCACACACTGCTTTCATTCCACCAGTCTAGTAAAGCCATCTCAGCCTCACCATATACGCTTTTTAACTTCAGGTCTTAATTTCCTTCAATTTCATACCACAGATATAAGCTCTTATAGTAATGCAAGTCTTTCATGGTCTCAGGCAGTATAAGAGGCTCATCTTTTTTCTTTTTTTTTTTTTTAAAAGGAGACCAGGCACTTAACCTTGTTGCTGTATGTCTCCAGCTTCTCCGTACGAATGTGATGGGGGGATAATGTGCGAGTTGAGAAAGAATTCAAACAGCGCTGCCACCGCAGTCATGCCTCCTGCTCCCCGTAATCTTCTTTTCCATGTCACATTAAATGTAGAGAGCTCGGCAAATGGGCGATTAGTTGTAGAAAGGAAGACACCTTTCTTCTTGGTGCGGTTGATTAATGATTTTCATGATGGGGAATACTTCGGAGTGTTTTGCTTTGTTCTGGTTGTATAGAAGTCTATTACCTCAGTAAACATTGTGAACATGAGTTCATGGTCTCAATCTCTAGTTTCAAGTCTTCTTCAATACAGCATGATGTTCATTTAGTAAATGATGGTTTCCTTTTTACAGTTAAATACGATAAAGCAGGGTACGCTTCAGGGCGTGTCTTAGAACGGCTTCAAAATGTTACCCTCAATAAAAAGTGTTAACATAAATGTGTGACTTCATGGGGATCCACTGAATGTCCCCACATGGTAGGTGAGTCTCCACAATGACTGTGTGAACCACTGCAGGATGTCCTACCTTCACAAGGACGATGTGCAATCAATTCTTTAAGAAACATTTGCTAAAAAATTAGTTTTCATGAGCGTCAGTGGTCAGCTTCAAAAGCTCTTTTCTTGTTTTCTTAACTAAGAGTGGATGTTATTTAGGCTACACAGTGAGTCAGAGTCGTGCCTGAGTGCTTCCAGTAAGAAGTACAGTGTGATTGATGGTGATGACTTAATTCACTGTGCTGATTCAAGACTGGGTAATTATTTTCCAGAGAGACATTTTCGTTCCTTAATTCACCTTTAATTAAGGTGCTATTCGTGAGACTGAGAGCATTTCTATTGCCTCTCAACGGCTCTCAACCTGGCGACGGCTGAGCCGCCGCTCATGCGCTGCTCTCATAGGGCGGTTACAGCTGATAACGCCGCCCTATCGATAGCGTAGCATCCACCCCTCCGGTTCCCCCTCAGGTAAACACTGTTAGCTCCCGTCAGCACTTTTTGCCGTAATTTAGCACTGATAACTAAAAGTCACCGGCTTAAGCATCGCCATGTTGAGAGCTTTTGAGAGGCAATCGAAATGCTCCCAATCTTGTATCTTGCACCTGTAATGCTCTGGAATTTGGCACATTTAACTCCAAAAAAATTGTGATTAAAATGAATAAAAACCACTACAGCATGAGCACCATGGCCTAGTAGTACATGCACCATATCCTACAGGCAGAGTGGGCGCACACATATTTGACTGTATCACAATCTCTAGAGAGGTGAATAAAGGCTCAGACTGACTCAGAGGAGACTCACTCTGATGGACCGCCATCAATATTTCCACAGGGGGGGCAGAGGAGCCAGTTGTGCTTCTGATCTCGCTTCAAGTGTTTTGCTTCAAGTTGTGTAAACTTGCTTTGCTGCATGTTTTGCATAATTTCGCAGACAGCTTCCTCCGACTTAGCAAAGCAGTTACTAAGCACGCTAATAATTGATGGTGGTACTACAGCCAACGTGCCCTGTACAGACTAACCACAGATCCTTTTTGCAAATAGCTCCCCCTGTATAGTTTGATGTGAACTTCACACTGTAGGCAAAATTACAACATGCTCTCCTGGAAATGTACAGTATGCTATGATGTCCTAAAATACAGCTGCTGCTCTGAATACAATATTAAACTACACACTGGCTGAGACCAGCTGATGCTTAAGTCTGCCCCATAACAACACATGAAAAACTCTGTTTACCTTTAAATATCCTCACATACATATGCATCGGTAGTGAGGAACACAATATCCCTCAAACAAATGTCCTGTTCTTTCCCCTGAGCGCTGAACTACTCTTTGTTCTTTAATTAGGTCTTCAGGAGTGACCGGCTGACCTGATGTAGGTTTAATACCCTCCATTTCTCCCACACACACACACACTCACACACACACACACACACACACACACACACACACACACACACACACACACACACACACACACACACACACACACAGATATGAGTCCACACACTGCTCTCCACTTTATTAAATACCAACACGCCCTCAATGTCAGACTCACCTTACTCCTTTCTCTGCACACATTTACAAAACAAAGAGCTCCGTCCAGCAGTACGATGTTGATGTAGGAACACATTCCTCTGAGGATTTATCAATGTACAGTTATCAAACCACCACCACTGCATACCATTTGGTTTCATTTACTATCCCTATAAGCACAACTTCCAGAGCTTTGATGTTGTGTAATTATATCTCTCGGTATGCGTGCAAAGTTAGAAAGCTGGAAAATACGCTGCGATCAACTGTGTGTGCATATATGTCTATGCATCATAATTATCAAAACAAACGTCTCAAGTTGCAGAAAATAATGAGCTCAAAAAGCATTTCTTCCACTCTTTCTCTAAACAACATCATGTGATAATTAAGTGTGTCAGCATGCGTGCTGCCATTATAACATTCTTTTAGGAGAGAGATATTGTATATCATCGCTCTGTGAGACATTTAGGAGCCACCTTTGAGAGCTCGCCAGTTGCCATCAGCTGATTTATAACACGTATCAAAGCTAATTCCACTGACTTCCGCCACCGCGCCGCACCATCTGCAATGCTGATCGATCTGCCCTTTGTATCTCCATAAGCCAGCCTGCCGTACACTAATAGGGGAGGTATAAAGTTACTTTGTGACCTCAATAAAACCTTCACTTTGTTCTTTAGCTTGCTGCCGACGCCCGAATCCAGCGGCTCAGCAGAACGCCGACATAAAAGCACACAACCCGACCTGGACACTGACGATGTTCAGCGGCACAGATCCGCTCCGTCTATCCGTCCCGCCTTTGACATTCTGTTTGCTCTGCATGATGCTGTGACACAAAAGAAAATGACAGACCTCTTCTATCTCAGGAGTATGACAGAGCGGGAGAGAAAAACTGCACAAGTGGAAGGAGGAGGAAAATCAGTTAGTATGTAAAAAAATAAGTGAGGTACGGTGAGGAGGTTACAGTGGAACTACAATTACAGGATTCAGTGTGAGCATTTTCCAATTGACCGCGCTGATGAAGAAGTGGCAAAATCTTTCCCTGGAAGGTTAAAATATTCTGTCTTTAGAAAAGGGCCAAAGCCAAAAGTCTAAACTTGAAAAAAGCTCACTAAAAATAACGTTTTTTTTAGAAAATATTGTAATTAGCAAGTCCCACCACTGGACCCTTCAACACAGCATTAACAGTAAAACCTATTTATTTGGCACTTACACTCATTCCCAAAGCACAGCAAAGCGTTTAGGTTGTATTCACAGCTGACTTTTTCAGGGGGCTTTGTTCTCGCTGCGGCTCCATTTGACAATGAAAGTTTGATGAGGCACTCTGTCTCTCTCTCTGTCTCTCTCTTTCTGTGTGGTCCCAATGCAGAAATACAGTAATACACAATCAGGACGGGGCATGTCAGTGCAGCTAATGAAGACAGCAGCGTGGATTCCATGTGTGTGCTCAGCGGGAACAAGCTGGACATTTGTTCAGCAACACGATAACGCTTGCCTGAGCTAAAAGTGAAGACTTTATGGAAACACATTTCTAATTTCTGCAAGGTTCACATGGAAAATATTGACATGAGCATGTGTTTGCTTTTCCGCTTTGGCTATTAAAAGACATATCTTAATTGTGCCTGGGACCTATAGAAAAACTACATCCGTCAATTTTGGATGTTTTCCTTTCTCTTTTTACATGAATCTATTTTTGAGTGCAATGCAAGACATAAAAAACAAACAAAACATCATATTATTAACACCACTTTTGTTGGGTTTGACCCTCCACGTCATGTTGTCTCAACATCACATGCTCTCTTATTTGACTCTCTCCCATAGTTCAGTTAAGGACAGGGACACAGACAGAAGTCTCTTGTTTGAGAGACGTTTTAATGGTTATTGGTGGTGCAGCTGCAGCTCAAAGGAATAAAATGTGGGTTGTCATTTTTCCATTGAATTTTTGATTACTGCAGAAAATACTCTGGAGGCAAACAAATGTTCAGCAAGATGATCCTCACAACCGAACACCACTTTTATGATCTGTTCAGCTTGAATGCAATCAGCAGACGTAGAAAAGCTCACAAAAGGCTACAAAGGAACGACACTATTCATGCATGAGCGAGAGTCGACGTATCCCCGCATCATTCCTGCAACATTGCGCCATCACTGGGAAACCACCTGTAAAATGTTCCAAACATCTTGTAGATCATGAAGTCACTGCAGCAAAAAGAGAAACACTGTATACATGTGAAGAAAGCCCAGGGTGTCGCAAAGCTAACTAGTGCGCTGGCTTTTGGCAACACACACACACACACACACACACACACACACACAGAGAGTGACACAGAAAGGAACACAGCCTTGTTAAATGGTCCCAGCAGGGTGCTTTCAGCAGCTGTGTCCCAAACTACACATTCATTTTATCAGCTTTGTCAGTTTTCAGTGCATTCACACTGGGAATCTGGCAAAAAAATAAGTAACTTGAAGATGCCAGGATGCAGACTAAATTTGCTCGATTCCTTAAAAGCGGAGTTGATGGACACTATTGTCTTAATTCAATGAGCAACAGAAATTAGGGGAGCTAAAATTAAAAGCAATTACGGATGACGGATGACAAAAGAAGAACAGATGATTCGGTCGGGGTGAAACCATTCTGAGATTCCTCACCAGAAGCATGTGTTCCAGAGTTGGTTGACTGAACGCGTACTTTAATTTCTTGCATTCTAATGGCGAGAAGGACGATTAGTAAACAGTGCATAATTAGTAGTGTAAATATAGAGCAAGGAATTAAGATTTAGTACATTGATGTCATTGTGGGTAAACACCACCCGCTGATGAATGATATACAGTACACTGGCTTCGTAAAAACAAAGCACAGAGAAGCTTGGTTTACAACACACAGAGAGAGAGAATTACTTCTTTACTTACATTACTCTACATCTGTATAGCACATACGTGTTTTCTGCTATATTAATGCAATTAATTTCAAATTTAGCACCTTTAAAGGCTTGATTTTTAGGGTCAAGACTGCAATTGGATTCAGGATCAGGTTTGTGTGACACTGGGGCTTAATTGTGGTCTTATAGTAAACTGCAGTATTAAAGACATTCAGCCAGTGTGTATGTGTGTCCTTCATTTGTACTTGTGCGCCTGTGTGCATGCTTGTTACTGCTTTTCTATGAGTGGATGTTTGCAGTGTCTGCGTTGGTATTTTCGTGTCTTCATATGTGTGCGTGCGTGCGACCGGTTGTGCTCCAGTGACATATAAGTGCTGGACTTTGACACGGGAGCTTGTCGGCATCCATCAGGATCACTGCAAACATCTCCTCCCCCCCCCCACCACACCCCATGCATCTCCTCTCCTCTCCTCTCTCCCCCTCTTCTTCTCTCGATATGTTGTGTTCTGTAGAGACCGTCTCTTCCACTCACATTTGAGAGATGTGCAAAGGTGAGCACACACACACACACACACACACACACACACACCTCCCTCCCTCCCTCCCTCCCTCCCTCCTTCACTCACTCCATCACTCATCCACGTGCTCCTTTTTTTACTCGGTAACAAGCCGATGTCAGGCGGTACAACATGTCAGATGCTGGATTTAACCCATGGCCCGCGTGACTGTGACTGTAGCTTAAAGATTGAAGGGCTCCTATATGCTCGGCCTGAAGCAAAGCATTGTGGGGCTGCAACCGTGACATATTCTCTCCACTCTTGGCCGGGCACAAACAGCGGTAGACCAAAAAAAAAGAAAAAAAGAATGGCTCCATTATTGGCGACGTGTCTGCAGCACATGATTATTTTTAAATAGCCAGCAGTGTTTATGTACTCGCATAAACACAACCACCCACGCTCACGCTTACATTCTCACCGAGACACACATACGTACATGAGCCAGGCAATAAGAAACATATGATATGCAGATTGGGGAGCATCAATAATTAAATAGACATTCCATATGATTTACAAATTCTTTCTGAATTTTCAGATTCAGTTGCTGTGACTCAAACGCAAGACAAAGCAAGTTATGACTGAACAGCATGATTCATTTCTGTTTATTCCTATAGATTCTATGGAAGCAATAATACGATGTTACATGTTGATATTGTTCTGACAGCCTGTCATTTTCTTTTCTTTGGAGCTTGGATCTTTATTCAAAAAAGAAACAAACACATGGGTCACAACAAATGGGATTATAAATCTAAGTTAGAAAAAAACGCTGCTACAATAAACGGAAACAAACTCAGTGAACAAGAGCTTTTCTGCCGGCAATTTCTTGCTTTCAGGTAGGATTTAATTGCCTGTATTTGGGGGAAAAAAGGACAATTACAGGGCCTCTAAAAATGGCCATTAGCTAAGTGTAAGCGTGACAGTGACCTTGACCAGATTTTGAATCGGGAAAGCATGGAATATTCACGGACATTTAAAGGAGGAGGAGGAGGTGTACGAGGGAGCTTCTGCATGTCGAGATTGTGTGTGTGAGCCCCTCGCTATAGGACACAAAAGTGTTCATTTTGTGCTCACGTGTGTGTAATCAAGCCGCGCTCCTCTGAAAACACACCGAACAGGGAACTGGCTTCTTGTTAGTCGGAGTGGGAGACAGACATGTCTGTGCTCGGGGCGCCGCTGCCATTTCAGAGTGAAGTGCACTACAGTAAAAACATACATCAGTGGGCTGGTATGGCTCCTAGGTAGCACTGGAGCTCCTTAATATTGCAGACACAGCTTGTCTTCAGCTATTCTCTCTTTTCTATTCCCCCCTCTCTGTCGCTTTCAATATCTCTCCCTCTCTTCTTTTCTCAGCAATCCTTTACGTAAATATATATTTTTAGCCTGCGTCTTCCTCGTTTTACTGTCACATTCAATTTCCCCTCTCATGCATGGTGAAATGCAAAGACTCCCACAAGGAGGGCGTGGAAAATGACAGTGTCTCCGTGGCCGGTTTAGAACTTTCCCTCGATTTTGTTCTCAAAAAAATCAATAGTACTTCTCTATGCTCCTTTTTTTTTGTATTTATTCAGAGTTCGCCATCCTGCAGGAAGGGGCAATGCAAACTCAGTCAGTTTTGGAGCGAAAAAGGAGGAATCATTTGCATAAATCTGCATCCTATTAACACATCAAACCTGCTGACTTGAAAGGGATGCCTTGATTAGAAACACCAGCGAATTACTGTACGTCTACTTCCTCACGTCTCTCTTTCCTCGTCGTCCCCTCGCTATCTCCGTAGCTCACTCTCGTTATCTTCACCGCTGAGTGTTGTTGCTGTACAGTTCACATCCTGTGTGTGTGTTTGTATGTATTCTCGCATCATTACAGAGAGTTTTGCTGGAACATCCCTCCACATTTGATGGGAAACTTCCTAAAACCCCGTCTCTGTCTCTCACCCTGAGTTCATGACTCTGAATCTTTGTTTCTTCATCGCGTCACTGACAGCTTTGGCAGAGCTGTCAAACGTGTTCAATCGATGTGTGCGTGTTACGTCTCCAAGCACACCTGCAAACGCACATGACCTAAAGTATTATGAGCCGACTGTGTGGGTGTTGGGAGTATAAATATGCTCCCATATCACAGTTCACTGATTTGAATCACTGATTTATGTAATGAAATACATTCTGACTGTCACTCACTTCAAATGCATAGCAGGAAGTGAAATGATCTTAACTACATCTGCTTTCACTGTGTTGGATTACATGCAAATATTCTGTTTTTTTTAATACTGGGCAGTGTGGTAACTCTGCCGGGGCAAATAATATTTCACTTAGACTAATAGCATTTATTATTTTTTACTAAGTACTGCAGCAGTGTGGACTAGGATGATTTTTGAAGTGCTCATGATTTTTATAGTGTACTGTTGCTCCTCAAATCATCAGCTACTCAGTCGATGTTGCCTCATACAACGCTTCGTAAGATATCTTCGTGCACTTTTTTTTTTGATGGCCACTATTGGTGTGCAAAACATATGTTTACTGCCAAGACTCAATGCAATCTCTGCGGTGAAATCATGGAAACTAAAATAGTAATAAGATCGGGTTTAAAAGAAAAAACTTCTTTAGGATATTCTTTTTCAAACAGTCTTCAAAAACCTACAGTTGGCATCGTCAGGGTCCAATTGCTACAGGCTGTGATGGTTATTCACAGGAAAACGTCATTGTGATTAATGATCGTAATTAGCCCAAAGTACTATAACTCATAACAGTGTTGAATTTGACAAGTATTTCAAGATTTCAAGGATTATCACCTGCGGTGCACATCCCTAGTCTCTACTTCCTGTCGCTTTCTGTCAACATCTTACCGCGTGTGTTTTATATGACACTGCACACTCAAACTACAGCGTCTACAAATCCTCATGACGACGTTGACAGATTTCCAAATGAGCATATTTACAAACATTATGTCTGTCATGAGGTTATTGAGCTTTCTTCCACACACACACACACACACACACACTGTATATTTGTATGTTTGCGAAAGAGCCTTAATTGGATACTCTGTGCTGTTTACCAAACTGAGTGAGCTAATGCAATTGGACAATTAAACTTGTTAAATCTTGCTAATTAAAACTAACAAAGACGCCAATACAAATCAATTGCAAGTCGAGAAGTTGGAGAGCTTAGGAAGTGGCATTGATAAGCCGGCTTGAGAAAATTCCAAATCACACACTGATTAGATACTAACGCTGAAGCAAGATCAGCTTTGGAGTTGTGTTTCTCCACCTGATGAATATGAGTGAGTGCTCACTCTGCCTCTTTAATCAAGACTCAATATAACGTCTTCGGCCTACTTCACCAGCTAGTCGCTTACTATGTCTCGCTGGCATTTGGTGCTGGACTGGTAGCTTACAGTGGGTTTACTCTGGCACAACAGTATTGCTGCAATCCACTGCCTGACATGAGTTCAATGAGAGTGGGGAGATGAGACGAAACTGTAAGTCTGTCGTAAAGCCAAAACAATGGGCTGAAAAAAAGAGTGGCAGCTCTGTCAAGACAGTAAATTAAAAGTAAAAGGCACGTATCGCTCCAAAAGCTGTAAAAGAGATATTATCTTTGGACTTTCCCACATTCATGGCACACATTAAGTGTGACGATCACTTCCATCACAAAAAAAACAACAAGGCCATGGTGAGTAAAATGAAAAACAGGAACAATATTGGTGTGTTTTTCATTTTTTATTCTGAAATTTTCTGAAATTACAAGAGCAAAGAACAAAGATGTAGCTAAAATAGCAAGAAAAATGATAAAAAACAACAGGAAGATGATTGCTGATTCCTCTGTACTGCATTGGCTTCCCCTTAGATAGCAGCCCGATTGAGCTGCCAAGAGATCATTAAGCCTTCATTGTGTGTTAATTAAATCAGCACACAGTGACACGCTGACGTTTGGCCACCATCGCTCACACTCTCAACTTCATGTCACCAAAAATAAGCCCTCTCATCGCCTGTCTCCCGGTTTATATTTCTCTCCCTCCCTCCTTGGCTCCCTCCCAGCTTTTCCATTCCCAGGCACGCCGAGTGCTCCTCTTGGCATCTTGGGAGGATTCACTCGCCGAAAAGCGGCGCCTACAAGCCACAATATGCGGTATCTTATCTGTTTAATTTTCTCCCACCTCCGAAAAGCATGCCACGGCATCAGCCTTGTTTATTACTGTCAGAGAGACGCCAGCCGAACTCCCACTGGTGTGCCATTATTATCGCACAGATGGCAACGAGGGTTGAGAGGGATCGACGACGCAACAGAGATAGAGAGGGAGAAAACAGAGAGAGAGCGAGGGAATGTAGGCAAGAGGAGATCACGTTTACCTTTTTTTCTGTAATGTCAATAGATGTTTTTTTACCGCTGTTTACAGGGAGACACACGCATGCACTCACACAAACGTGCACTTTAGCATTCGACACATCAGGCTTTTTCCTGTCAAGGTAAATTACTGCTGTCAGAAACAATAATGTACAGAATGCAATGACCCCTCCATTTATTCATTGACTGTTATACTCACTGTTGGGGATGGCGTGGGTCTCTTGGGGTGACCGAAACCCCACTGGCGTGCGGTTTTGTGTGAGTGGATGCACATGTCCTTCCTAACGCCCAGAGGAGAGACTTCAGGACCTTGGAGTTACGTTTCCTACTACTCATGTTCATTTCTGTTTACGGGTTTCAGTGTGAAGTATGTTTGCAACATTGTAAGCACTGATTTGATGGTTTATCTGACTTTTTTTATGTAGACGAATAACTTTAAAAAAAAAACATAAACAAATATCCACAGAGCTTTAAGAAAGGTATCGAATAAAAGTTCAGCTTTTCCAAAAAAAAAATAAAAAAAATAGTGAATTATTTATTTTAATATGTTTGACGGGTCCAAAATTATTATTTTATTTGTATCTCTGTGGAAGAAAAATCGACCGTTTGGTTGCTGCCTCTAACAACGATTGTGAGCCGATTGTATTGTTTTTGCACAATCACAGCTTAATGCCTGTTTATGCAAGTCCTGCATAATTTTCTTTTCCAGTTAGTACCAGTTGTAAGAATGATATATTATGGAATATTTTATAGGCTACATACTATACATAACAATATTAAGAATATTGCGCATGGTGCATGAAATGCAGTCTTTCTTCAGTTGCCCGTTCTTGTTTAAGTATGGGTTTTAATCTCCTTGTTTACTGGCAGCTTAGATGTGTGTTATTTCTGCTATGTTTTCAATTTCATGCATGCTTCATGTTAATTGGCTTGCCTGTGTGTGTGTGTGTGTGTGTGTGTGTGTGTGTGTGTACGAGCGGGGAAGGTCATGCTATGCATTCCTACGAGCAGCCACTCTTTGCACCTGTGAGGCCCAAGTCAATCTGGTGGCGTTGGTCTGTGGATGAATGCTTTGGAAAAGGCTGAGATCACCCAGGAGAGGAACGGCTGGAGGAGTCCAGAGAGACAGGAGGGAGGGAGGGAGGATTGGGAGGCTTGTCTGCTGCACAGCCTTCCCCCACTCCTTGCTTGTGTTTTTTTTTTTACACGTGCAAACAGATGCAAGAACTGTTGTTATCAAGTGATTTACTTTTGCACAAATTCACTTTTTTTCTTTAAAGTCACCCCGGTTCTGTGTGCTTACCGTGGTGGAATGTTCTACTTAAAATTCAGTCAGTTTGTTAATTTGATTCCCTTGTCAACTACCTCCAATCCAAACCCATCTGAATCCTCATTACACTGCTGTTCGTGTCCATTTTGAAGCCAAGTCAACGTTGAGCACAATGTATTGTTTAAAAAAATCACTAGCACTGGAGCTGCAGAAGGATCTTAAACATTCCTCTTGAAAAAGACCGGCAGCTGGTGAAGGGTCGGCTCTACGACTTGAAACACAGTCTGGGCCAACATCTTAGCTTCCAACACATAAACTGTGCCAACTGTGTGTGTGTGTGTGTGTGTGTGTGTGTCATATATCTGTTTCTGCCCTCTCGAGAGTGTCTCTGTCAGAGCCCGGTCTGATTGACGGGGGCTTTGCAGGGATCTCTTCCAAACCTCCTCTACCTCCACCTGGCAGGAGAGATTGCCTTTGTGTCGCTCTGGAATGGCCTCTCAACGAACGGCGATGAGACGGGCTTAGCTAGCTACCCTGTTGCTAACTAGACTGATGGAGACCCTCTCTGCCCAGTCACACAACCAGCAGGAGGAAATACATAATAAACAGGCCAGAAATCGAATACATCTTAAGGCAGAATAAATGTATAATGGTCAGTAAGAAGAGGAGGAGGAGCTAAATCGGTGATTGAGAAAGTTATGAAAGTGTAGATTCGTTACCCAGAGAGCCGCCACAAGACAAGCAACGAGACAAGAGTAAAAGAATATATGGGCAAAATAGTGAAGGGGATATATTTGCATCGACATTATTTGAACCAGTAATTACACTAAAACCTTTATTACTAAAACGGTTTTGTTCTTTTTGGGGAAATCCGGCAAAAACTGAGAAAGTAATTAATCAAATTCTTCTCATCACGTACTTTTATAATTTGAATGCCTTGGCCTCGTGCCACGTTCTGAAAATATTATCTTCGCACACTGACTAATTTACTGGTTAGCTGAACACTAATGATTGAATGCCTGACTATGTTGCCCAAAGCAGTGGGCACTGGTGTGTGTGTGTGTGTGTGTGCGCGCATGTCTGTGCGTCTGTAGAACAAGGAGACCATATGACTCACGTGGAGTCCCTTTTCCCTCTCCACATCCGTCCCCGTGGGTTGACAAACACAAGCGTCGCACACCGACAGCGCTAAACAGCGCTCTGGGGGACAATCGGGCGCTGGTTTTACAACATGGCCGGGGAATGGCGCTTTGATACTTGAGAGTTATGACTCGTTGGAGAAAATCATTGCAACAAGGATCAAGTTTCATCTCGCGAGTAAAAATGATTAATTCGGTGACATATAATGCCACAAAGCGGCTCAATTCATCCCCATTAAACGTCTGGATTGATCACGCTTTTACAACCTGATTCGTCTCAATTTAGTGTAAACACAAATTGAATCAGATTAAGCATTGATCGTGTGCCTGGGGTGAAATTTGTCATTCTTTTGTTAATTAGGATGAATTCATGTCTAGCAGCATGTCAATTGAAGCACAAAGTATCCTATTTTTTCCTTTGAATTGGTAAATGTTAGTAATGCAGCGTTTACTTATAAATATAAAGTCACTAGAGCCTTACTCTGAAAGTCCATCCATTCATGAAATATTCACGGAAAGCGTTACGGTAGTTTAATTCCTGCGTTCCAAACTATACACTCTAAATGTTATTTTTTAAGCAAAGTGCTAAACACACTTCATGGTCCTGCCAGCTGTTATTTAAATGAATGAACTAATGCCATATTGTCTGATGGTAAATGTCTTTCCTTTTGAGAGCTCGATTGAACAGAAGGGATCAACTCGGTCAACATGTCTCTCTCTCTCTCTCTCTCTCTCTCTCTCTCTCTCTCTCTCTCTCTCTCTCTCTCTCTCTCTCTCTCTCTCTCTCTCTCTCTCTCTCTCTCTCTCTCTCTCTCTCTCTCTCTCTCTCTCTCTCGCTCCATACTTCCCACATTAACATGCACAGGCAGTGTGTTCAAGGCCATCCCAGTGAACATCGCAATCCTTCGCTCTAACAGCTACGCACGTCCACAGATTATGTTGTCGTAGTAACGGAGGCAAGCTCCAACTCCTCGTCCGCCTACACCTCGGTCAGTGTTTCCTGCTCTCTCTCTCTCTCTCTCTCTCTCTCTCTCTCTCTCTCTCTCTCTCTCTCTCTCTCTATATATATATATATATATCCTGCCGCTCTTATCCTGCCTCCCCCTCCTCTCTGTCAACTATCGCCGCTCTCTGAAATAAAAGCCAAAAGCAAAGCAGACGTCTCATGGACTTCAGTTGACGTTTGACTGGATTACACACACAATATACCAATAAACTAAAGACAGACACAAGTGGGTTTCTCCTTCAGTGCATTCCCTTAAGAAACCAGCTGGCTTTCAACAGAAACATGAATTCTCAAAAATGAGTTTCTGTAGGGTATTAAAGAAACCTGTTTGGCACAGATAGATTACTTCAGAAATCCCAGTGTTTGGCAATATGGCCACTAAAAAAGTCCAGATTACACTTTTCTGCATTCATGTAGCTCCAACTACACGGGTCAGACACACAGTCCGACTGTGTTGACTGACTGTGTCAACATGCAAGTGGATTTTATTAGCAGCCACTTTACTGTCCATGTAAAGGCTTTAAGACATTTCCTCTGTAACTGGATGTCTCCAGTATGTTTTTGGTGTTCATGTGAACACATTGGGCTTCATGCAGGAACCACCGGTACGAACAGATTCGTCCTGAAGTGGCTTGTAGGAGTGATGTGATTTAGGAGAACTTGCCGCATTCATCAATTCTGTTTTTTTCTCTGAGGTACAAACACACTTTACGAGTGGTCTAGTCTGCTGTCATCACAAGTGTTTCACTGCTGGACTGTATACTTCATTACATTAAAGCAGCTTTGAGTTTCAAAATCTCATATAAATTACACTTCATAATAATGTTGACATTATCCTGTTTGACTTTGCAATTTGAATAATCGGTTAACATAATTCTAAATGTATCTTTATAGCCTCACAATATCACCATTGATTTAAATTGGCTGGTGATGCTATTGTATAAAACGTATTTGGCCTTCTTCCGTTGCAGTCATCGATCGCCTTGCTGTGGTGAGATGTTTTTCCAGAATACAAACACGTTCTTGCAGGAGGTCCATTGTTTGTGTGCACGTGAATGCATTGTAATTTGTTTACGTGCATCATTGCATCCGTGTGTTCAACTTTTTTAGTCTCACTTACATAACCTACAAACCGACCCCTCATCATCATCATCCTCATACTGTCCACATGCACACGGATGTATACTCTAACCCGGAGGAGGCAAAACTGGCTCTTTGAAAAGCAGGTCGGGTGGAAGTCCTGCGGTTAGATTTTGGGAAGAAGTTGTTCTGGGACTTAATTAGTAAAGGGCCCCACAATTGAACAGGCTAAGTGCCCATGAGCTCTACTCTCAAATCTGGGACAACTAAGGCTCACACACACACACACACACACACACACACACACACACACACACACACACACACATGCAAGTAAGATGCAATTACATACTGTAATGACTTTAACATATATCCATTTTAAATCTTAAAGCCACTGGGGGGCGAACGGGAGAACTTGTTCGGACGCGTGTTCCACAAACATTTCACTGTCCAATGCGCTGTCTTTCTTTCGATCCGTTGATCCAGTTATTCCGTTTGCACATTGACACCATAACAGAACACCATAGGATACTTGACAGGATAACATATCACCTTGGAACTCTACGCTGACACGAGACATTGACACGACACATTGACACGGTCAAGAACTGTTAGCGTCCCGTCCACACACACCTGATTCTCATTACCAGGCCCTTATCTATATGCACTTTTAGGTCAATGTGCCACCCACTGTTCAATGTCAGAACTGCATGTGTAAACCCACCCCGTGTCTCCCCTCAAAGACAAAAGGAAACAACAAAACCACATTATGGCTCCAACACATACATTCTCACACACACACACACACACACACACACACACACACACACACACACACACACACACACACACACACACACACACACACACACAAGTAAGATGGCAATTACATACATTCTCACACACACATTGAACTGCAGAAAATCTTTCCATACAGTATATTCTAAGATACTCTTCTAAGAGGGCGTAAGTCCTATATATATATATATATCTTCATAAAAACTCAACATTTGAAAGTGTCTGTTTAATCCACCTTTCAGCTGTTGATCCAGATGTTTTCTCATGTAATTGACCAATACAATGTGTTCCAGCACAGCTTCAGGATAGCATGGCATAACGTGTCTATCTGAGTGGATACACTACGACTATGTTTGTTAGAAAATGTGATAATGCTGCGTTTAACAACTTCAAATGAAGTGCCTTTTGTTTACCATGACTCAAGGTCACCATTGAAATCTATTGTAACTGTAACTGTAACACAAGATGAATAAAGCTATCCTTAAAAACAAACAGCGGGTGAAAGGAGTGACTAAAGGATTATTCCTCGATCCATTCAACACTTTTTTCCACTTAATTTAAGTGTCTACCGTCAACACATATATGCACATCAAATATACATAAGCAAACAAACACATCGCCCGATCAAAAAACAAGGCACTCTGCTTTCCCCTTTCTCCAAAATAATTCATAAAAACAAAAACCTTTAGTGCGAGCACACAGGGAAAACACACTAGCAGTCAGATGAATAATCCTATTGTCCAGTTATCTTTAAAGATGTTCTCAAGAAGAATGAACAAATCCAAAGTGTCCAACAAAGTGTCCATCTCAGCATTGTAAGAGACCGCCAGACCACAAACTACTCAGCCACACCCTGAACTCTGCAGTCGGAGCTTCTTACCAAGAAGAAAATAAAGAGCAGCAAGAAACAGAAAACATTAAAATAAAGAAAGGAGAAAGTTTTCATAATGCGATCAACAAAAAGCAGCAGGTCAGTCACTTACTTGCAGTGCTTGTGAGGCCCACTAAGCGTCTCGATGACGAAGCATTCGCCTCCGTTCAGGCAGTAGGCCAGGTCCTTCTCGTGACAGGGTTTGAAGTGCTCCGAGTGCAGCGGAGGGACAGTCGGAGATGCTGCAGGACAAACAAACTCTTGTTAGTCATGATTAACCCGTAAAAAATACATGTTTACTTTATTTCCATGAATGTATTCGCTCTCCTACAATCAGGCTTAGTGACAACATTCATTTATCTCACTGTCTTCCAGCAGCCTATTACTTCTCTAGCTCCTTTATTGTCTCTTTAATTCTGCAAATAAATCATCATATCATCTTAAATTGCAGCAGGAGTCAGTGTCCCAGCAGAGGCTACTAACTCCACCCAAGGATCCATAATGAGCGCGTGCCAGCGCCTCATAACATACTGCACGTTGCGGATAAAAACCAACACACTATTGTTTGTTTAGACCCTACAATGTCACCAGCAAAAGACGGATGGAGGACGGGTAATAATCTGTTCGGCTGTGATTAATACTCTGTGGTCACAGTAGTGCTTGTTGGAGAGCCGAGCTTCTCCCGGCGATTCATCACAACACGCACCGCTGACTGCGGACGGTACACACGTCTGACGGGTTCTTCTCAGCGTACACCTTAATGGATGATCTTATTACTGAAATTAATAAGTGAGGCGCCAGTAGCTTAACAGAACAATATGGAAATGCTATGAAGCGATGTGATGTTAAAAACAGTTAAACCACGGCGCCACGAATGACGTTCGAGGCATTTTTTTTGTGTGCTTTTAGAAAACAAGAAAAGATAAATGGAAATGTAGAGATTGCAGTAAGTTCACGGGCAGTCATCCATCAACTGAGTTCTGAAAGCCTGAGATGCAGTCGGTCGGGGCGGAGAAATACGATCCGCACCACTGATGATGTTCTTATTAATACCAGACCAGACTGCTGACGGTTTCTTTTGTGCTTACAAATAAAAAAAATTAATCCGCTAAGGGCTCTCATTAGCCGATCCTCAGCTTTGTTTTTAAAGTAGCGGGATGAACAGTGATGAGCCAGAACGTTACGCTCCAATGATTAAAAACCAGTTGTACTCACAGGACGCTGCTATTACCACTATGTATACTGATTGCTGTATCGGGTTGTCCTTTAATGGTGCGTGGAAGATACATCCAAATGAACTGAAGATTTCTCAATCAAGAGATAATGAGAGATTAACAAGAAGTAGTGTTTTGCGGTGATGGGTGGGTGAAGAGAGGTGAGCTATTTGAGTATGTCCTCAGATCCCTTAATCAGCAGTATGATGTGTGTGTGTGTGTGTGGTGGGTTAGGTTATGAGATGCTAGGAGCTGATAGGGCTCTGGGGATCTTAAACAACCCTTGGTAATTGGCTGTTGGGGGATTAGTTTCAATGTGAGAGGCAAAGTCAACAGTGAGACCTGGTTTTATTAGATGAGGATGTTAACAGGTTGGATATGATGATAATCAAAGTCGTAAAGGGTAGTTTAAACAATTATTCATCAACTTTTGAGTAAATCCACACTTTTAATTCCAAATTCCTTCATTTAAAACCACAACCAGGGCTGGACCAGACACTTTACCTGCGGGCCAAAGAGCTTTGTGTCTGATCTGCTATAAAACAGGAATATTGACGCATCGTTTTTTTGTGTTGTTTTCTAAATTGCCGCTGGGCTGATGACGATAGAGAAACATGCTTGTGTGCCTGGATCAGTCCCTCACATATATCTTTATATAGCTCTATATGAATGTGTGTGTGAGCGCGCTCAGCTGAGAGGAGAGTCGTCGTCGTCCTTGTTTGACAAATATCAGCAAAGTAATTGATGACAAAAGACATTAAGAACTACATTAGTTGCACAGACAAGGGACATCCTCATTAGACGGGCTACTTCAGAAAAACAGCAACTTGATGATTGCTTACTAAGCATTAAAAAGTCCACTGAAATAGCTGCATTGTCCTTGTACGCCATGCAGACTTGTATGGGCTCAACGAATGAAGGAATTATCTTTATTAGCCATCACCATGACATGTCTTGATAAACCATACAGTGACGGTGTCCAAAAGAGACATTAAATAATAATAAATGAGTTCCACTGATTCAAGTTCTTGGCTACAGTGACTGATTTGAAGGCACCGTGAGCCCTGTTTCTGCCTCTGTGGTGTTACATGTGCAGGAGAGTGATGAGTGACAGGGCAGGCTGACTGTGCAGATATTTACACCTGCATTCTGGTATCAGAATCCTTGTCGCCAGCTTTTTTTTGCAACTGCGTGAAACTGACAATCTGAATGTTGGCCTCCTTTCACAGAACAACACAAACATGTTGTTTTATAACCGTAACCACGATCCCTGGCTAATCTCAACCATGCTAACGTTTCCATGAGCAGTCTGGTATAAACCATCCAACATCAACAATGTTGGAGGAATTCAACAGCTTATTTGATTTAATTTGACTATGATGAGTACATTGTGTGTGTATAGCGTAACTAACACTACATGGGAATTACAAAGTCAGCTTTGCGTGACCACAACTACAACATGAACATGGATTTACACAACAATACCATCAAACATCAACCGGCACCTCAACTTAACCTTTTTTAAACGCTTTACTTTGCTTTTCACAAGGACACGATGAGATTAAAGTCAATTTGAGGAATGCATTGTCTTCCTAAGAGCAGCGGCCAACTAGAAAGAGAAGAAAAGAAAACTTAGAATAGAGTAAGAGGGAACTCATGATATAACAATGCCATGTGGTACGTGTCGTGACATGATACATTTGCCTTGCAGGGACCACACGTTCTGCACACAGGGACACACAAACAAAGGACAGCATTACAAAGCACTGCCGAGTCTTTCTAAGCGTTTTCTCTGCAACACCAGTGTTTATATTTTTTATAACATAAAGGATTTCCCTTCAGACACGATTTCATGCTTGGACTGGGCTGTGCTGTTTTGCTAGTCCTGGCGATAAGTGACAGAAGCGCCATTTGTCGTCGTCTGCCTTTGTTTTTAGTTGACAGAGTTGTCACAGTGCACTGTAGGTTGTTTAGCTGAACACTCGTCACCTGTCAGCTCAGACGCAGCACGCGCTCAAAGAGTTGTCATTTTAAGAGGGAACGCCAAAAAAAAAAAATCCTTCAGTCTGCTGAAAATATCTCTGCAAGTTTGAAAACATTGCTCACAGAAGGCAGACGTCAATCACTGCGGAAAGAAACCAGTCCAATTTACTCCTCCCTACTGTGAAGAGAGAAAGAGGCACAGCGAGGATCAATAAACCATCGGGCGCTGGATAACACAACCCTCCACTTCAATATCTGTTTTCCTTCTTTCATCTCCCTCTCTCTGCTTACTCCAGGAAAATGAGGAAGGAATAAAGAATCTGCTGATTTTCACCTTTGTGTCAAGGCGCCGCTTGGTTGAAGTGGAGAAAAGGAAGCAGCCATTTATGTAACACTTAATAATTTGATAATTAAAAAAAAAGAAAAAAAGATGAATCAGAGCCCTTTCTGAACTTCCGACAGCAACACTGAAGTCCTTAGAAGACTTTCAAAGAGCTGAATATGCTAAGGACAACAACACTGAGATGAATCCAATCACTAGTGGGTGCAGGTGATGCAGTATTCATGATTTAATTATTGTTCTTCCGCTTTGTGAATCCAGATCAGCAGGGGAATATATATACGGCTGAGTTCGAGCATTTACAAAATTCAAATTTGGAAACCCGACAGTCTAACTCCTCGTCTCCTACAGTAGAATCCATCTAAAATTGCCAGCTGGCAGTTTACATACTACTATTTGGATTACCAAATATGTTTTTTGGAAGAAAGTAGGACAATGTATCAGACAGGATTAAAACGCCCGAAACACTCAGTGCCCTTATTCCTAGGCTATGACATCCGATACACATTTTATATTTATGTGTAAGAAAAGACAACATAAGATATACATTATTGTCCCCAAGGGGACATGTTGCCGTTTCACACACACAGCTAACCTGACCCACCAGATTGTCAAACAGAATTATCTCAGAATCCATCAATGGTAATTGTTTGGAAAAGGCAGGCACTTAATTAAAAAATGAATACTTGGCAGGTGATTGGATGAATCATTTGTCAATCAAACTCTCACCGAAGCCCAGTCAGGAGAAGAGTGAACACGTCTTTTCCATCAAATAAAGTCTTCAGTGTTGTTCTTTGAGCTTCTTTTTTATGAAGAAATACTCTCCATTTGCGATATAACTGATTGTTGTAAAGAACACTCGCCCCTCCTTGTTGTCTCACACACACCTAAGCCACGCCCCTTAGCTGCCAATAGCTCCTTACAGGATGCTGATTGGTCACTGGCCTTCTGGACACAAACGCATTACTTGAAGCCAGACAAAATAGATTTTTGTGTGATATGTGATACAGTGATATTCGTGAGATCTCATGACATCGCGAGAATCCAGCTGGTGTGCAAGGTAAACACAAAGCTGCACTCAGACACGGTAATCTCCCTCTCTCTCGCCCTCTGTGTGTGTGTATATGTGTGTGTGTATGTGTGTGTGTGATATGCGTGCATTGCATGTGAGAGATGTGACCCACAGTGAGCCGGCCTGTGCCTTTTGGTGAAACAGTTTCTGTATCTTTGATGTGTCATTTCACTATGGGTTTATAATAATTATATGAATTGTATTTGGTGCTGCAACAGTCATTCAATTAACTGCAGTTTTGGGTGTCTGGTCAGCAAACTCTTTATCAAGCAAGTCAAATATTACTGTCTCTTCTTCCCTTCCTCCTCCCTTCCCTCCCTACATGCGTGTGAACCAATACACAGATGTTTTCGAAGGGGTTAAAGCATGACAGTCCCGTAGGCAGGCTTGTAATGGCGTCCTTCACGGATGACATTCCCCCAGAGTGGCAGATCGACAGGCAGCCAGCCAGCCAGCCAGTCTGCTAGCCAGCCAGGCAGCCATGCTAACTGATTGGCCTTGTGAGCAGGAATAAAAACCAAAAGGCACAGGGACAAGAGAATAAAGGATACCAGCAGGTTGGGGACATGGTGTTTTCATGTGCAGAAAGCAGGCTTATTAGCTGTATCGAGTGGTATGTGTTTGAGATGTCAGTAGTGGTGTAGAGGGGTAGCAGTTCCCAATCAGATAACAGAGACATTTAACCCAGGTGAAGGTGGGATAACTGGGCAAAAATTGTCAGTCAACAGTCCCAAGAGTTCAGTTGATGTTTTCCCATTTCTAGTTGAGGCACCTCCTAAGCAAGAATTTGGAAACTTTAAAATGGACATAAAGTTGTCCTGCAATGCATGCATGTAATGCCATCAACCTGCCAGGGACTGCAGATAATGACATTAGCTTGTAGGGCAAAATCAGACAGATTCATGGACTACAGGGTGCTCGTGTTAATTAAGGTGCACTGTCCCATCTTAAATAGAATACAAATGAACACGAATATGAAAAAAGGTGTGGTATCATGAATTGAATACCGGGAAAGGCCTCCAGAGAGGTTGAGACCAGGGCTTTGTACTGACCAGTCAAGTTCATCCACACAAAACTTTACCTTCACCAAACCTTCACCTAACTTTATTGTGTAATTGTCTGATTTGTATGTATTGTGAAGGGTATAACAGAAGGAGTGGATCTTGTATGTGCTGTAGAGGTAGAAGGGAGTAATAGAGTTTTCCATCGAGGTTTAAACTACATTGTTTCTGTGTTGATGTGCAATATATCCCTACTGCACAACGTGATTGGTTGACGCCTTCAGTCGCCACGCATAAGCCCCGAAAAAGAGTTTCAGTGCATCGTAGGTAAAAGCTGACCTCACCTTACAGCATATTTAGTTAATGAACATTAGCAATCAGCCGTGGCAAATGGAGTAAAATGTTCTCCACGATTAACTCACTGGTCTGCTGGTTGGCTGCTCTCTCTCCCAGGCTGTATTTCAGGAGGGGTGAGACTGTCGTGGACACTTGATGGAGTTAATTGAGGGAGACAAATGATTTATATGAAATTGTTGGAAGTGAGATGTCTTTCCTGACTCACCTATGAAAGTACTAAATGGTCCTAATGGACTAAAACTGTAATTCCAGTGCAAAAACATCTAATTGTGGAACTGTCTCTAGCAGTTGTAGCAGTCTGTGCCTGTGGTGTGATAATTGAAACTGTGTAGCTGATATTTAGATTATGTTCATGCTCCACATTTAAAACTGATTGGATAATTTATTTATTTAATGCCTGGGCTGTGGCGTAATTGGTAGCACACAGCGTAAACCATCAGATGGTGCACACTGGAGCCATTTACGAACAAACCATCCGAAAGATGTTAGAAACAAATAGGAACTCATACATGAAGCCTCAGATGGTTCCATTCCTTGAAACAGATGTTTTATCCAAGGAATCGTCTCCAATTGATATACATAATTGTTCTAAAATGTTTTTTTTTAGAGGAAATTGTAATGAAATTTCCTGCACAGGTATAGCGGCCGAACACAACTCACATAGCCAGACTAACCTGAATTTGACCTTGTGAACCACACTGCTGTATAGAAGTAGCACTGCAGGGGAAACGCATTTGAATTTGGAAACTCAACTTTGACTTGACTGCTGCTGCCGACATCATGCTGCATCAAAGAGAGTGCTGCTAGAAAACCCTAAACGCTCGAACTTAAAAAGTATACTTCTGTTGCTGGTTACAATCCAGTACAGAACACCAGTGCCGATTGTTTTCTGTACACGTCTGCTCAAGATGCTCATTACCGCTACAATGCGCCACTGTCCTATTTACCAGCTTCAGCACTCCAGAGAGGGAGCTATTTTATCACATTTGCTGCTTGAATTGTTTCTGTGCCTAGACTACCCTGGCTACTGCAACTTGAGTACTTCTGCTGTCTGTAAGGCTTATTCGTATGTGCTAAGAGCATCACGTGACATGATGCTCTGCAAAGTGGCCAGTGTGTGTGTTGCCATTTGAAGTTAAAGTAAAGTAAAGGGCATTATACCAACTGTACACAATCTCATACCCGTCTCACGACCTCTATTATCAATGCAACACAACGTGTTTTTCAAAAAAAGAAGCTCGACATGGAATAAACAAACAAATCCTTCAGTGGAGATAATTCCGGATTTGAAAAACGTAGACTCCAAAGCTTTGATGCACAATTAATGTACAGTACCTATGCGTGTGAGGCCAGAAGCAAACACAGACCCTCACAATGTCCCTAAATGCACTACAGGTCTCAATTACACCAAAATAAGCATTTTTTTCTGAAATCTCAGATCGTCCTCCATAGGGTGTAACCTCACTGCAGGTGTTATCTGTGTTAGGTAAAGCCAGAAGACTGTGTGGTGCTGTAGGGGTTCTAAGAACACACACACACACACACACACCATAGTCTTAGTGTATAATGTAGAATATTGTGTGGTGTAAACTGATGCTGAAATCGTCTCTTGGCTCTGAATACATTTCAAACAAAAAACACATGTACTCGAATCAAACATAAAACTGTAACATTCACGAGAGGGAAGCACTTAGTTGGGAACACCCGAGTTGCCAAACAATCCTAGGACAGTCATATCTCCTTTCCTTTCATGGAGGATGATGCTGAGTTTCCTCAGCGAGCAGAGATAGGAAAGCAAACCCTGAAGCGCCTTTTCATAGCATTTAAAGAATTCTATGAGCCTTTATCATGGCTGCCAGTTAGATACTTCTGGGTCAGTTCACTTAGTTTGGAGCCTCCCTAATCAAAAAAGACTTCCCGAACACACCCTAGGCATGCTCGGCAAACAATCCCTCAGTAAATGAAAGGTCAAAAAACGCACATTCCTTCAGTGCTGGTCCATCTGTTTTTCATCCCATTCTGCCCATATTTTCCTTTATCCCCCCTCTTACTGATCCAGTATCTTTTCATGTCACTGCCAGTCTGCAGCCCACCATTGCACCAGCAGGGTCACTAGCAATTTCCTTTTTTGAAAGCGAGGGCACCGCTTCATTCATTCTTAAGAGAACAAAGAACTGAAACACACATGTGCATAGATCTATAGGCACAACACGTGCATTTGCTGCTAGCTTATACATCTATCGTATACATCTAAAAGGCAGTAGAATCTCTGCCTTGATAACGTATTATAATAGGGTGACTATATCTCATACTTTGAAATCCAAAATGTAATCTTTTCAAGGACCTCTTGCACAGCTATTAACTTGTTTTACAATGTAAATTGTAACACACCTTTCACTGGAAATACTAACTAGATATACTGCTGGCCCGAGTGCTTAAACAAAGCACAGAGAAGCTCGGATTACAACAAACAGAAAGGGTGTTACATAGCAAATATTTGTTTGATGCTGTTAAGGCTGTACTAGTATGACAAATACATCCTTCTTGAAACTAGTACATATATTGTACGCAAGATGTATTGTTAACCGCATCCATGTTGCATGGGTAAGATACGTGGCTACCACACTACAATGGCAACTCCTACCTCAACAAAGGAGTGTGTGATGAGGGGGAAAGGGGTGGCATGAGCCTTTGTGTGTGCTTCTCCCTCCTGATGCAGCTTCTTAATATCATTGTGTAAAAAAGGACAATAACTCCTACATTGAACGGATTTAAAAGGCAGACAAAAGGAGGGCACTCGTTGACATAAAGCATTCCCTAGTCCCTAACCCCATCACATCTAAATGCCAAACCCTTGACCTAAGCCTAACCTCATTCCTAACGTAACCTTTAAACCAAGTCTTAACCTTCAAACAGTCCTTTGAAGTAATGATGCCAGCCTACACACACACACACACCTATGACTTGATGTGACACTGCCATTCATCCCATTTCTTAAATTTCTCGTGACTGTTCCCATAGCCTCACTCAGAATAGCAATGGCTGTTTTTTGAAGCAGGGTTGTAGCTGCAACGTCAGACACAGGGTGGCTATGGTGAGGGTATCATTGTTGCACAGCATGATCCAATAAAGATACCTAACTAGAGAAGGGTTAGCATAGACAGAGCTGGCTGCCAGAGGAGAGACTGCTCCCAGTGTAACAGACAATAGATTTGTAGTAATTTGATTTGTAGATAATGTAATGATTAAATGTGGCGATAATAACACGGTTGCTATTTATATAATGAATCATTTGTTAAAACTCTTAAAATAAAAGCTCTTACAACAACTGATACTGGAACACAGTCTCACTGCAGTTCATAAAATAGTCAGGAAATGCAATCTCTTGGTTTCATGCTGGGTAACAAAAATTCTCATATTTCTTGTCGCTCGGCACAACTTATTTTTCTGTCAGTCAGGACGACATTATGCTACGAAACAAAAGTTTGGTTTTGGCAACCAAACCATTTAGTTAGGTATAGGAAAAACATTGTGGTTTTGCTTAAAATAACTACCTGCAGTTAGGTTTAGGCAACAAAAACGCTTAGTAAGTTTAAGGAAAACTGCCACAAAGGCATCACTTCACAACAACACAGTGTCGAACACCCTTCTCTTGGTTGAAAGTCCTCTGTTTGTGACTATTTCTTCAACTGCTATGAGACTTGGATGGAATCTGATACTCAGGGAGGGATGTTCTAATGTAAGAGCTACATACTAAACTCCACTGTCCTATTATTAATACACAAACACACACACACACACATACGTTCCTACATGACTAACAGTGGACTAAGACACTACACCAACCAAGTGTGGACCTCTGTTTCTGGTCATTTTGAAAAAAAACTAAATGGAATAGAAAGTTTACTTTTGAGGTCTTTTCCCATAATATTACTGCAAATGTGCTTTTTAACTATTTAACACACACACACACACACACACACCACAGCCTCTCAAAAACACACACAGGGCAAGGATTAATTATTTTCTTATATTTTCTTGATTTTATGAATCATACCTTGTTTGTCTTTAGTGTCTCATTATTACTTAAATCTTTAGCAATATTGTCCTTGATACATTCATGCCAACAAAGCATATTTAATTGAATTATTGAATTGCAACAGTCTGCGAGAGAAGCAGACTTACAGGGAGGCAGCAGGCCTGTCCACTTTTAGAAATCCAACTATATATTCAGATAGACAGCGCTTCCAAGCTGGTCAATAGAACAAGGGATGGGTATAAGCGAGAAAAGCAAAGAGGGTAGTGGGGTTGGGAGGGTAAGGGGAAGAAGATGAGAACGATCATGAATGATCCCCTCTGTTGGGTAAAGGTACAGCAGCTGTCCAATTCAATCAAATGCCTGTGTGTGCCTGCATGTGTACGTTCTCTCACATTTGTATGTGTGCGTATGCCTGTGGGCATCTGTATGTGTGTGCATTTCAATCTGTCTGTGTGGACTCAGGGGTGTTGCACGGAGGCAGCAGAGTTAAGCAATGTCAGCCACTGCATTGCAGATATTTGGCCCGGCGTGGCACGGCACAGATATGTGTGTGAACAGGCCTCCATGCTCTGGCTGTACAGCCAAAGAAAAGCAAAATGTCAGTGTGTCAAGATAACTCCGCGGTCAACAACAAACTAATCGTTAAAATCTGATACTACCCGTCTCCTCCTCCTTCTCCCTTCTCTCAGTCTTTCCCCACAGACACACACACACGGCAGTGGTTCATTTTAAGCACACCTGCTCGGTGCAGATAGGCCCGCTACCACTGCTAATCTGTCTGTGTGTCAGTCAGCCCGGCCCAGCCCATAAAGTCCCCCCCACCATCCTTTCTGTTCTCGACTCGGATCACATTCGCAGGCGCACCTACAGAGTTCGCCAAATAAATAGCACTAAGTATCAGGCCTCGTCCCGTCCCCTAGCCATCTGGCTCTATAGTGGAGAAATTCATTACTCTCCAGGTGATAGCTCCAGCACACTCTCTCTGGATTGGCTTTGTATCCCTGCAGGCTCCATTCTGACACTATTCTGAAATTATAATCACAAACTGGCTGCTAATGTGAATGTGAGTGCTGCATCCACTGCTGCTGCTCATACTAATATTCTATGTCCTGCTGGTATTAGGACTACCAATTTGACCACTGCTGCAACAACAAATACTCTTTCTACTTCTAGTACAGTGAGAGTGAAAATACCAACTGTTTGGATAGGACGACATCACATCTGAATCCAACGTCAAATCTATTAATACAATCTTAATCCCCTTTTAAATCTGTATAGACAAAAGTTGATTACTTCTAATAACTAAAATAAAATGGTTTTATTTAGCTTTTTTTATGATCTGCTTTTACATTTTGTGGCTTTTCTACTGTGTGTTAATGAGTTTGTATGTAGTCTCTTTTTTGTCATCATTTCTGACTTCACAATTATAGCTTTTTATGCTATATCAATTAAGATGACTCGAACACTGTTTCCTATACAAGTGTTTGTTACAGCAGGATGGGTCTAGTCAGTATTGGAGGCAGAAAAGCCCCACACAGGATTGGATCATTGAGATTGTATTCAGGTCAAGTGACTCTCAACGTTACTTGACTCTGCAGATGGAGGCACTTCTAAAATCATACAGCATTGTGTTGTACCTCATTCTGGATCTTTTTTGTTTTTGTTTTTAATTATTGCTCTCCTGTGCATGGCAACCGTGTACGCTACCTAAAATCCACTTATTTCTAAAAATGCAGATGTCAGAATTTTTTCCAGGCTCCATGTAAAGAAAACCAATGAGGGAAGGTTAGCATCTATCTACACAGCGGGCAGAGATTCCACTACAAACGTCGGTGAATGTATTAAACCGAACTCCATGACTCATTTAAGTCATGTTTGTCACACCTGCAGCTGAAGGAAGCACCCTTCTTTAAAAGGTGTAAGGTATAATTACAGCAGTATATTTCTGGACAGACTTCGCTCTTTTCGGCGGAAAAAGGAGCCGTTTTAAAGTTTCATATTAAGCTGTCGTAAACAGCACAAATACTGTAACAATGTGGGCAGTGAGGTGGCAGACTCATTACGTTCACCAAGTTGCAAGTAGGTTTTCACATTCAAGGAATTTGCTTTGGTGTTTAGGTGCATGAATAAGAAACAAATATAGAATAAAAATATTAAGATATGCCTTTAAAAAAAAAAAAGTATATATATATATATATATATATATAAATGTATCCGTTTTAAATGAAAGAGCTTTTCCAGAATGTGCAAAGATATATTCTAGGGGATGTGCAAAGGTTCACAGTGTTAAGAATATGCAATAAAAACATCTCTTCTTTAACTCTTTTAACTGATGTTTATGAGCTGCTTAGTTTTTGCAACAGTCCCTGTAAATATATAACACATCAAATGATCACATCTACAGTTTTCTAACATTTTATGTTGAGTAAAACGCAGTTACACCTGGCCAGTCAGTCAGCATCAAGGCAGGCTCGCTGTTCCACTTCCACTTCCCACTAATTTGTTTGGAATGGCACTTAATATGGCAGACCCTCCATGCGAACGGAGTGGAAGTGGGTATGGAGACGGTGTAGGGGTTTGAGAAACGCCCCGACAGTAAAGCTGTGTCATGCATTTTGCTAATTTGGCTATAACATTTAAGATATGCTCATCTACAGAAATCATTTGGGGACTTATTGGATACCACTGTAATTATCCCTGCTTCTCTCCTGTGGTCCCTGCCATCTCCTCCCATGTCAACCAAGCACTTAATAGTTCCGCTCTGCCTTCTTTCATGGATATCTTACAGCATCGTACAGTATCTACTGTAATACATCATATGCCACATTCTCTTGGGACACAAAGCAAAAAATATGACCAAATTTAATCCCAAAACCGGTAGCGATGTATAATTCCAGTGCTCTATCACTATGCTTTCTACCAGCTCAGTTACATTATAGCAATAACTCTCCATCATGTCATCCGGCAGCATGAGATGCTGTGCATGTACCTATAATAAGACTATATATATGCTGGCACGGTCCCTACCTCTGTTGCATCTGGCAGCTAAATCTCAATAATGTTTACATTTATTTAGTGAACTCTTTACAGCATGCAGCCACATTTCACAGTCTTTGGCCATGGCACCTGGTGGTAAAATACTTAGTTTACGGCCAATGTCGGAAACAACCACCCCTGTCACTTATGCATCTGTTGTTTTCTCTATTTGTCAGTTTAAATGCTGCTGTAGTTAAAACACTATTCATATATTTTATGTCTCTTCCGGCACATACCCATACTAATGTCTCTTAATAGGCCCATGATTTATGAACAGATCAAACTGTGCATTTCTAGGATTACAGGGTACTGATCAGAAAAGGCTTTTCTGTTTATTAAAATTGCTTTATGAATACATGTGACCTCAATTTTGCTTCCACAGCAAGATATATTCCTGTCCCACTTTCAAATTCCTCCATCAATCAATTTCTGAAAGCCAATAACATAGTTTTAGTCTTAAAAGACAAAGAGACCTACAATATTATTCTAAAACCTGGCTGGATTTTTACTTGACACTTACATGGAGATTTTATATGATCTTAAATCAAGTTGTATTTTAGGACCAACAGTATTGGAACTTCTTATTTGATTTTAATGGGACATTCTAATATAGTTGACAGAATTAATAGGTTATTGCCGCTAAAGTGGACTCCGCAAGGATTTACAGAAAATCCAATTATTGATCTTCTGATGAAGCTTGTGCATATGTGCAGCTCATGGGCTATGGGTGTAAATATAGTGCAACCGTCGACTGTGTATAATAAGTGGATGTAGTTATGATGTCACCCATTCGTTTGTGAACTACAGTTTTGCAGTCGCCATCTTGTTTTTTTTGGAGCCAGAATGTGACACGAGAGGGCGGAGCTATACAGAACGCTTAAGAAGGCATTTGTAGACAACTAAAAGTTTACAATTTAAAGGTAAAAAGTAAAAGTTCTCAGACAAAAACACAGTCAACTCCCAGTACGGACAACCCCTATGAACGACCTGCCAATCACAAGGTAGCCACGCCCTGAAGCATGCCGTGCTTTATCATCTATTTTACTCTGAATGGGACCATCATTTATTAAATAAACATCATGCTGCAATGAAGAAGACGTGAAACTAGCGAGTGAGACCATAAACCCATGTTTACAATGTTTACTGAGGTAATAAATCAAGAGAGAAGTAGAGTCATTTTCTAATCGATTTCTATAGAATCTGACTTATTTTTGCAACCAGAGGAGTCGCCCCCTGATGGCCATTAGGGAGAATGCAATTCATAGGCACCTACAGCAAGTAAAAACAACAACAACAACAAAAAACAGCACATCCAGTGTCATATCACTGTAAATGCATGTCCTTATGAGCTCTATTTGAGTAAACCCCTTTATCTGTAATTGTTGCAGTGGAGCTGCAGCCAACAATTGAGAACCGAGTTGACCCTGGGCAGCTTGAGGCTGAGTCTTTCTGATGCTGAAAAGAAACAGCTTTGCTCAGCAAACATTTTCTATTAAAGTCGTCAAGATGCTTCTCTTTCAACAACTACTGTATCTTTTTAAACAAACTTCTTATCTGCCCTTCACATGAGTATCCCGGGTTTTTCTAAGACGCACAACTTCTTTGTGTGTTTAACTTGTACTTCAAATAAGCATGTCTCTGGGGATGCAGACATGGGCGTTTCCACTTCACAAACAAGGCTTTCCCTTTCTCTGTTTAGTGCAAGAGTAAGCATCATTTTGAGTATGCCAATTTCTTCTGATAATCCTTCAGTTCATCATGTTTCTCAGGCTCATTACGCAAACCTGTGAACAACGTTAGGTCAGCGGTATGTCGAATCACCAAACAGCGCTCTAAACTTTTCCTATACCGTCACATATCTCCTGTATTGAAGTAATGAAATGAAATCTGTAATTCACAAACAGCAAGACACAGATCTGTGGACGCTGTGTGCCACATGTTTACCTACAAACATACAGAATGATCAGTTTGTCAGCAGCCCCCCACCATGCTTACATGGAATTCTTAATTATCAAGAAGAAGCTATTGCTATTACTTTTGTGACGGACCGGATTGTCCTCGCTCTGAGGCAGCATTGGCTCTGGGCTTCTAATCACATCATACACACACACACACACACACACACACACACACACACACACACACACACACACACACACACACACACACACACACACACACACACACACACACACACACACACACACACACACAGAGACAGAGACAGAGAGAGAGAGAGAGAGAGAGAGAGAGAGAGAGACTTGACTGCTTGCCTGACAACAATTAACCCTCTCTCCAAGAATTCCTACAGTGAATGTGGTCTTTGAAATGAATCCGTCTCCTCCGTGTGTGGAGAGTCTTTATTAATATGTCCTGTAATCAGTTCTATGCAATTACATTAGTGGCTCATGTTGCGTTGTGGAGCACGGAGCACATTTGAGGGGCACATATGCACAACACTGGTAGTACGCAGGGCTTGCTATCCATGATCTCGATATGATTTACGCTCCCCACCCTGTAAAACAGTGACGTAGCGAGTCAGGTAGAGTTTTCAAAATCGCTTTTGTTCGACTGTTTAAATTACTTATTTTAAATCAGAACATTTAGCACCAGATTACAAGGATGCATACCCTCACAGTGAGTCACGTCTTTTATAGCTGCCATTTTATTATTATTTTATTTTAGGCAGAAGAACAAGCCAACAAACACACATGGCTGACCACCTTAAAGTTGGTTTAGCAAACAGTTACTTACACATGGAGCAGCAACTTTAGCATTCATTTAAAGCCGTGTATCTTTTTATATATATGGTTTTATGTGCATTTTACTATTGTAAAATTTTACTTCCCATAAAAATGGTCATCAAAACAGCCATTTATCAGGAAACATTGCCAAACATTGCTCGTTCCTACCTTATAACAATGCTGAAAAACATATTCATGCTTTCATTTCAAATTACTGCAATTTTCACTTGTCTTACGCAACCAAGTGAAACATGTTTTAACTTATTCAGAACTGTGCTGCAAGACTTTTAAAAACAAGAAAGAGAGAGGGCATTTGTTTACTCCATAGGCCACAGTATCTTTTAGAATAGATTTTCATGATTGTTCATACATGACCAGGAAACATGACCAGCACTCTCCCCTGCACCGCAGTTTGATAGCTAACACCGAGTTAACCCTGAGAACCCACAGGACACAGTGGCTTAGTTGTGTGTTACGCTCAGTGCAGGCTGCGGTCACTGAGAGCCCACTTTGAGTTTATCAAGTGTTAGAAAAATTGAAAGTTATCAGCAGACTGCAACATTCTGCTTTTACACCGTAATTGTTTAGGTTAACTCGCTCTAACCCCAGTTATCTAGCAAAATGTTGAGACATCACATTTTGTTTTTTTCATGCCACATCTGCATGGATATTAACGCATTGATTTGGATTGAAAATCAACATCTGTTGCCATGACTTCATAGTTTCCTCCCAGGCTGAACATTTCCAAATTCTATAAAACACACCACATCGCCAAGTCTCAAACACAGCAGCATAATGCTGCAGCCTGAGGGCCAAATAAAAGATAGTCAAGCACAGTGAAATAATTCAAGTCTCACAGAGCTTCCACCTGCAGGAGCCGCTGATCTCATCTTCATCGGCCTTTCTTCTTCTCGTTCTCTCCATCTCTTGCTCGTTCTATTTTTTTCCTCCATCTTGTGTCTTTATCTAACCTTTGCTCTCTCTTTTTCTCACTCTGTCCATCTATCATTCAGTTACTCCTTACATTTACTCTTCATCCTGTGCTTCTCTCTCTCTCTCTCTCTCTCAAAGAACAGAATTATAAATCAAAGAGGAGAGGTGCCCATGGCACGCACTCTCACACACACACACACTCTCACAATCAATACAAACAACTTCATCGCCAGTGAAGAAGCTGTGTGATACACAAGCGCAACCTTGTACACGAGCGTACGAAACAAACAGGCACATATTTGCTCGCTTTTTTGTAGCTGCAATGACTCAGCTTGTGATAAAAGACCGACCAGGCCAAACATCTGCACGCTTTTTTTTTAAAGGACAAACACAAGATGGTTGCTTTTATTTGAGCTGTTAGGAATCAGAATAGAAGCAACACAGATGAGAGGAAGTAAGAGTGCAGCAACAAAAACCACACGCACTTTAAATTTCATTCATGATTGTTTTTTTTCAGCAAACCCCAGAAGGGTTTCTTTGTCTT
Source organism: Leptoclinus maculatus (assembly GCA_032191485.1). Classification (NCBI taxonomy): domain Eukaryota; kingdom Metazoa; phylum Chordata; class Actinopteri; order Perciformes; family Stichaeidae; genus Leptoclinus; species Leptoclinus maculatus. The sequence continues at coordinate 1,220,478 of JAVDOI010000016.1, forward strand.
AAGAGAAGATAATGAAGATGAAATTGTGGCTTCCCTTGGGTTTTCTTATCATGAACTCAAAATGAAGAGATTATAAAATGTATCAAAGCCAGCTTAGAAGGGAGCTACAACCAGCATCTGTGCATAATGCGAGCTAGGGCACCACCCATTTTGAATGTTCTCAGCCGAGTGAATGCTTATCACCTCCATTGAGATGCTTCAGAAGGGACAAAAATGCACCTTCCACTTTGTGAAGAACAATCCAAACGTGAGGGATAGCTTTAGATCTTTAGGTTCAGGCCACAAAACTACCTAGTTAGGTTTAGGAAAAGATCCTGGTTTGGGTTCAAATAAGTACTGTTTCGTAACTTGTCTTAAATAAAGTAACAAAAGCTCCTCACACTACGTCACCTAACGTCCTCCTTTGGTCTGGTCATAATTACTATGGCTACTAGAAGTTGATCAATATTTTACTGTATTTTATTTCTTACACAGCTTTTTTATGTTTTAATGACTGTTTTTAATGTTTCAATGAATGTTCTTAATTGTTTTTAAATCTCCTTTTCTTTTGCCTTATGTTTTGATGCTTTTAATGGTTTTATGTGAAGCACTTTGAATTACCTTGTTGTTGAAATAAACCTTGCCTTTTTCTTTTTGTATGAGTATTGGTGATCAATCATGTGAATAGATGACGGCTTACTGACGCTACTGACAAGCAAGTGTGTTCATTTTTTAGTTATTCATTATACACTGGTGTTATACAAAAGTTGTATTATTGAAAATAAATGTACACTAAAATGTTTGAGGAACTTTTAACTAGTTAGGAAACGGTCTCAATTGAATAGTGACGCCTCTATATGATGTACTGAAGTAAACGCGACCATCGGTGAGAATATTTGCTATTTCTAAACACTTATTCTTAATGCTTGTCATCGGTGCCACCAGGTCAAATTCTGATGCAATTAGATGAAATCTTGCAGATTGGTGGACGGACCCAGATCCAGCTTCCCTGCCACCTGCTGTCGGAGCTCCAGCAGGAGGTTGGAGAGAGCTATTACAAAGCTAACAACTTAATTGTAGTTTGACAGAGAATGAATAAAATATGCTGCAGTTTACCACACAATATGTGTCACGCAGAGAGCTGGAGAGGAATCTATTTCAGTTCCCGGATGCGTTTTCCATTTCCTAAACGCACTAGTAACGTTCTGAACGGGGCACGAATGCATTATCTTATACGGCCTATAAAATTCAATGAAGCAATAACTCACGATCGCTCACTGTGGTCAGACCATAGACAGATGTCATTTTAAGTATGCTGTACAGGAAGTACAGGTTTGTTTTATATCTGCAGCTATTTCATTGTTCATTGTTAATGAGGTCTGGGGAGCTGCTGAGTCACATTCTCTTCTAAACTTCTGCCGATTGGTCTGTTGTGTTGGACTTGTAGAAGAAAACTGAGTTCTCAAGACGGAGTCTGGCTGGGGTGAGGCTGACGAAGCATTAAAGTCTCTTCAAAAGTCTTGATGACATCTTGAGTCACATGAGAAGTTATCAAACTGTCTATCAAACTATTCCCTATTTGTTTGTCTTTGTACTCCATCTCTCTTTTTCTCTCAGTCTCCCGATGCATCCGTCTCACTCTTTTCCCACTGACATATGGTCAACATGTCTTCTCTTTCACCAGTCATCGTTGGCTCACTTTTCCTTGCCAATGCAATGGATGTCAGATAATCCACATGGACCTCTGAAGAAGCCATAACTTTCTCCTTATCACCCCACTGCTGTCACACATGTACACAACACACATACACACGACACGATTAAATCAATGATTTATGCAGGACTTTGAGTGTATACAAATGTTCACCCCATACTCCCTCCTTCTGTCCCCTCTCCACCTCTTTCTCCCTCTTCTCAACTGTCTTTATGCGGCTGCACCAAGTACACAATCGTATACCTCACACACCTCGTCTTTGCTCCTAGCCAGCAGAGGGAGGTGCCAGGTGGAGGAGATCCATCACAGTGACAGAGGCGGAGCGCTGCAGCCAGCAGAACAGCCACGTGTGCCTCCGCCTCCGTCTCCGACCTTGTCAGTCAGTCAGTCATTCATTCATACGGGCGCTTTTAACATACGGTGATCACACAGAGCAGATTTATATTATTCTGCTCCAGAGAAGAACAAGATGAAAGACATGTCTGTAATGCTGAAAGCCATGTTGCTTGCAATTTGTTTTGGTGTTCTGACATGCTGCAGTCAACTGTGCAAGTTAAGTATCGCTTGTAAAAACACTCCTAAAAGTTAAAAACTTAACATAGTTCAAATACAACTCTATTCTGGCTGTAAAGTGATCTTTTAACAGGAACATGCATGATGGATTAGATTTGTGCTGCATTTGATTTCTCCAAGGAACATTCACTGGGATCCTCCCGCTATCGGCCAGTTCCACCTCTTTTCCTTTCCCCCTGCTATCAGCTGAGGTGGCTGAAGTGACCTCAACCCCTTTCTCCACCCACAACACACACTAAAACACACAATCAGCAAAAGCCTTTTCAAGAAGCCTCTCCTGGAAAAAAAACCACTGCGGAGCCCTGGAATTAATTTGACCACATGTGGAGAGTCCAAGGATGGAGACAACCAGACAATGAAGCAGAGAAGGACAGATGGAGGGAAGAAGTTACCTCACATGGCAGCTGGATTCATGAGGGATCACATATCACCTGATGCGTTTATGTCCGGCCAGCCAGTGACCGGACCAATCAGCGTCCCGCGAGGAGCTATTGGCAGCTACGAGGCTGGTTTTATGTGTGTGTGTGGTTTCGTAGATGCTGAATTAGCATCAGTACCTTCATCACTGGAGAGTATCTCTTCATTGACAGAGGAGCAAAGAACAGCACTGAATGTTTTCGCTCTTCTACCGACTCGCCCCGGCAAGAGTTTGATTGACAGATGGTTTATCCAATCAACCCGCCAAGTATTTTTTGAAAGCGCTTGCCATTTTCCAAACAGTTATCAATGACGGCTACTCAAATGTTTTTTTGTAACAAACCATCTGCCACGTAGACCAATTAGTCATTTTCTATACCTTGATTGAAGTCTAGTGACTCTATATTCATGAGTTTCAAAGTTACAGTATAGTGAGCCAATTATATGGATACATAATCTCAAAAAGTCATTGTTAACACAACTTTTATCCCGTTAAAAGAGCATATGCAGTATAATTTTTTTTCCTGAGTGGCATGAGTCATAGCAGAAGCCATCGTCAGCAAAAGCTTACACTCAAGGGGAAGAAGCTCGACATCGTGAGTGACACGTGTCTGTCACAGAAGAATGTACCACCAGGTCGTGGATAAAGATTTAAAGGGCACATGAGTTTTCTGGACTATTCAATAAATCTAATCCCACGTGAACAAATGATTCTATAGCACTGTGAAATGTCTCTATTTAAACTGTACATATGAGGATCCCTTGATACAATATTGTCCAGCCTTGATGAGAGGTTCTGCAGGAGATATCCACAATGAAATCCCTTGAGGTGTGTTTAATTTGCAATGCCACGAAAGCAGCTTCACTGTCGGAAGATTATGTGTTTGCTGATGGCGAGGAGGGGATCATTTCAGAGGCCACTGCTTGCTGGTGTGGAAAATCACTGTTAGAAATCCGCATCGAGAGGCAAAATAAACACAAAGGCGTCAATCCATTACCTTTTCTTTAGGGGATTTTCTCTCTCTCTCTCTGGTGAAATGGAGGTATCATTTTTCACAGCATGAGCGAACGCCTCATATATATTTTTTTCCTTTGGAACGCATTGGATTTCTGAAGAGCATTTGCGTCCCGTTTCTCTTTCGCTGTTTGTCTGTGTCTCTCAGGATCTCTCTCTCTCTTGTATCTTCCCAAATGAATAAGAGATGAAAACAATGATTGCTATTATTTGTAGAGGGGGACATGCTGCTGGATGAATCACAGATAAATGAAACACTGACCTGATGAAGGCACGATGGGCAAAAAGTACCCAAGTACAAAACAAGATACGCTATTCTGTTTGGTTTGTGAGTATTGTCTAAGGACAAATCCTTCATACGCTGATTAAAAGATTTGATCAGGATTAGAAATTCTATTGAGGAAACAGAGGTCATGTCATATCTGTGGTATATGGGAGGTTCCTGCCAGAACCCCTTAAAAGAGGTTATAGAACCCCTCGATGATGTAATAGTTCCCAGAATCCTCTCTGGAGGTTCCATCCTTTACTCTAGTACCTACTATCTACTAAGTTCGCTAACAAGAACCTACCCAGGGAGTTCTACCCAGAAATCCTTTATATTCCATGGGTTCCTCTAGAATCCACCCAGGGACTTCTACCGAGAACCCTTATACATTACAAGGGTTTCATCCAAAACCCACCAAGGGGCTCCACCAAGAACCCTTTGAAGGGCCTGGACTGATGTGGTGCAGCGAACCCACAACAATCATAGTTCACAGTCTTGGGAGGGTGTGGGCTGAGAAAAACCTTTTAACACACATGCTTTCAATAATATTTAAAAACTCTTTCTTCCAAGCATGCATACGTGTTACCGTGGTTTGCCGAATTATCTTGCACATTTACATTGGAGATGTCTTCCTTTCCTTCATTTGCAGAGTAAATCACCATCTCACTGCCCTAGAATCAGCTTGGAAAGCATACCAAATAGGTCTTGTATTAAAACACTTTTGAGATGAAGGCAAAACGTATGAACTGAATTTTATTTTTGTATTTCACAATAAATGAATGAAAGGAGAGAAAAAAAAAAAGGATCAGATTCAAGTTCACTCGCTGAGGAACTGAAGTGACTGTACATAACAACAACAAACATTCTTCCAAGTGGTGCCATCTACCGGAGCGGCTACATCACAAGCTGATAATAATAGCTTTTTAATGAGCTGTTTTGCAGCTGTTTGAACGGCACTTTATGATGAGATATTATCAATAAGTGTCTCTAATGGAACAAAAGCTTGGGTCAGATATTCACATTTGCAAACTCAAACCCTGCCACATACAGTAGACATGCAGGGAGACACAATGCTATGTATGAGCGCACACACACACAGGCAGTACACATATCTGATAGGATGTAATTGGATGTTCTCCGCCATGCTGTCGTCTTGTGCAGCACATGAGAAGCTCTATGTTTGGTATCTCACAGTTCTCATCTTTCTCACAAGTGGTGCCAGAACACACACATAGGTCTGAGCCTCTGTACTTGTGAGGACGCTGATGGATGGATAGTCCCAAACCGAACCTCAACACAACTTGATGAATGTCTTATTGAAATGTCACAAAAATAGTAAGATTTAAAATTCCCTCTTTGTGATTTTAATAAATTGTCGATTTGGACTGTTGGTTATAAATAATTCAGCATACTGAGAAGCTGGAAAAAGTGAATGCTTGTCATTTTTGATTTATTAATAACAACTTTTTTTGTTCTGCAGTGATTCACTGCAATTTCCTGCCAATTGACTAATTGATGAAATGATTGTTTCAGAACTAGTCATGACTAAAACTAATGCCAAGACTAAACCCTCAAACTTTATATTGATGTCCTGACTTTCCAAACATGTCCTCACTCCCAAGGAATAATATTGTCCCTCACAAAGACAAAAGTACACACACACACACACACACACACACACACACACACACACACACACACACACACACACACACACACACACACACACACACACACACACACACACACACACACAAGCCAAACAACTCAGACTTTTCCGTAGCAGTACACAACATAAAACACACACACAGAATAAAAACTCCCATCATTCATCTCCAAAGCTATTTGAAATCCTACTAAATTTGGACAAGTGCCCTTGTTTTATTTAGAGCAGAAGAGCTTATTTGATTTTTTGTTCATTCAGTTTCACTTATCATAATCAAAGGTTACCAGCTGATTCAACAGAGCACAGAGCTGGCTTTTTTCCTAAACGGACGTGATTGATTTCCTCTATCTGCTCTCCTCTGGTTGTGACATGAATTAATTTGACTCACAACGATAGAGGAAGAGAAAAAGAGAGCAACAGAAGACCCAATAAAGAGATAGGGGAAGCGTTCACCCATGTCGGACATGTGAAAAGTAGCCTCTTCGACAGACACTGGATGTCACATACGTGTCTGACATGTGCAGGAGAGCGGAAGAAAGGCAAAGGATGGAAGGGGTTTGGGGGGGTAAACGGAGGAGTGGGAGTGAATCATGTTGCGCTATTCTCAGAAGTCAAAGGCCCTTGAGCAGGCTGGAGTGGGCAGTCAATGGTCTTTGGCAGCGTTGGGGAAATGGATCCAAAGTTAATTATGTCTGTCTGATGCTTTCTTGAAATATCCGGTCTGAGTCTGGAAGGCTGTGCGGAAAGTGTGTCGGTTGTCAAGATCAATGATCAATGCCCTGCGACGTAGTTGCTGTATTTTGCAGTTCAATTTTCCAGTCAGCCATTTGATAAACCAGTCAATCACCGAAAGTCTATTTCACGTGCCGATGTCGGAGCAGTAAATCTTTGTCTAATAAAGTCTGAAATGTATTTGTGATCCGCCATTAGCCTAATTGTGATGGGAGACGGGGTTTATGGATGTTTCAGGGAAAACCTTCTAGGTTGCGACTGGGTTGACAGGCGCAAGATTTTTAGCTTGCTGGAGTCAGCACCATTCCACTCCGAATGATTTCCTTCTCAGCCGATAAAGACATTAATTTATTCCAAGTGAGCCTGAAGCAAAGTGGGTTTCTAAGCATTTTGCTGAAAAGAATAGAAGATCACACCAAAATAAATTAGAACAAAGCCAAAGAAGCCAGAACAAAACTGGAAAAAACATCCAACAAAGCTTTAGAAACTACTACAGTGTGTCATGAAGTCTCATCAAGTTCTCCTTTCAACCACTGAATTAGTACTGATGAGGACATGACAAACAGGGATTCCTGTCTTTACAAGTGGCCCAGCTTCTGCAGCTCCTGGTTATTTGTATGCCTCCAGGTGAACATGAAGTGTGAGTCCTCGCACTTTATTTTTTTTCAGATTTAGAAACAGGCATGTCAATCATGGCTCTGAAAGGGACACGCCACTGATTTTACACTTTGAGATCAGTTTACTTGTAAAAAAGTTAATATCATAAGCCTTGTAATATTGTCACCATGATAAAGACGTGTTCCTAAGCAAAATTACATATCAGATGTATTTCAAGTTCCTGAAAGCTGTAAATAAGAATGAGAGCGCATCTGAACATTTTCATATAACAAATTTAATAAAAGCATTTTTCGAGTGCAAAAGAAATATTCAACAGTATTCAATTTGGAACAACTCTGTCTCCTACAAAATTAAGTTCCCATTCGACTAAACAACATTCTCAATTACGTTTCGAAGGAAACATTTCTCCCAGATTAAAGTTGCAGTTTTAAATTCGAGGTTAACAAGCTAAATTACAGAAAAACAGCCACAAAATGACTTCTTTCAGCAACAAAATGACTTGCTTGGGTTTAGTAAAAACATGGTTTGGCTTAAAATAAGTATGTTTGTTATGTTATTTAAGTTACAGATATACATTTTAAAAAGTCAATGTTTTTTGTTTCAGATGGGACACGAACAGCGGCCTCCTGGGTGAAAGTCCTGTGTCAGTTTTTAACACAAACTGAAACTAAAACAAAACAAAATTCCGTAAATTAAAACAAATGAACATTGACTTCAGGTTTCAGGTTACATCACTGAAAGTCCCATGTGTGTTTGTTCATTCAACAACATGAGTACAGGATAACATACAGTATTTAATAAAAATGCTCTATGGGTGTACACATAGGGCAGAGGCTTTGTGTGTGTGCAGTTGAGTCTGGTCTATATTGAAAAATCAGATCTTTAAAGCTCCAAAGCCCTGGAGATAGAGAGAACACTGATACATTATTCATCCATGTCGTCTCCATACAACAGAGGAATCTCAAGAGCACAAAGCACGTTGCAAAAGCAAACAACCCCAACACAAGAATACAATTTAATATTCTGTGTTTGATGTAGTGGTCCTGATTCTTATGTTGTAGCAAATGTTTACAGTTTCCATGCTGGGTAGGCCTGTGGGTTTCTTTGCTGTTTCCTATTCTCACACCAATCTATTTATTGCATAATATCAACCCAAAGTAGCACTTAAAAATGCATTTAACTGCCAAGAAAAAGATAAGTAATTGACTAATGAACCTGCAGTCGATGGACAACTGTCGATAGGCAGCTTGACGTCCAACTGGATTTGTATTTCCAGTAGCAACTCGGTGGCATTCGGTGTTCCTTTACTTTTCAGTTGGGGTAAAAATGAAACTCCTTTTCAGATATTCAAACGTGAAAATCTTGGGTTTCCTGAATAAATAACGTGCTCCATGAAAGTGCTTCTTTTTCAAAAGGAGGGCAGGCCATTGAGCACCCGTAAGGATATATGACAGTACACGGTATATTCTAAAGTGAGACAGGAACTGAGCAGGAAAAAAAACCACACAACACAGCGGGAGACAGGATTTGAACTCCTGAAAAAGCAACGAGGATGCTTTGCTTCCAGCGCAGCTTCAAATGACAGCCGAGCCCACAGAGGAAGACCATGAAAGCGTCTGCAGATTCTTGTGATGCTTGGTTTGCACAATAAAGTAAGAATTGTGCACATTCTTTGGCGATTAGACTTCATTGTGAGTCATATTCAGGGGGGGGGGGGGTAGTGATGCCGTGGTTAGTACAGGGATAGTCTCCCTGCTGTCTAGACACTGGTGGGTGATGGGGAAGAGGTGGATGATTAGATATGGAGCAGGACTTGGAAGGAAGCTCAGTGAAAGGAACCTTGGGCATTGGATGTGATGAAGACTTTAGGTGAACGTGGTGGACAAGGGTCGTGTCGGCTCACGGTAAAATGACAACTGACAGGGAAGCAAACTGTTCGTTCATTCGTGAACCCCAATCTAAATTGAACTCCCAATTAACTATTTATTGCTTCCCAGGAGTTCTCAGCAGCAACTTCTCTCAGCATGAAACTAATACAGCAGGTTTTTTTCAGTGTGCGGTTGTAATCATGAGTTCTCATTTGCCTTCACTAAATAAATTGCATGAAATTCCCCGGTGACATTTTGCATGTCTGGTTCAACGTGAGCCAAAACAGCTCTACATTTCACTTAATATCCTTCAGGTAGGTTGTCTTGCTGTAGCTTTAAAACATGAACTATTTGACTGGTGTAGCTGATGCGGATGGGTGTGTCACTGTTTATGTGGGTCATATTTTCTGCACAATCATGTTGCCTTGCATTTGTTTGATAACATCAAAGGGACATTTTTCTGTCTGCAGCGTTTCTTTGTTTCCTTAATTCTTTCCTTTCTTCGAATCTTGTTTGTTTGAATCTTAATGAACGTTCCCCGAGACTAAATCAATGGTATTATCTCAGTGATGTCAAATCATTTAGTCTTGTAAGTATTTGAGAAGCCATGAATCAATGACAGCAATGACCATACTGCATTGCCTTGACTCACACCGCTTCTATAGAGCGGACTAATAACACATCATATTTTTAAATAGTAGAAATAAACACAAGCTATACGAACAACACGCTCTTCATGCAATGAAATACCAAGAGACTAAATGTTTCTTGTGAAAGCAAAAGACACAAAAAGTCAGAACACCACCAATCTGTTATTACTCTTCTTCAACCTAGTTGTCTTCATTTTTTCCTTCCTATGTTCCGTTGTTATTTTTCATGTCCGCAAACTCCGAGCCTCCTGCGTGTCTCAGGCTCTGTGCAAATGACAATTTATTTGTCCACCATGCTTTCTTCATCTGTCTTTGTCTCCATTCATTCTTATTTACGTTTGCTCATTTATCCACCCTCTGCTTAAAATAGACACTTTTTTTCCATCATCTGCACTCTCATCTATCTTCGTCCCTTCTTTTCTCCCAACTTGTTCAGAACAAGCTGTTCTCTTTTCTTATCTATCTCCCCTCTCCGTATGCTGTTTTATAGTCACTATATCCCTATGGTTGTCGTCTCCTGAAACTATTCATTTTTCGTTCAAACTTTTCTCCTTTCCACTCATCCATCCATTCAAACTTCTTATTTCCCTTCTTCTGTTAAGATGCCAGTCCTATTTGTCAAATTTGGTTCCTCCAGTGTCGGTGTTTTGCTTTTTGCTTTACCGCCCTAACGGCACTGAAAGTGATTTATTCTCACTAAAAACAAACTTATCATCCTTAATTACAATGTGCTGCAACAGTGAGCAACATCCACTCCTTACTGACAAGTATCTTTTACTTTTTCATGACTCTACAATATAGTAGTTTTAAACTCCGACTCAAAGTGTAGTTTCACCTAAATAAATAAAAGCTTGTACAGCTAGCGGTAGTCAAGCATGTATTTTGGGGTTTGCAGGTATTTGCTGAGGTGCCGCTGAGGCTTCTGCTGTCGTACCCAATCCAATGGAGACGATAGGAATTTCATGTCATGTGCTGGATGGATGGCTGCATTGATGGTTTTGTGTGTTACAGCATGTGTATGTGTGTGTGTATGTGGGTGAACTGCAGCATTGCAACATTTTGCTGTCTCGCTCAACCTCATGTGTCACACATGAAAGCTGCCAGAATGAAATTATCCTTCATCACAGTGTTGGCATGTGAAAGCTAACCTTTAGCTTTGATGACAATAAATCAAATTATTACAACATCTCCCTGCTGATCTGGTATCTAAACAAATCGAATCTCATTATGCTGATAAGTATTGTTTTGACTCCAAAATGGTTGCATATGACAATGACTGCTCCTCTAACAAGAATGCTACTGCAGCTGCTACCTGCTGCTAACAGTCACTTTAAATGTGAGCTAGCATGCACATATCAATATAGAAATAACTGAAAAAAAGGCCAAAGAAATCTTTCGAACATCAGAAAAGTCGACATTTATTTAAAATGTTCTATTAATTGTTGTCAATATTTGACAAAAAAAAGCTAACCTCTTTAGCTGCTCTGCTTTTTTTAATTAAAATTTTAAAATTTCAAATGGTTCATATCAATAGCAGAGTTCCGCCTCACTGCTCCGCCGGTAAATGCCGGGGGAGCCGACACCACGCTGCCGGAGACCCGGACTGTATTGCTGGGCCCGCTGGAGGGAATGGAGGGGGAGGGAGAACCAGTACCACTGTCAGACCCCGCTGCAGTAAAATAACTCACTCATTTAGCTCCACTCTCATTCTCTCACTTCCTCCCTCGTCCACTGACAACACTCTGTATTGAATGGGACAGTTTTCTTTCCTTCCGCCGTTTGAGTCCATTTGTGTGCTGTAATCTTGCTGTCTGAATGCTCATGGGTAAGTAGACTGACATTCAGCTCCTCTTCTTATTCACACCATTCAGTGTGTCATCCTCACTTCTCTCCCCATAACATAGTCTGTGTCCTTCCATGTATGGCACTTCCTTCCTGTCTTTGTAATTCCATCCACATCTCCATCTTGTCTGTATTTTTGACCGCTCCCCTCCGATTCACTGTCTCTCCCTCATGGTGCTTTATTCTCCATTTTACTCCCCTTTTTCATTCATCTTTTTCATTTGTCTTACCCACACAAGATTTGCAGTCCAATTTATTTTAAAATTGATCAACATTGAATTGCATCCCTTTGTTTTCTTCACAATTTCTCGTTGTTTAAACTATTCTGGTGTATGTCAGCACAGTAGTGGGAAGTTGAAATTAATTGAGGACAGCTGGCGGAGCAAAGCATGTAATATGTTTTTGATAACAGCCATGGTTGAGTTGTGTGAGTGTATCTGTGTGTGAGCGTGTTTGCATATTTTTGCCAAATTAATAGCTTGTCAAAACCTTTAACAGACACAGAAGCAGATATGCGGAGGAGGGAGGGGAATGGATTGCTGGTGCTGAGAAACAATTCCAGACAGAGTTTTTTTTTTCTCAAGTATTTGTGAGAGGAAACAGGAACAGATCACACAAATCTTATAAAGCTGCAGAATACATATAACTGTCTTTTTCTTTTGCAGTGAACTCATCACCAGGACACTCTCATCCTAAAACTGCTGGCTGTCGCACACACCGTGGACCCATGTTGAGCCAGAAGCACTGTGAGTGGATGCCAAAGTGCTCTCAAACAAACCTGAGCACAGCGACCTGGAGGAGAGTAACTGTCATTGTGTATTTAAGCTGTAGGAAAACGGAGGCAGATCTCTGTGGTTACAGTTACACAACAGTCAAGAGGAGGCAACAGTTTTAGTTGGTTCCAAGAAAATGAAAGAAGAAGAAATAGTCCATCTTTTTTTTGACTCCCTTTGTTTTCTGTCCACTTGCTTCTCCATTTTTTTCCTTGATTTCATTTTTATTTCATAATCAGTTTTTCTCCCCTATCCTCTACTGTTGTACTCCTTTTCCCTTGTTTCCTCTCCACTTTCCTTATTTCCCATCGTCTTCTTTTTATTCGCTCCTTGCATACTCTACATTCCTTGTTTCCTAACCTCTTTTTTATCTTTTCTCCACATGTCCTGATCCTCTTCCTCTTTTATTCTCATTTTCTTGCTCTTTCTTTTCCCTCTTTGTCTTTTGTTCACTTCCCTCCTTATCTCACCTAAGCTCTCCTCTCCTCCTCTCTAAATGCTACAGTTCTCTCACCCTACTGGCTAAATAACCAGGGTCATGTCTGCTGCCCTTCACTGTCACCGTCTGGACTCACTTCAAACACAGCTGCCCCTTGCAGCCTCCTCTGTGTTTCTCAATGTGTGTGAATATGCGTCTGTATTACCGTCTAAGGTTGAGCCTTTCGACTTTTTTAAAAAACAATAACAAATCATGTTTGAAGAATATATAATAAAAGAAGTTTTAATGTCACTCCATGCTATCCAAGAGGGAACTTGTGTCATTATTTACTAGCCAACAGTGGACCTCTGTCATTCCATACAATACAGGTGTGGACCTTTTTACTGTAATGATGCATAAACATAATAAAAACATCATGTTTCAAGAGACTGGTTTCTTCACTAAGTAGCCTGTTTAATAGCCCCCCCGACAGTCTGAAAGACAGGCTTGGTGCTGCAAGCCATTCACACAGTGGAGGAGTGTTTAAAACCACGTGTGTGAATGAGTCGTTAAAATCTCTGCTCCAGCCTGCAGGATCAGTGCCGAGCATGGACTTAAACACTCACACACGTTCAAGTCCCCACTTGGTTAAAATAAAAATAACAGAGGGTTTTAGACATGATTTTAGCTTGATTTAAAGCATGACCATCAGGGGACAACATATCCCCTGTTTGCGTTGCAGTCCCCTGTTGGTGACTGTGTAACGATACCTAAGTCCACTGTTGGATAGGAAGGTAAGTGCACAAACACACACAGTGGCTCAATAACTTCCTCACAATTTCACTGGTGGTGAAGGACCACCTAGATGACCCAGCGCTTGAAGGGATAATACTATCCATCACTCATTCCAGGTCCACACACACACACACACACACACACACACACACACACACACACACACACACACACACACACACACACACACACACACACACAATGCAATGCTACCTTCACAATGGCACAATGGTCCTGTATTATAGCAGCATAAATTTTCCCAAACGAGGCCTGTATTGTGAAATAATCTCTAGATTAAATGATATAGTTTCTGTCAGTAATTGAGTGCATATATTTACTTGTTGAGGGATTTTCTTCAAGTGTAACTGTACGAGTGTCGGGCAGGTTAGCTGAACTCAAATCAAGAAAAACAAAACTTGGTGTACTCTAGTTAATTTGGATTGGAAGCATGTTCTTACCGCACTGACATCTATGGACCTGGTGACAACTGTTACAGACTAACAGTACTTAATACAAAGGTTTATTTTGCAGTGTTGTTGCTGCCTTTCCCACTCATTTCTCTTTTTTCCCCCTCTCTCGCATGTATGTTGTATTCTGATTTATTCTCCCTTTCTTGCAGACTCTTTCCAGCCCTTAAATGCGCTGGTTAATTGCATTACTTGTTTGGATTCTTTTCTATTCTACAATACAAAGAACATACATATTTCCTTCTTATTCCCAACTATGTTTTATTCACTTCTTTTCAGACACTAATACTGCCTCTTTCTGCAGAGGACAGTAGGCCAGATGAGAGCTGCAGAATACAGATGGGAGAAAGTGAGAGTAGAGGTCAGACAACAGACACTGCCTACCAAGACCGTTAATTGCATTCTTCATGCTGGGGCCAGCCAGCATGGGAGCATGCAACTTTCGGTCATTTTGCTTTTCTTTCAGCCTGGAAGCAAAGTGGGGAATTTAGTCTTTGACCATGGCTGCTCAAGCATTTTCATCACCTCTGATCTTGTGTTGACCACTGCTGTTCCCATAGCAATAACCCACCGCAAGCGCTGCATAACAGCTTTTATATTTCTTTTTGAATTAGTTATTCAATCACATTCACACATGCATGCAGTGAAGAGAGACAAAAGGTGGAAAGTGATTGTAAAAGGGCTAATTTCATTGTTCAGATTTAATTTCAGACAGGAAAAAAAAACACTTTGGATAGATGGCCAACAATGCAGATTTACGGACTGATATTTCAGTTGCAGGTAGTTTGTGTCCTCTCATACAGATGCATGACCACTGCAGATAAATGCTTTTCTTAAAACATTATCCTGTTTGTTATTATTGTTACATGCAAGACAATCTGGAGGGGAAGCATGGAGCATCAGCATGAATGCAGCGTTGTTTCCTTTTCCCTTTCTGATTCCTCCACATTTCCAGTTCATGTGGGGCTGCAATTTGTATGCGATCAGCATGCACGACGGCAGTTGTTTTTCTTTGCTTCTGAAGAGATGCACCGGTTTGCCAATGTGAGCTGTGATGTCAATGACAAACTTACGACACAATGCCTGTGCGCAGAGGGCACTTCAACCAACCTGTCGCATCCTAAATTGCGGGCAATATATAATTAGTAGTGCTGGGCAACGATTCCAATTTTTAATCGCGATTAATCGCATGATTTTTTTGCGATTAATCGCAAATCCTTTCATC
Source organism: Leptoclinus maculatus (assembly GCA_032191485.1). NCBI lineage: Eukaryota > Metazoa > Chordata > Actinopteri > Perciformes > Stichaeidae > Leptoclinus > Leptoclinus maculatus. The sequence goes on from JAVDOI010000016.1 coordinate 1,235,495, forward strand.
TTACATTTGACACCCATTGTCTGACTAAAGCCAGATTTCTGTTTCAAATTTAATTTACCAAGCCTAAATCAAGATAACACTGATAATAGCTCCTTCAGAGCCACAGAATAGATTACAGAAGTCGTGTGTAGTGCTACATATGACCGGTAGGCTACATTGACTGTAATATGTAAAGGCAGTGGAGACAGCAGACATTCTGTAGAAGGGCAATACTGTAGATATTTGTCCGGTGGCCCTGAGTGTGGGCCACCGGGTGGCCTGGTGTGTAGGAACATTGTCCTGAAAATGGCATTTTGAGGTTGTTCTCAAGGGGCTGTTTAGATGAGATGTGTGTATTTAGCTTTCATGGTCACTTGCTGCTGCGGAGTGGAGGGTTTGAATTGACAGGGCAAGGACAAGTGCTGATTGAATACCGACTGGTGACCACTGACCATCCACAACACACGGTCTAAGCTCTTAGTTTTGGGTTTGGAAATCATAAATACATCTTACCATACTTTTTTTTTTTTGCCTTTTTTTTAAATGTTTGAGATCTTACGCAATTATCACCGTGCTGTACAGCCAGAATGGCAGGCTGAGCATCCATGTGTGTCTGGCTGACATTTATTTTATTTCTACCCACAGGACAAATCTTTAGAAACAGAGCAATGTGTATTTTCTCTGTTTTACATACTGACATTGAAATCTGCATCATTTGTATTTATGAATGAAAAACAAATTGTGCTTTTTGTAAGTGTCATTAACAACAATTTGTGTACAAAGACGCCAGATTAAGGCAATGTTAGCAACGTGTAACATCACAACGAAGTGATGTGGATTAACAAGAATTATTCTGAGGCTGCTTTATAGACTCATGGTTTGCATCTGATCATGGTATCCCCCATGCATTCTAAACCTGACCAACTGAGAGGAGACTATGCGGCGGACCCAGACCAAACTGGAGGGACCACATGTCCCACCTGGCCTGTTAATGCCTCATGATCCCCCAGGAAGAGCCGGAGGAGAAAAACATCAGGACTACTTAGCTCAACCTGCTGCAACCACGACCCAGATAAAGACTGGAAAGTGGACGGATGGCCAACGGACCACTTCCAGGTCAGTGCAAAAGACAAAAAAAAGTAACACCATTACATAATACGATTATTATGCTCATTCTTTCCATTTAATCTATGGCTTTACTCTACCTGACGTGACTCCTGCAGAGGCTGTGCTGTCTGCTTGGATTAGGTCGTTCTCATTGTGATACTGCGGCTAATTTGTCATCCGAAACGTGAGCTGACAGGGTAAAACGGCTTTCACAATGCACCGTTGCATTTGGAGAAGGAGAGAAAGAGGCGCATGTGATAGAGGCGCATGTGATAGAGGCGCGTGTGCTCTGCTTTGCAACTGTAAGTAATTCATTGTGAAGTTGTGACCCTTGTGCTTCCTTGTGTCTCTGTGTAATTAGGATCCATGTTTTATAGATGTCCTGTCTCTTTGGGTCTCTACATTATGAATGTTGCATGTTGGTGTAAGCTTCTGCGAGGAAAAAAAACGCATCGCGAGCTACGCACTTTTGTTTTTTGGGACAAAATGGAGGAAGCGCCTGCCGAGCAGTGGTTGCATGCTCTAGTTAAGCCTGCGGCAATGCATTATTGAGTGTGGTCCTCTGCAGGGGGTACAGCACACCCCCTCAAACACAGTCTAAAGAGGTGGGGAGCGAGGCCTGGGAAGCCAGGGGTGCGTCTCGTCTGGCGTTGTGCTGCTGCTTAATGAATTAGTCTGACATCAGTGGAAACGGGGAGTGAAGGGAGAAGAAACGGGAGAGAGACAAACAAAGTTTGGCAAGAGCTTTTCATGGCGAGCGATGAAAGGAATTCTACTGTATTCATCAGTTCAACTATCTCAATCACTACATGAGCTTCTTCTCGTTCTCAATAATCATTGCTGACGTTCCCCTGAACGCTGCTCAGCAACCATCAGTAGAAGACTGTGGTGGGATCCTGCTGAATAGGAGTTGGTATATAGACCCTGCGTGCCTTTGGGTAAGCAAAGCCATAAATGTTAAAATCATATTTAAAAAGGTTCACTGTGGAGTAGTCCGTGTTTACATTCAGTATCTGTCCCTTAAGTGTGCTGTGTAAACTATAGGGCCCAACAAACGCATTATATGCTACCGTACCTCATAAAATATTTGCAAAGCTTCATTTTTTGCATGTTTTGAAACGCTGCATTGTTAAGGTTCCCCAGAGGACCCTATTGAGTTCAATATATAGACACACTACAGTATGCATTGGTGTTTGCCACGGTGTTCTTGGGCACCAAAATAGGTCATTTCAAAATTCAAAGCATAGTGGAGCTAAATTAGACATTAGTTATCATTAAACATATATGTAGTTGGCTAAATGTTTTTAAGCTAACCTCAACATGGAGTAGTAAGCTAACTAGTTGCACTCATTTCACTCAATCTATTGCTACGACCTAAAACCCACATTTTCATGCCGTCTCTTCGTTATTGGAGGTAGGTGCTTATTTGCGAGTACTGGTAGAACACACGATACAAACAATATGGCAATCCACAAGTCAAAGAGTCCACAGTTTACCTAACGGCACTGGGAGATGATCATATATGAACTTTTATTGCAGTAATTTATGTCCTCTTTTATTCCAGAATGATGATTAAAAAATAGATTGGAAAACCTATTACAAGAGCAAACCCGTCTAAAGATGACCTTCACATACAACAGAACTGCACTGTGAATTATATTTTGATTGAAGCGTATTTTCACATTACTTACACATTACGTCACGAACAACCTTTCAGTCGTAATGGTGGCCCAACACTTTTCTGAAACACCTTTTTCTTCTTCTTTAATGTATTGACCATCTGTGTATCAGTACCAGCATTTATTTAAATTAATTTAGCTGTTTTGGTTTCAACACTTCTAACTAAAACATCATATTCAATGTTTCTCCGTTCCTCTTGTCTCCTTAGCAAGTGTCTTCTTTTCACCATCGCCACCTCTTTCCACTTCATTTCCACTTGTCCTTAACCTGCTTCCTACATGTGTTCAGTGCCTTTTTTTTTCGAGCGTATTTCCTCCTAACACTCCTAAAAACCAATCTGCTTTCAATCACCTGGCCCGGGCTGAAGATAATCCAACCACCTATCCGGGTTAAAATTATTGACATGAGTGAAGCGAGCTGCACCCTACATCCGCTGATAAGCAATCTCTTCTTCTGCCTCTGTAGTGCCACTTGTTCCTCCGCCGGCACTCACACACTCAGGTGTACACACACACACACACACACACACGGGCACAAATGCAACACTGGACGATCTCTTTTGCATGTCATCAATCCTAATCATCCTGACCCAAATAGAAATAAGCGCGGATTAAATGCAGCTGCTCGACGGATCAAAGAGCAAAAGAGAAAGAGATGGGCTTCTTTTGGAAATAGAAAATGACTACGACCATTAGGAAAAATACGAGACGCCGGCCAAATGGCCCTCATTACGTGTGCCTGCGTTCTGACATTATGGGCAATATGGAGTAGCTCTTTTGCCTCGGTAACACTGATCGATATCGCTCTGTCCTAAACGCAACAATTACACCTGAGCGTTTGAAACGCTTAGCTGGCTATTCTACAGTGAGGAGGGAAACAAAAATCAATGTGTGGGGAGGGGAGGAGGGCGTGCTGTGGGGAGGGGAGGGGCAACATTTCTAGTTGGCTTACGCAGCCGGGTTTCATTTATTAATCATATAGATACAGTAGATTGTATTTTCTTTTTTTGTCTTTTGCTGCCCGCACGTCTTGCTTGTTAAACAAGGTGCTGCCCGGTCAATGCCGTCTCTTTATCCAAACTGCTTTTCCCATTAGATGGGCCACCGGCCTAATTTCAAACAGCTGACGATTGATTCGGGTGTTATCTCTGTGCTCATAATGCAACAGCACATCTGCGCCATACTGCATTCTAAGTTGTTATTGATCCCTGAGGGTTTGTCTCAGGAACATGCTCCTGGGCTATCCAAACTGTCAGCATATGCCTTGTTTTGAACAAATAGTCGCAGGAACTGAGCACAGGAACTAAATCACAGCCAATGGATCCCCTAGGTACCCTTATTTCTGTTGGATATCTGACGATTGGTGGAGATAAGGCAAATTAGAAATATTATAAAAAGGCTATGACAAGCAATGTAACTGTTATTTTCAATGTACATGTTGTGTTGTGCTTCAATGGCTGTTGAAAATAGGAAAATAAGACATTCAGAGGTGGAATTAGAGAATTAAACCATCCACAGAGCTAGTTGAGTTTGTGCTAAAAGGCAATGATCTGTTGAGTGTTTTCCTCATGAAGACGCCACATCTTACTATAACAAATGGATCTGTGTCTGCCTTTGTGTAAGTGGGTATGTCCTATTATAGTTTGAACATGCAACACGTTCAGTATTCATTTAATAAACTCTCAATAAATAAGCCATTGTATTGAGAGTATTGAATTTAGCAGCCGGGGCGACTTGAGCGAGTCTGTAATAACTTCTTTTAATTAAGAACGAAAAGGAAAACTAGACTCCTGAGCTCGACATGTAAATAACAATCTTGAGTTCTTTTCGAGGCTCCTGGAATGGTATTTGGACTGAAAAAAGGGGCCAACCACCAAGCTTTGCAGCTTGTCAAGGAAGAAACAATCTATCTTCTGTTTCCTGTGCCTCGTAATCTCTCTTTTGTTATCTCTGAACATTTTAATTATAGTGAGAGAACTGACCACATTAATGGTCAGTATGTGGTATTAATTAAATACCACATACTGAGTGAACGTGGATGAGATTTAAACGGGGAAGAAAGTGAAAAAAAGACACACAGCGAGAGGCAGCAGAGGCACGCTGAACTGTGAGTCTATTACACACCAGGCTGCTGTCCAAATAAAGGCCTAATGGTACGTCAGCACACTTTGAATAGAAGGGTCTGAGCAGATCTGACAGCATGGGAGAGCAGCACCTTGTCGGCGAACTCGAGGACACTCTTTGCTGCCCCACTCTGCGAAACGCACATAGAATCCAGCAATTCTAAGAAAGGGTTTCTACTTTCGCCATCCATAGGTTGAAGTCTTCAGAACATGAATAAGAATTGATTTTTGCTTCATTTGAATTGACATCGAAAAGTAATTTTTTTCCTCATGACATATTGGACACGTGCAACCTTTAATCCACATAACAGCCGGGAAAGGTTAGGGTTAGGGTTAATAGACTTGAGATGTAGCCAGAGGCCAAAGAAATAGCTGAGATGTAAAATGGTCGTGAAAATCTTGAAAATCAGCTCTGGCTCTAGCATAGAAAGCGACGATAGAGATGCTAAAATCCTCTCATGCTCCTCTGATATTAGTCCACACGGTAAAATATCTCACAATATGTCTGGGATAATTATATGTTGTAACTTATTTTTTTAAATTCTTCATTAGATCTTCTATTGATTGAGAAGTGTGCAATTATGCAACACTGCTGAGGCTGAATAAGGATGCCCGCGTACAGCTAATTAGTCATAGTATCATCCTCATCATTAAGAATGTTAGTGTTGCAATAACCTTTGTGGGCAAAAGGAGGGTTGTTGTTGTATGTGTGTGCTGTTTAGGTTTGTGTGTGTGTGTGTGTGAGTATGTTTAATTGTGTCCACTGGGAGTTCCAGCTTGGCTCCACAACATATTTCCACAACAATAAAGCTCCCAGAGACACCAGTGTCTTGCACTTATGGCCCGAATGCCCCCCACCACCCCCCTACCCCATCTTAGCTTTCTCTTGCGTTCCCTGTTATATACACACTCTCGCCTGTTTACACATCTGTACAACCTATCTTCCCCAAGCCTATATGTTTTTTTTGTGTTTTCATCCAGCAAAGCCTTCCGTATTGTGCTCGGTCTTTTCAGTGCGACCCCTTCTGTACAGTCTGTCGTTGCTTTTTACATTCACACCCGACGTGCACTTGAGCTCCCTTGCAAGCTGCGTACTTCAGAAAATGTAAAAAAAAAAGGACACACATTTATTCAAGGCGTTAAAAGGCAACATGGCACATCAAAATGAAGCAGCAAAGCTTCCATTCAGCACACTGGAGACAGCGAGCTTGTCGAGGCACTGCACATTTCAGCACCAAGGACAGCGCCATTGCAGCAAGTCATTAAAATGCATTAAGCTTTTACTGTAGAGATCAGGACAGAAATACAGAGGCATTGGTCTGTAAAAATCAGGTGGTACATCTTTTTGTGGATTTATTAATTTGTTATTTTAACTAAGTAAATATAACTTGGCTGTAGAAGAGAAAGAGTTATGAGAATAAAGAGGTCATTTACTGGAATACAGAATTGGTCGTATATAAAGATGCCAGCTTGAACATGTGTATCTCTTTTGAATATCCCTATGTCTAGAGTTTCCCTCATGAGGACCCTATCTCATGAATATGGTGCCTAAAGAGTCTAAAATGTTCTTACTAACCTATAGTGGTATTCAGCCATGTAGATAGTCTTTGACACGTCTGCCTTATAATAAGGCTACAGAGAAATAAACCATCCACAGAGCTATTTATACAACAGCAATGTCTTTATTCACCTGACCCAGAATATTTAACTGTAATTAGCTGTATACAACCAGTCCAGTTGCAGTTCATATCCATGCCAGTCACAAATGTAATCACTTCATCATTTCATTCTATTAGACTTTGGTCTTTCAATACTTGAGCCAGGCCAAAAGTGTGTTTTGTGAGGTCACAGTGACCTTTGACCTCTCTAATCAAGTCAGTTCATCACTGCGTCCAAGTGGACGGTTGTACCGAATTTGAAGAAATTCCCTCCAGAGGTTCTTGAGAAAATTGCATTTACAAGAATGGACCGGGATGGATGATGGGTACGTATGGACGGACAGACGACCCGAAAACAAAGCCGGCACGGAGGCATAAAGACTGCAGCATGAACTACGCTGAAGTGCAGATCCTCTGACTGGTTGCCGATGATGATGACAAAAAACACACACCTGTGAGTATCAATTAGCTACACAGGCACATAAGCAAACACACACACACGTCATGGGGCGTTACAAAAATAGAGGCGTCTCAATGCAAACACGTCAAAACACATCCTTCAGTCCAGTTCTAAGACCGTAAAGGTAGCTCTGACCTCTCCTCTCCGTCACGTCTCCCATGTAATGCCGCTCTTCGTTCTCCCTTCATCTCCCTCTTACCCTCTCCTTGTCTGTATTCGTCCTCCCCGTCCCTCTGGGTGGGATGGCATTTCAAAGAGGAGCGGTGATCTCTTTCAATGACTGTTTGCTGCTTTTTCGAAGACAAAGAGGCCTTTGAGCTGAGAAGGAATTTCACAGTGCCACACTGTATGTCCCAGGGCTTTGGTTGCCTTTCTCTCTGTCTGTAATTGCTGCATGCTCTTTGACCACAACAACCACTGTACCCTATGCAGCTCCCCAGAGACTCTGTCAATCTCTTTAGTTACAGTCAACTCCCAGGAATGCAGTCATAAATCATCGGTTGCCTAAGTCCTGTCTTCTTCCACAACTATATACAACACAAACACAGGCAAGCACTAAGAGATGCATGCTGTTTCAAATCATGCATAAACAATGATACAAATAAACCTGCTTACGGTATTTATGTTCCATATCATCATTCTAAATAATCCCCTCCTTGCTAACTTTGTCTTTTGAGAAATATTGGGTACATGGTGTTATGTTACCGTGTGTTTCGTTTGGGAATAAAGAATAAACTATTTTTATTTTTCACACTTGTCATTTGATTTCCAGTGGGAGACGGAGGAGACAGATGTTTACTCTCATTAAAAATGTCTTAGCCTCTTGGGTAGAACAAATTTAGCCATGAGGCTATCATTCGGAACCGTTGTTTATTAATACAGTCTGAGTACTTAAAGTTAAGTTATCTCTGTTTGCTGGCAGTTGACATTTGTGTCTGCAAAGTTGTTGTTTTTTTTCCAAATCCAAATGTCCTCATTGCTGTCGGGCGGTGGTGTGTTGCATACAAAATGATTGAATGGATTTTGCATTAACAGTTGCTGGACTTAAAAATGTCTGAGAGCAGCCAATCACCGTGACACAAACTGGATCGGGTTGAGTGTGTGCGTGCACAGGGACGTGTGCTCCTGCGGTATATATATCACAGCTGTTGGTAAATGAAGCTATGTAAGGCAATGCTAGCTGAGATTAGAGACCTTATACACTGAGTGAGAGAATGCCAAAACTCTTGATTGCACATCCATTGGAAACCGTTGTGGGAAATGCTAATGGGCTGTTAGCATGCCCATTTAGATTAGCTGATAACAATGCTAAATCCAATGATACAAGCGAGGCTGGCAAATGTGACTGCGGGAAATGACACTAATATGAGTTAATATCTGTTTAATGTGACTGTCAGAAATGCTTCTGATAGTTCTTTCTCTAATATCCTGACAGGGACATTCACTGACTGATTCAAACATGCTTGTACATCAGAATTGATTCATGGGCTCTGCGAACATGGACCTCGTTTTCATTTTAAACTCTGCTTGTTGTATGTATAACGAGTCGACGCGGGGGATTAGTTGACCGTACTCATGTCACCAGCCCCCTTCCCTTATATCCTGCCAGCAGGCTATAGGTTTGGGCTGAATGGTGAAGTCCTGCGGCTGTGTATAAAAAACAATTGTTTGGTTTTGGATGAATTCCATCCAGGAACCATTTTCAGGTTCACCAAACAATCACAACTGGTTTTTCTTAACGGTTCGACAGTTCTGCTTCCACCAGTTTTCCGGTACACTGAGCACGTTTTTTTTTTCTTCCACATATGTTGCAGCCTCATTTGCTGCAGTTGCCCAAAAGCCGAATGGACAATTTTGCCAAGAAAACATGTAAAATGGGGACATGTACTGTACCAGCAGTCCTTGTGAGCCAAAAAAAGATGGAAAAGTTACTCAACCAATATTACTGCACATTACGTCATAACACTTTTATGTGGCGCGGATCCTTTTTTTGTTTTCAAGACTGGGCCATTGTTAACGCTGACATCTGCCCCAACGGGTTGGAGTCGTTAGTCATGTCTACATACTGAGACGAGAACAATACGTATTTATTTAGACATTTTTTGTGGTTTTAATTGTATTCATAGTGTTGTAACAATGCAAAGGAATATGCAACTTTGCCAGGGCCAAATGTTGATTTGCAGCGAAACTAATTCCACACAGCGATTTAATTACAGAGAGGGAGTAGGAGTGAAATTCGGAAAGAAGAAGAGAAACAATAAAAAAAAAACAAGGCTATCTACTACTGCTCATTAAACCATGCCCTGTCATGATGAGAAGCACCCACTCACAGCCATGAATTCACATCTAATTTGATGATGAAATGGATGAGTCACACCACCTGATGGGGGTCTGGAGCCAACTACTGGCTGCCATTCCACTGAGAGGACAGATGAACTGAGTAGTTATCTACTCTCAGCCCAGCACCATGACACATTCCAGCAGCGTTGTTCACTGGAAAGTGACGAGAGATTCACGTCAAACTGATGGCTGTGACAAACCAGATAGTGGTTTAGTTCATTCAACGTGTTTATGATGTTTACATGCTAGCTAAATCTAATCTAATTAACCTAATTATTCAATCATTCATTTGGATTTTTTTTTTAGGTTTTCGAGTAGAAGGGAAATGCTGGTGTAGCTGCAAGGCTGAAATATTCACCGGCACATCTGGCGAGCCATAATTTCCGACTTCGTTTTCTAAACGTCACCGTGACCTTCTCATCTCCGTCACGTCTTTCTGCTTCTTGTCATGTTTGAAAGACACAGAGCGCTCTGCTCAAGTATATATGTTTGAAATGCCATGTTGTTTTCCTACGTAGTAGATAACATGGCGTCAGTGAAGACGCTTTCCAAAGAGAATGAAACCATTGCACCTAACAAGACCTAAGAAACACTCTCGGTTCATTCAGTGAGAAGATGAATGTGGAATGTATGACTCAATCGCTCAAATGGAGACAGCACTCACATGCACACAGCGAGGTGAAGAGAGATTAGATGAGACAGTATTGCAGTAGCAGGTGTGTGTGTGTGCATGCATGTATATTTTGTGTGTGCCTGTCTCGTCTGCGAAGCGTTGTCCTCGAGACACGTTGCATTAGCAAGGGGCCTACATGCCACGTTAATGCTGGTTTAATCTTTTTGTTGTGTATCAGTCTGCCATTGTTAAATGTTGCTCTCTGTTGTAATCGTCTTATTGGTGTTTTCAGTGCAGTAACCTGTTATGAAAGGTGCTTTACAAGACGCAGAGATAGAGGGACAGATATGTAAATACTGGCATTTGCGCGTAAGTGAATCTCTCAATGCTTCGAAAGAGAAATACAGACATTCCAGTATTCACATGCTCCCGGCTGTAGGACCAAACTATTATTGGCACAGAGGCGCCATTAGAGGTGAACCAGAAAATGCAGCCTTATCTCCAGAAAATTCATTCAGTCTGGATGCAGTCACAGTTTTTTTCCATCAGTTCTCCTTGAGTGCACAGCTACATTTGCTGCAGCAGGTTAAGGCTTTGGTTCACACATCACCGACGCTTTCTAAACAACTGTCCACTTTCCTAATGGTACCTTCACATACCTTCTGTGGTATGAAGCTGTTTTTGTATCGGTTAGCATCGGTTATATCAGAACTGGAGATTATTTCTTCATTGACAGACGAGCATAGAAAGGAACTGAAGGATTCCGTTCGCGTCTCTGGCTTCTGCACCAGTTTGATTGACAGCTGCTTCATCCAATCACCTGCCAATTATTTTTCGAAAGTGCCTGCCCTTCTCCAAACTGTTTCCAATGACGGCCTTCTCAGGTGGCTCTTTGTAACCAACCGTCTGGCGCTTAAAAGCAGTGGATGGTGGTTTATTTAAAGCCACCATCCTAAACTACTGAATATAGAAACCACTCTCCCAATCAGCTGCTAGTAGAGGCCATGCATGAATGAAGTAAACTTCCCAAAGCTGCGGAAATGTCAACTTTAATTCATATTCCACATCATTTGCAGGTCGGCTTTGAGCTCACATTCAAATACCACCTTCTGCACAAGAGGTCTCTGAAATCAGGACACAATGCTCTGGAAAACTGACGTAACTAGAGAATGGAAGGCAATAATTAACCACTTTCTTACATCAATCAAGATAATAGCAGCAACAAGAATGGCTAGCAGCATTACAGACCCTAGAATTCAAATCTCGACTCAACATGTTTCCACAAGCTGGTAGGCCCGACCGAGCCCACGGCCAGTATCATTAAACACTGAGCTTGGGAAGTGTGCTTTCAGCTATGCTGCATGGAATCATTTACAGCTGATCTTCATCTTGTGTCCCTGAGTACTTTGAGAGCTCATTAAGGCCATGATTAATCTAACTTGTACATGGTGTAGCGCTGATGTTCTTGATTAATACATAGATGCTTCCGATTATTATGTGCTCAGTCGCTGTATTTATTTATATTGCTTGCCTTTATCGAGCTGTTTCACACTGCTGAACAGACTTGTTAAGACTTGTTCCTCATTGGGGTTCTTTCCCAGATGTAAATAAAGGCTTCATTAACATTCAAGATAACTAAGTACAAAATGAATGGCATGGCTGATGATGTTCTATAAACAATCCCATGAAAAGATCAAATTAAACAGTAAATTGATACCAAGTACAAGTATTGTCTGTGTAAGGAAAGCCTGATACATCGTATTCCTCTGGACCATAGAGCTCCATTGTTGTCCATAAAAAGAAAACTATTAAAAACTCGTCAATGAGCCACACTTGTTGCACTGAGTGAAATGTTGCCTTCATTATAATGGACACGGGCACTGCAGTTTTGGTTCACTGTTGTTTCCAGCACCACCCTTGTGGCCCCCGGATTGTTTATTAATACGCAGCAGAAAATAGTCCACTACAAATGCACCGCTTATTCCTGTTTGATTAACGTTTGCTTAAAAACTACAGTTGCCCAGCTGTTTTTAGAAGGAGAATGAGCATTTAAAAAAAGACTTATAGGAACCGAGGGGATTGGGGCTGAGTGCTATAGACAGCATAGGGAGCTTGTAAAGCATCCAGAGCTGAACAAACACGCTTTTAGTTACATGCCAATTCATGGGAGATGTTTCACAGTAAGAAAAATATTGAATACATCCAACCAACAAAACAATCACATTGCTGAATATCTGAGTCTGTTATTCAAGTCTTCAATCAACCAGAGGCGAGCGAGCACTCTTCACATCCATTAATGTACACAGGAAACTCTACTCGGTAATTGAGATGGAAGTTGTGGTCAGCATACACAGCTTAATGGCCATCATTATGTAGGAAGACAGAACCATGAAACCAACAATGCATATTAGAGAAGAAGCACAAGCCATGATTTACTTGTCAGTGGTTTGAGCTTACACTCGAGGAACGGATTAGTTCGTACAGCACCGGTAAAAAAAAACACACATTCATTTTGATTTGCAAATGACAAGTTTGGATTCACATTTCCTTCAGATGTATTGCTCTGCAGGGGTAGCAATTTTCCCGAAATGAAGGGGAATTTACCAGATGAATAAAGTGTTTATTGATACAGCATGTCTGCTGCACACACTTCAAGACAAACACAGCTCATAAAAAAAGGTGATACAAGAGCACGCCAAAGCCCGTGCCAACCAAACAGAAAAGCATCAATAACAACATGGCGGGAGGAAACCCTTTTATGGACCGATCGATCTCTGATCCTTTTACCGCCACAAAGAGGCAGAAGAAGTCAAATCACCGGAGAAAAGGAATGAAACCTACTTACATCTCGGACAAAGAACAAGAAGAAATGGGAAGGTGAGCACAATATGAAACCAGTTCACAAAGATAACACAATAGAAAGTTACAGAGGAACATGTTGTCCAATAGGATTCACTGAGGAAGCCAAGGGACTTAAACTACCTGTGTGTGCAGATAAGCTCAGCTTTTCCTCCAGGTTAACATCACAACCCCCCCCCCCCCTCCCCCAGCAGCCACATTCGGCATCAGGGCTACTACTTTATTACTACCTTGTCTGGTACTTTTTCTGAGCGCAACGCTATACTTCTCAAGCCTAGCTTCATAAAAGTCTTATTCCTTTCTTCATCCCACTGTGGCTCTGGGATGTATGTGTGTACATTTCTATTTCATCTGCCACTCCATTGATGCCGGCAGTCCCCAAAGAGAAATGTCTGCGTTTGCCTCTTGAGTAGCGCTTACAGGGTCCTCTTATCATCACCACACCCCTCAGAGTACAGGCCCTGTCCCAGGCATACACTAACACACACATACACACACACACACACATATAGATACACACACCACATGTGCAGCATGAACTCTGTTCTTTATGTTAAATATGTGCACATGCCATCACACGTGCACACACACACAGAGTGTTGTACAAGCCCTCTTTAACCTGCCAAAGAGCCGCAGTGCTGCTGTATAATTCAGAGCCACATGTGCTGAAGACGAAGGGAGACAGAGAAGAGAAGGTAACACTGGGAGAGCGATATGTCATGATATGTCAGAATTTGTTACAAATATTCCAGGTTAAGGCTGGAATCTCCGCCGTCTGCTGTAACAGTAACAGCAGGAACTTGTTGGGTAAATGTAGCCTTTCCAAGACAGCCCACAGTTTTCACTTTCCTCTCTGTGGTCTGACAAGGAACCATATGGATTTACTAAGAGCAGAGTTTTAAGCTCTGTCCTTACATGAACCCTTTCCACTTCTGAACAAATGGAATACTCTGAATTTTAAAATGTAAATCAGTTTCTGATTAGATTTGAGGTGGAAAATAAGCAACGCAGTTGCCTTCTAACGCTTTACATTTTACATCTACAGAATGTACTTGAAGTGGTTTTGTTCGCAAGTTTAAAAATGCAGAGTCTGGTCTAAATGAGTCCCTGCAGTCAGTCCATAGATCAGGCTTAATGACCGCAAAGCTCCAAATAACTCACAGTGGGGGTTTTATGACCAATATCTTAAAGTGAGATGGCAGTTCATAAGGTGAAATCTAATCGAAGTGAAGTCCAATACATACTCGCTACTTTGGAAAGCTCTGTTCAGACATGAGGGAGGGGGGGGGGCTATGGCTATGCAGCTTCCCTCAGTGGGAGTAAACTGATTTTCATCTGTGAAATTGGTGGAAGGCCCCTTTAAAGCTCAGCTATCCCTTCCCTATCACAAAAAAAAAGGTATCCATAATCTCTTAATTTTTACAATGGGGGGGTGGTGAGATGAAAAGAGGTGGTGCAGACAAGGGACTTTCATCAGGGCTGAAGAGTGAAGATTAATCTTGTTGTCAAGATGCCCCCCCCCCCCCCCCCCCCCCCCCCCCCCACACACACACACACAGAGCGAGTGAAATGGAAATAGAAGGCTTCCAGGTAGATTTTCCGCCTGTGACCCCCCCACCTGCAGAATTCCTTCCCGACAGACCAACGGTGTTTCAACGGCGGAGCTTCACAGAACACAGCCGAGATAAAAGAGGGATGCTGTGAAAGGCGTACTGCGATATCTGATGTGCACCTGAATTATGTATCCAACCACTTCTTTAGCCATCCTTGGGAACGAAACACCCCCTTTCGTTCCCTTCATACCGAGTCCAGCCGTTCTTCCTCCAGCGCTTTCATTCCTCTTCTTTTTTTCTTCTCCATACTCTTTCAATCCATCAAACCTATTCCAGCTCATAATCACACTCTTGCTTTTTTTCCCTTCTCTCATTTAATATTCATAGGATTTTGGTGAGTTGTCACAGAGGAATCCCTTGACAGCCTTGTTAACTTGTCAATCTGAATAGCGATTTGTTTTTGCATACGTATATAAGAGAGAATGACTCTATATTAAGAGAAGCAGACAAGTAAAACACAGATGGCCTCACACGTATGCGTTTGTTTTACAAAAGATATCGGTTTTTTTTTCAACCTTTAATCTGAACACAACATTCGCTTAGTACAGTGACGAGTAACCCAAATACATAATACTCGTACTATTTGTTCATGCTGTGAGGGATCGTGTCGCATGTTGCAATACAACTGACTCCGACTGGTTCTTGTGTTCTTGTTAAAGCACATTTCGGTCACTGAAAAGTGCATCCGAAGGTCTAAATTCTGTGAAGGTCTGTGTTGGTGTTGTAAGTTGAACCTATTCTAAGGTCTGATTTATCAGTAAGCACTCACTAGGGATCTAACACAAAGCACAGGAACCACTGCTATAGTTATCTGCAGTTCATACCTTTTTAATACAAGCCTTGACACTGTTCACTGAGGTCGTGCCGCAGAATTTATACACGCACCTGGCAACCAATGACAAACAAGTACTATTTTTGTGGCCGTGGTGCGAGTCTGAGGTTCACTGCCGTTGTGTAATAATTCAACCGCCGTTGCTTTGTGTTGCTGCTCACACTATGAAACTTCAAAAGCTTGAAGAATCGCTGTGCAAAAGAAAGCCATTTGCAGTCTGGCGAGTGGGAGTCTTGTCAGTAGAACAACATGGATTTAGTCGGCTGAACAAATGTTGAACATTGCTGTATGTCAAAGATCTAATGATATACACAAACAGAAGCACATCATATTCAAATTAGTTTATTGGACTGTGAGATACTGTATGTCAGAGATCTGTTCATGCTTTTCTTATAAAAGACTGTTCTTTTCCCTCCATGTTATTTCTATTTGATTCATTTTGTTTTTAACTATTGCAGATGTTGTGACGTTATACGACAGGTCCCTTTACCTTTTACTTCATTAGAATGCAGATGCTTTCCACTGTTGAAGACACACTTTGTGATCTATGCTTCTAAAAATGCCGTCTAGTTGTTGAAGTTGCGTGTAATGGAGCTTTAAGTCAGCAGAGAAGCCTCCCATTTAACCGTCATGCTGGCATACCATTGTCCCCATCTAATTAATGAGATTTCAATCACCTCCCCAGTGGAAAGAATCCTCTCATGGCGTTAACTTCATCAGCAAGGAGAGAGGTCTGGTGGCCAAAGAGGATGAGAAAATGACAGACGTGGAGGAGTATTTCTCCTAGGAGGGAGGACTAAATAGGGTCGAATAATAGTTGAAGATAATCTAAGCATCCTTCTCTTGATTTGTATCCAAAGCTGCTTCTTAATCATTCCCAGACTCCTTTTTCATTTTGCATCTAAATAACTCTTTTATCTCTGTAGTCGACCTTTGCTCTCACTCCCTCCTTGTTTTTTTTTGTATCATGGCTCCTTAAACCCTCCTCCTTTTTTGCTCCATCTTGCTCCGTCTTATTCCTCCCCTCCATCCCGCTCCCCCTCCATCCTCCACATCACGGCCATCACTCTTCGTGACTCCTCGGCGAGCGAGGAGGAGTAGAAGTCGACGCACATGCCATCCATAAAGATGTCTCCCACAGAGAGGGAATGGAAAATGCCATTAGGCTGCTTTTCAGTCCTCCCATCACGGTGGACTTGCAAAGCGCGGCGGCTCTGCGGGCAGTTGGCTCGGGCTGCACACAACAACATGCTCGCAGGGCAACGCACAGCAGCTGTGAGTAAAGTTTGTGCTTTGAGATTCAAGTGCCCTTGGGAGATTAAGAAATGTAAAGGGAGATGAAAGTAAATCTTTTCGGGGACTCTTGAGTCTATTCTCAAAACAATATAATCCGACAGTGTGACAGTAGAGTAGAGTTTGGATTAGGTATGCAACCATTACATATTCAAATACTTTTACCAGGATCATTGTCTGACTGTTTGTTCAGGTTGTTTGTAGTGTGTGTGCACATGTGCATGGCGGCGCTGGTCCGATTCAGTCATTCCAGTCGGTTGAGATGTTGACAAAAACACATCACAAAAACAGAGCATTACCATAGCACGGTGCGCTTTCCGGCTCATCGGAACTCAATGATGCCTTTCGGAAGTACAACAGACTGAAACCGTTGCTGCTGTTCTGATAGCTCATCAGTATGTTTTCCTGGCTTTTTCCAACACCTTTCAACAGTGCTGCCCAACAAGTGGGCAGTGTGTGTTTTTGACAGAAATACCCCATTTTTTTGTGAGAATAATAAAAGCGACAGAACACAGTCACAGCAATGACGCAGCATCTGTCTGTCCACGTTCATATATTTGAATAATAGTCGGTACCATGCTGGTGGCTGAGAATGAGACGATGTTGATGCCGTATAAGCTCTGTTTGGGTGGACCAAGAAGACTCTCAAATGGGAGAACAGAAATAACCAGATGACCAGAAAGAAACATACGACGACTATAAAGAGACACAGAGAGTTTCAAAATGACTACAATATAGACACAATGACCACAAAGAGATGAAAAAAGGGAAAATAAATCAGTACAAAGAGACTCGAGATGACTTTTAAAAAGACCAAAACAATTACAAAGTGACGCTGAATGACCACAAAGAAACAACAAGCAACCTGAAAAGGAAATCAAAATGACCACAAATAACACACATAATGATGAGAGATGTGTCACGACGACAAAGAAACACAAAACAAAAACAGGCGGAGGGGCCTTTTGAATCCCTGCGCCAAGTGTTCTCATTGTCAATGACCTCAATGGCTGAGATCTCTTTACATTCGGGCAACGAAAACAACCCGTTTAAGCTTCGAACTTCAGTGTCAAAGTCACACCCTTTGAACACTCGACCGTCCACCATGAACTCCTCTTTAAGACTCCCTCTGATGGAATGACAGCATCGTGCTATTGAGCTGCTCCTGACTTCAGATGTACAATAATGGAAATGATGAATGCCCACTTGAAGTGTAATATGCTTTTTGTGCATGAGATCATTTTGCATCGTTCCCTTGCTTTGAATAATGCGGTGTAATACAACGCCAGTGACACACGCTCATGTAGTGTAGAGAGAGACACCACAAACAGTCAAGCTGCACTTCATCTCAATCCAAATTGTAGCTAAGTGTTCACTGTCCTACATTTATTGTCTCATACTTTGCCTTCAATACAATAACAATGTAATGTTTCTTAAGACACCTAAAAGTCTTCTGATGCTGCTTTTTTATTTATCCTTTTAAAACAATGATAATATGCTGTTCACACAGATATCTCACAACATTCAGAAACATCCTCTTGATATATCTGTACACCCCCCCCCCAAACTTATTTTGCGCTCCGTCATCACTTCTGCACTCTGTGACATTGTTTGATTTCCAACAACGATCAATGTGAGACCTCATCCTTCATCTAGACAAATGCACTGATCCTCTCTCTCTCTCTCTCTCTTCGACTGTTTTGATCTGTTCTCTTTCTCCGAAAAATCCCAGGGAACGTCTTAAATCCCCAGTCCAGGGTATGCTTGACAACACGTTTTAGTTATTTAGTTAGTTTACAGCTAAATCCCCGGCTTGTACATGGAACATAAACACTCAGAATGTCACAGAACATAACCCCGAGCACAAGTCTGAATCGCCTCAAACCTCCCTGGCTGCCTGCTCAGGTTTCACACATGGCCGGTTCTGGTTTCAAACGGCCATTTTCCATCAAACAGTCCCAGGAACTTCAAGCCTCATCAAATAAATCTCCCTTAACTCCCTTTTTCACATTCATTTTTGTGTCTCCTCCGCATCGGAAGACCCAAGAGGATCCGGTAGATTACACCAATAAGCAATAAACAAGCAATGTCTTTAAACAATATGAGAAGAATTCTTTGCACACACACACAGATACCACATGGCTCTCTGCAGCGAGAACGTGAAGTTTGGATAGATGTTGTGCACCATGTCTACGACTTATTGTAGTTTTGACTTCATTAAACATTAAAAGAGATTCCTGTCAAGGACAACAGCTCATATTTCCTTCCCCCTAAATCGTACAATATTCTCTTATTGCATTAACCCAAAGGCAGGGAAAATATGAGCAGATTGAAATTCATAAGATGCAACACTGGGCTCTGATTCATGTCCACAGATTTGACGATTGCTGAATCACTATTTTTGTCATCCTTCCAGGAATCCACTGATGATAACACGTCCCCGCATTCTAATGATCTAAAGGAAAACATGAAAAAAATACGGCTAATTCAAACATTATCTCTCACCTGCTTCATCTCTCCTCCTAATACCTCAGATGTGATATCATCGTACGCCCCTGAAGGCTTCACATCCGCCTGGTTATGTCACATTTTCCTTTGATTTCTCATTAGCCGTACTTTTTTCTGCTCCTCAGATTACGTTGACATCACCCTCCTCATTTAAAGGTAACACTTCCAAGCTCAGCTGCACCGCCCGCAATCTTTTTCTCCAACTGGGTTCTTTGCAAAACAACTCCATGCTTCAGATTTGTACGGCAAAGCTCTCCTTTCTGCTTACTTTAAAGCTTAGAGTAAAGGATTAGATGTTTAAGTCTGTAACTATAACCGTGCTAAAACGCTCCGGATGCGTCTCTCCTTTCAGACGAGAGGCGCGTCAGCCAAATAAGGTCGCTACAACTCGGCGTCCCTAAAGCCACTTTAGCAAAGCCGTGAAAATAAACACTGTGAAACCAAAGATTTCCTGCTCCACATCAGTGACCGCAGCTCCTGTTTTGGCAGGAAGTACAAGCGATCTCTGCCGGGTAACGCCAGGTAGCTCAGAGTCCACAGCACTAAATAATGGTGTGCAAAGGCAAGCCCATCGCATGAGTCTATAAATATGATGCGATCAAACAAACTTACCTGTTGGGTAGCCAGGAAAAATACAGTGTTTGGAGAGAGAAACACCATCCAACCGAGGCCCAGTGGAGCAGAGAGAGGGGGGGGGGGAGAAAAAGAGGAAAACACAGTCAGGCAGAGCTAAAATCTTTGGAAATAAATAATTTAAGACATTCTTTTTGTGTTCGGGCTCGACAAAGACGGCTCTTAAAATACCATTTGGGCAGGACTATTGAAATGAAAGAAACACCTCAAAGTATGAATTATTGAAGCTGTGTGTGTGATTGTCTCGGTGGCGGTGGGGGCAAGAGGCAAAGCTGGGGGCTATCCTTCGTCACCCAGGCAGAATAGCCAAGCAGGGATTTTGCTGCCACGGTGTTAGAGGCAGCGCCGAGGTGTGTGAGGAGTTCAGACGCTTCATTGCTTGAACAAATGCAAAAATCTGTCATAAGTATCGCTTCATTATGACGCAGCGCAAGACGGAGGTAGGACGGGCTGCATGCAAAGCAGCTCCGTACATGAAGTTAACCAGCCATTCATTATGTATGCAGGTTCCTGGAGAGCTGGAATTACCTTTATATTCAGGGCTCTCCACTGTGCAAATGAAAACGAGGGATCAGGCCACTTGCTCGAAAGTGATGGCTTTGATTTATGTCATCACTCTTTCATTAGATAAACTTAATCAAAGTTGTTTTACCGATCCCGCGGTGCACATTTTATTCCATATGGAACCCCCGACACCCAAACTTGCTTATTGTGGACACTGGGCAAGTGCTGGACTGTCGGGTGAGATACAGTAATCTGGACCGCATCTTTTACATGCCAGGGGTACACACACACGTATGCATGAATGCACACTGCTATCTTGTCTCCAATTACTCTTTTTTTATGTGGAAATGAATCGGTGTCCAGTCGACATTTTTGGGAATGTTAAGGTGCCCTGGCATCCGGATGCCAACGTATCTTGAACTCAGCCATTGGCAGTTACGCAGCCTATGATCTGCCTCATTCACATGTTTTGTTTTAAAAGTTTAGTGCTGATGAACAAGATCGATTGAAGGTTGGTAGCGTTAATTACTTCACCTCAGGTGTGGATGATCTTTTAATAAGAATTACAACGTCCTGATGAGCAATCAAAGGGCAGTAGCACTGTGCTAATGGTATTTTGCCAAAATGTAATGCATATCTACTATTCACTGCAGATGTACTATTCACTGATGAGTGATACAACTTCAAACACTTTTGGAAGAATGCTGACTGATTTTCAGACAGTATTGAAATCAATGGAAACCAACAGCTGCTCAAGTGGCAGGAAACAAACAGATATCACCATGAAACTTTGATTGATTGGTTTATCAATACCGTTTTTGTTTATTCAAAGTTTAAATATGCAAATAAAGTATTATCGATATTTCTTAAATATGTGCCAGTTTGCATACATTAATCTGAGCGTTGGATGATGCCAGGTTCAAACATATTGGCATGGTGCCCGAGTACACTGTGGTATTGATATGGCTCATCTCAAATCTCGTATGCATTCATCTATATCCTCAGCTTCACAAGAGGAAACCCACCTGTGAATGAAAAGGTTTGGATCATGAATTGAGGACAACAAAGCGATACTACTGTTTATGATCAGCCGGAGTGATTCAGTCAAACTCATACGCAGTCCATTCGATGTTTGAATTGAAATCCAACAGCTGACTTTGCCATTAGAGCGTTTATTCACGAAGAAATACGAGGAAATACAACAAAAACAAAGTCTAAATTGTTTAAAACTAGACTAAACTGGAGTCAGGTCTCTCGATTCGACAAGCATCCATACAGAACAACCACAGTACAGGCCAAGTCTGTCTGTGCAAAGACAGACTATACAACATGAACAGCATACACGCAGCACAAACTCAGTCCTACCACAGCTGAAAAAAAACACATTCCACCTCTGAGCGGCCACCATGTTCGGCAGCGCTGATCAATGAAAGTTTGTCCAGGGATGCTTTTTAGGAGAGTTGAAGCAGTGCTGGTGATGGATATCTACACCTTACTCTCTCAGCACCTATAATTTATAAAGCCTCGAGGCACATGGCCAGTCAGATAATCAGGACAGAGTGTACATCTCTGAAAGTTATCTGATGTTGTCTGTATCAAGGCACCCAAGGTTTATTATTTGGAAGGACAAAAAAATAACATTTGACAAAGAGCCACGGAGCAATTCCAGACTCATTAGGGAACTCTTTCACCTAAAGATGCAAAACGATAAAGTCCTCCTTTGTTTACGATAAAAACAATTTTCCTTTATGTCTTCTAATAAATAACAAACATGGTTAAATTACCTCGTTGGATGTCGTATCAATTTCTCCAAAATGAAAAACAAATGGAGTCCGTTATTGAACATACGGCCTGTGAATGCAGGGAATCGATATCGCAAGACAAAATAATATCTACCGAGAGCGCAGTTAATTATTGTCACTCACTCAGCATTAAGTCTCAGACATTAGTCAACGTAGACGACTAATGCTGCATCTGCTTCTCATTGAATTGATCAAAGTCAGTTAGACTTGGCAGACACATGGAATAGAATGCTTACTTTACTAAAAGAAGATTTAAAGAAAACCCAGTGAACTCCCAGGGCCTTCAAACCGACTCCTGAGCATTGCAGCGCATTGATAACCACACACAAGGCACCCTTTTGCACCTGTATGAGACACACCAGGCTTTCAAACTATGTCCAAAATAAACCCATCCGCATCATTGTCGTGAAGAGGGAGAAGTCCTCAGACAAACACGGGACTTTCACCCAGGGAAACCGCGTTCTTGTCCCCTGTGAAATAAAACGACTTTATGTCATGAGACGCTATGCCACAGAGTCACATGACGTTTTGTCCGTAGCTTAAGTGATGTTACAAGTGTGCTTATTTTAAGTCAAACCATGATGTTTGGCACACCTGGAGTGGTTCAAATACTCTCTCTCCCTCCCTCTATATAGTTATCCAAATTGAAATCGTCATAAAATGGATCGCTAATTACAGCTTTTCTTTCTCTGTCCTCCTATCTTCCTTCTCCGAGCCATAACCCTGAGTGTTGATGAATTGTCAGCAGTGCCAGCAACAAAAGATGACCAGTGCAATCATTTTGAACACATTTTAAGCACTACTTTAACGCCGAGTGTTTGGAAAATGTTATTCTCACACCAGCCAGTTGAGAGCGATTTTCATCAGAGCTGTTGCATGGGCTTTGAAAAATTCATAAATTCATGAGCTGTCGGAGAATGGGTTTTCTTGGGACTGCAGCCACTTCACTGCTCTTGGGCGTGATGGCGGTTGCTTCTGCGAGTGTGTGTGTGTGTGTGTGTGTGTCAAAAGAGAAGAGGACTTGTTTACTCCATTTTCATCACTTCTGTCCCTCCCACACTGATTGCCTCTTTAAAATCGTTTCCCCTCATCTGCGCTCCCAGCTCATTTGCCAGAATTTGGGGCAGACTTCGCGAGGCCGTCGCGTATAGATGGGCGGCACTTGGCATGGACAATATCCAATCACGATACTCATGCATGCAAATACACATCACACCCGAGGTAAACACAACAAACAAGATATGTTTCGCCGCCGTAACGTGCAGTCTTTAAGCCTGTCGGGCATTGGGTCGGCCAGTCAGTCAACCACCCTGACAATCAGCCGGTTAGACATCGTCTCTGCCAATCAGTCAATGAGTCAGTCAGTCAGCCAGTCTGTCAGCTAAATGCTGTTTCTGCCAGTCAGCCAGTGAACGGTCCGGTCATACACTCAATCTGTCGTGTTTGTTCTTGCCCGGTGAGATGTACAAACGTCAAGCTGCGTCCCTAATGCCTCTCTCAATGTATCTGAATCCTAAACAGTGGTAGACGATTGGATGAATTGGAATAACAGCGGGAGGTGTAGGCTCATTCTTAGCAGGTACGATCCTGAGGTCATGCCCTGAATATTAGTGGGTGTTTGGGGTGTTAGCAACCTGCAATGCTATATTTCATATTACCTATGAAGTAAGATGCACATACTCACATGCAGTGTTACCATAGCATGTTTTAGATCGTCATCATTCCTCCAGCTTTGTTAATGTCGGGAGGCCCGAGTGTTTCATAAGAAAAACAAATAGTTTGTATGTCATTCATCCTCTGTCCTAATTGAGCTCCTCTGTTTAATTCAACTGTAAATGTTTCAATATGTTAATCTGTCAGACACTTGATTATCAAACACTAATCAATGTCTCTTAGAAGAAACCAGCTCATGAAGGAGGAGTTCCTGTTTTCAGACCTTGAAACAGAGATAAGCTAGTCTTGAGAGCTACAAGTGCCCAAGAATTAAAGCTGAATTGCTTCAGAGCAAAGCTGCATCTTCCTTTGTTTGTCAGATTTGCTATTTCTTTCATTTTTTTTTGGGGCCAGGCCTGGACAGGATAGTTTCTTTTTTGCTTCTGCCCCTCAGCCTACCTAACAGCCACCATGTCACATCTGGTGGTGTACATAACCACAATTAAGTGGCGTTCATTTTCTATTTTTGGTGTGGTTAAAAGAGCCAGCTGCTACCTACCTTCCAAGCACATGCTATTTGTAACTTTTAAGCACAGGTTTTATGAAATGCGGATAGAAATCCTACTCACAATTGCTAAACAAAACCAGACAAAAACATGTACTGCACACAAAATCTGCATGCAAGACTCATGACTCATAAAATCCCAGCTCCCAACCGCTACTCTAATATTGGATTGAGATGAGTTCATAGAGGAACAACAAGAGCGAACCAAGCACCGACAATTATATGGCTTGCTGTTTTTTTTAGCCCCCATCTGGCTAGACTTCCTATTCCTCTTTAGGTGTCCTCTCTTCTTTCTCTGTCATATTATCTGAGCCCAGTAATGGCCCATAAAACATTAATTTCATTATTCCAGCAATATGGCTGTTAGCTAGAAACTGAGGAGGGAGGGATGGGGTAACAGATTATTTGGCCAGTAAAATCCAACAGGCCGACCAGACTTGTACATCCATCAAACTAAGACAATCGCTTGTTGCTATTCAAATCAATGCAATCTCCTTCAAATACCTATATCTTTCCAATTTGCTGGATACACTTGCAAAACAAAACAACATATTCATCCCACTTCTGAAGGCCGGATTGGAGAAATAACGCAGCGATCAAAGCGGCATTTAGCTTTCCTGCTGATGTTTCCTTTTAGCCTGTTTGATGAAACCTGATGGAGAGCAGCTTTGCTCCTGTTAAAAGGGTCAATCAGGACACTCGAGTAGCTGTGACGCGAGACAGATGATAGCGCCGCTGCATTTCGGGATTGTTGGGCTTCGCTCTGCGACGAGACTTCAAAGCTGAATGTCTAGTGTGGTCGCGGGGCTGAAAGCACTTCAGCTCTTGCCTTGGAGAGAAGAAGAGAGAAAGAGAGGTTTTTTTTTTTTTGCACACGTAGAGCACAAACAGAGAGCGCTAATTAGAGCTTACCTCACTGTATTGGGCTGCCTGCTATCACACACACTTTACAGTGAGGAATGCACACACTGCAAAACAAATTCCAGTGGTGTTATTTAAGGATTCGTAGGTGGTTCTTATTCACATGTGTCCACATTAATGAGGGTGTGTGTTTGTGTGTATGAACACACTTTACACGTGCTGTTATGTAATTATGCCCTCTGATGACAATGCATGCGTTTTCCTTCTCATTCGAATTCAAAAGCTGAATTGAGATGTTTTAGAATTTTATTCTCGGAGCTATTGTGTGGCTGTCGCGTACTTAATTGTGCACTTTTTGTTCCTATTACATGTGAAGCATTCATTGGATAGAAGACGATGTGCTAAATTCAGAACTTAAAGGCGTTGGCGTACCCATAGACATGGCTGACACAACCAAGTCCACCATGTACTCATTATACGAGGACAAGATTAAGCCACATGATTCTCAGTTATCATAGCTCTAATTGGATCTCTAATTGGTTTTCTGTGCTCTCTCTGTAGTTAAACTTCACCACCTTGAGTGCCAAAAAAACATTTACTCCTTGTAGCATCGGTGAATTAGCATGTCATTCTCCAACAGCCCTCTGCCGCCGATGACTCCGATGCAAAACGCGTGCAAATCAACGCTGAATCAACGCTGAATCACAAAAATGGATGCAGGCTTTAATGGTCAGACACACGTAAACAGAGCCAAACACACACACACACACACACACACACACACACACACACACACACACACACACACACATAAACAGGCCTGATATGACAGAGGCTAAATAAACAGATAAAACCTATTTTTTGAAGGATATCGATATAGCCCTCGGGATACCGAGGTGATAACTGAACTGAGAAGGTGTCTGTCTGGCTGCAGATAACGGATCAAATGTGACCTTCAGGCTGAGATAGCCCCTGCTGTCTTGGGTGGTAGTGCGAGGCATTAAGGGAAGGACCCAGATGCAGCCTATATGCAGACCATATTTAATAATATTGCTACTAATATAATAAGCCGCACGATGGCGAGATTCATACCTGACCACCAGATGTGTTTTCTGTTAGTTTCGGTTTCCCGCCTCAAATGAAGGGCAGCACACAGCTGCTTCTCCTCAACAAAGTCCCAAACAGGTTCTGTGTCTGTCGGGCAGTCTGAAGGGGATCGTTCTACCAGCAGAGCGACAACATAATGCTCAGAAAACTATCGGGGTGGGTTTTTTTCTTGAAATATTTTGACTATATTCATATTAAATTATGGATTGAGTCTCATTAAATTGCAACTTAATTCGAAATTGCCCGTAGGTGAGCATGAATGTTTGTCTGTCTCTACATGTGCCCTGCGATAAACTGGTGTGCCCTGCCTTCGCCCAATGTCAGCTGGGATCGGCTCCAGCCCAATAGGATAAGTAGTTTGGATAATGGAATTCTCCCATTGCAATAGAAATATAACACATATAATATGTTGTTTTTTTCTCTTTGTGGAGTGTGGAACACAAAGTGTTTGTGTATATATATATATATATATATATATATACACTGGTTAAGAGCGTGATGGTGGCAGGTGTGTGTCCTGTGTGTGAAGCAGAGACTTAAGGATCAAGGATATATTTTGAGAGCTCGACCTGATGGACCCGATTCAAGATGTCTCTTATTAACTCCATTTAAAGACATACAGCATGCCGCTCCACCCCGTTTACAACACATTGGAGTCCAGTGCAAAACCACCACTATGACCTCAATAACAAATATATTGTTGAATTCACATTTGTATGGCAGTTATGATCTTCTTCAATCAGAGTATTGATTTGCTTTAAATTCCCCAATAAAATGTCAAAGAGCCCCATTCCCTGACCGACCCCTGTGCCAATGGCAAAGATTTAACACAGAAATGATATCACACGTGAGATAGAATAACGGACATCTCTTTCATGATGGTAGTTTATGGGGAAAGGGTTTTGTGTTGTAGGAGATTTGTATTGGTTTGCAGCACCGCGGTGAACCACCGGGCCAAACAGGAAGCTAGGCTGACTTCTGTTATATAAGCGAGGGGGGGAAGAGTGAAAGGGTATGAAGTAGATTACACAGGATTATAACCACCAAATAAAGCACAATAGAGTAGAATAGTCCACAAAAGAATATAGCAGGTTATATCCAACCTATGTGCATCTGCTGTTCTTCTCTGAAGGTTTCTGCAAGTGGTGATAAAGCTCTGGCACTAATGTGGGCAACCTATCCCTAAAGAACACTCCCAGCAGACAATTTCAAGGCTTTCTGCCCCCCTCCACACCACCCTTCTCTCTTTCTCTCTGTGCAAATGTAGCCTGTTATGTTTTCTTCTCTTTCACAGCACATTCCATTAACACACTCTTGCAAAGCCAGGGACTAGACTATGTTCAGTTCCTGCTCTATGTGGCTGTTCAGCTGCCCTTTTGCTTGTTTCTCAGCTCATATATCACGGACAGAAAGGCCCTGCGACAAGCCAGAGCCCTGCATTTGAAAACACATTACTTTTTAAGACCCCCTGAGAAATTGTGAAAGGAGGAAGAGTAATAGAGCGTTCCCTCTCTCTCTCTCTTGTAAAGCTCCCGCTGTGCACATATGAGATTGTGTGTCGCTGTGTGTTTGGGTGTGTGTGTCTAAGTGCATTTGTGTGGCCCGTCTGTGTTTTGTGTGCTGGATGATATTTGGATTGAAGGCTGGAGCGGACAATAACACAAAGCCGTGGAGTCTGCCAGGTCTGCATCGTTGTGCCCTTAGTCCTTGACATATTGAGGATTCAACGCTTTCAAATGTCCAGTTTCTTGAAATCAACTCCTTCACGGGAAGCCAATGTTTCTCGTGACCACATTAACTACAAATGAGACTCACGTGCTCTTAAACAACGCTCCCTAATTTGGAACCCATTCAGCACAGGTTGGAAAAAAAGGGAGGGGACAATAGGCTGTTAGGTGAGTAAACTGCTTGATTTACCCTCCTACCCTGACCTCACAGTAACAACACAGACCTACAGCATCCCCGGTGTAAACCCCTTCATGATCACAGTGAATGTGTTTGATGAATAAAGGGGATTTCTATTCTTTCTCACTCGGAAGGGAAGGCACTGATCTTCCAGGAAGGCACCACTGCTGCAACGGCAATTTAGTTATATACCACCAGATCAAGACACTCGAGGAGATCTCGCCCGGGTGTGTCTGTCTCTGGAGTGCTCTCTCTCTCTCTCTCCCCCCTTTCCCTCACTCCCTCCCTCGCTTAATTTCTGCGAGGGACATGAGATAGAAATCATCGGTGTGGCTGGATGAGGAAACCCAGAGGGTGTGAAGAGACAGACTACAGCAGAGAGAGACAAAGATGTCTGGAGGGATGACTTGACGAATTGAAAGCCATGGCGGGAGGACAGACACTGCGCAGGTTACACTGTCATCCACTGATCATATCTTTGCTTCTTCGCTTTCTTTGTTTCAGGCCAGAGATTTTGAAGTGTCCAAATGTGTTCACAGAAAACATTTTGAAGCTTTTCCAAAAGAGAGCCATGCATTCAGCGGTGACATTGTTTGTTTTATTGTGATTCTATATACAGTATAATAGAAATAAATAAATAAATGCATGTTTCTGTGTGAAGTGTAAAGACAGTACAATACAGGCAACTAATGGAACATCATCACGTTCATCCATCATGAGGCGGGTATCTTTCTTCCAGGCTCTGACCTCATCAAAGATATCCCATCATCACAAAGATACCCCAAGCTCAGTACGCCGAGCTCAGTGCAGGGATTAAATTTAGTCTAAATGTGGATCCGGGGGTGGATGCAGGGCCTATGAAATGCTATATTAACAGTGTGTTTTAGAGGCCACAAGCTCAATAGAACATTGATAATGGAATCAAAATAAAACGGTTATTTAAAGGTGCTAAACTCCAGATTCAGAGCATATCTATCGAGGGTGGGTGCTACGGTTTTGCGGCGACGCCTTTGGACGGAGTGGCGTTGTCTGCTGTAAACCGCCGTATGAGAGCGGTGCAGAGCGCCGGGCCGTGAGGTAGCCAGCAGCCGGCCCGGCTATGACAACAAAGCAAGAAGAAGCTCTGATCAAAACACACACACGGAGGGAGAGTGTCTTCATTCGCTGCCCCGGTAGACATTACTCCACCGTGCAGATACAAACACTCGGGCTTTGTAGTGATGATGGAGGACTTGAAAAACCTGAAAGGTTAATTAGTCACCACAGGGGGAAACTCAAAGGGTGTCAGCTCAGCCCCTCTCCTTCATCAGTCTCTCCCTTTCTCCGGGCCTCAGCTCCCTGGTGTGTTTTTTGATTCGCGGCCGAAGGAAAAGACCACTTGTGATCTAAATTAAGAAGTTGAATAATCAATAATGGGTTGGCTCATTACTGAGAAAGGAGGACAATTGATGGAAGCCTGGAAACTACGGATGCAGAGATTCAAATCAGTCCTATGATATGATAAATCCATCAAACCTGGGACGTGCTCACAGCATGGAGGCAGCTCTGAGGGATGGATACACATGTAATCATCTGCACAAGGAGACACACACCGTAGTATGTCACATGGTGTTAACGATGTAGAGGTCTACTTACTGTGCACAACCCATCAGTCTCTCCTGAAGTACAAATGGGTATCTCATAAATATCTAAATTAGGCTGGGAGGATAAAACAGGAGAATGTGGATGGATTCCCTAATTCAGACTTTGAGGTAGATGCATCCTTTCACCATTGTCCAGCGTAACAGCACTGAACTGTGAGGGTGCTATAATTACATGTACAAAGAATTCTAAATGAATGTCCCGACCAGAACCGGTCCAATTTTTGACAAAAGCTGTTCTTGTGACAGTGTTCTGACATTTAAGAGCACACTGATCGGGATTGCCTAATAAGGGACACTATAATTAAAGGTCAAAGACCAAAGCAGCTGCAGCACAGGTCCAGTTTTAATGAAGCGCTAACAGATGAAGCATCTTGTTACTGATTAGTCCAATGTGTGCCTGCAGTGTTCATGGATACCTAAACAATGATTAACAGTAGACTGGATGAAACCAGTATTGCAACCAATTCACCAGTACATAAATCACACAATAATAATAATTTATATATATATATATATATATATATATATATATATATGTATATATATTCTCTTGGCTTTCTTTGGTCATTCAAATAAATGTCAACCTCAGACTTTCAACTCATTGCTTGTCTTAATACAGATGCAAGTTAAGGATTCTTGGAGCTAGTTGATGTTAACGTAAAGAAATGGAGACCTCCTCCAACCAGTAGACAAAGACAAAAAGCGGAACAGAATTGACGTTGTTGGCAGTAGCTAACCAAGCAGGTGTACGAATCATATCACTTCTGTTCACAAATTCTTTGTGAAATAATAAGTTGGTTATTAATCAATTGTCATTATTGAAACAAAGGTTGTCAGTTCAATCCCCGGCTCTTACTGTCCTGGGTACTACAAGTCGAAGTGTCCTTGAGCGAGACACTGAACCCCGAGTTGTTCCCCAAGTGCTCCTAAATACTAAGGATGGGTTAAATGTAGAGGTTAAATGTCATGTATGTACTTGTGTGTGAATGACAGTGACATAAACCTAAATAACTGGAATTATTACCAGAGTGTGTGAGTATGCTTTACACACATGTAAGTGTTCCTATAATATATGCTGGCCATTGAGTTTTACTGCCAAGACCAATCTGCTCTCTGAATTCACTGAATCTAAATGTAATCCGAAGGGTTTAATGGTATGCTGTTTTCCAGTTTTGACATAAACAGCAAAATGGGGAGATTACCGTAGCTCTATAGCATTACAAATGAGGTAGAATGATTGATAGTCCCAAATAATCGTCCGGACAGCTAAGGAAGCAGGGATGCAGGATTCCTCACAGGCCCATGTGCAAACTTCACGTGCTAGGACATGTTCATTGACATACATCACACATAGCACAAAGCTATTCTAGTTCTACTCGGGCACAATGCAAAACCCCTCTTGGCGTTTTTTCCCCCTTTGTTTAAGCTTTATGTGTCCATAGAACAATAGCAATGATATTATTGGTCGACATACTTGAGACTCTCGCTTGTTTCAGACAAATGGAAAAAAATACTATATATATATATATATATATACAGATTATATGATGCAAGCCAGATTGCAGGCCAGGCGTGACGCCCTAGAGGTTTGATGCCCTGTACGATCGCACAGATTGCACAGGCCATACCGAGACAACATCAAAACACCGCAACAAATCACTGCAGCGGGATTTTAAATAAGAAGAATCCATCTATACCGGATAAGCATGGAAGCCATGATGACAGCTTCTTCTTCTTCTTCTTCTTCTTCTTCTTCTTCTCTCCGCTGCTGGCCCGAGCCAACAGCATGAGCTGAAAATAGAACGCCAGTAATGGAACACATTTCTCTGTCTCTTTCGGGGGTTCTCACCCTTCTGAAAACGCGCTGCACTGTCAGGAATGAGGCTCACATGCACATCAGTGGACACTCAAGCAAATGAACTAGATCAAAAAAAAGGAAAAAAGCTGCACCCTTGTTAAAATCGTACATATGGGGCTTTCATGCAGACGCGGGCTGCCACGGTTTATTTTTTTAATGAACCAGTTCAGTTTATTTTGGGCATGAGCCCGTTTTATGGACTATGCAACATTACACAGCTCCCTCAAAGGAGAATGCCATCAAAATGTTTTCCTTTTAGCCAACGTATCCGACGACAATGGTTGCATGTCCAGTGATCAGTGCCCTCACACATGAGGCGTAGCACAATTACATGGGTTATACACAAATTAAAGTTATTTTTCACAACTATAAGGGCGAACAGTGAAAGAGAACAGCCTGATTTAACATGTTAATTTGATTAGTGAGTTTACTTTTAGTCCCTCTGCCAACATCACTTCTCTCCACTTTCTGCTTTTGTTTCTTTCTGTTTCTGTGGTTAAAGAAGCTCTCTCCCAACGGTAGATCTGATCTGCCTTTGATTATCAGAGAAGACGGAGTGTCTGAAGTCAGCCACCAGGCCATTAATCTTTGACTGGCTCTGAGAGATGAGGGAGCCTTCAGTGGCGACCCGCAGGGGATTATCTGCTCGCTTCAGCCTGCTGCAGAGACCTACTGCTGGGCTCAGACCACAGCATGAGAAACACACCCGCCATTGGCCACCTGGGGAAGTGACTGTGTACACTGATGTGGAGAGAAACTCTCCTGATGCAACAACACAGTTTCTGAACTAGTGCCTTAAAACACACAGACGAAAATGCATAAAGTAAACATAATAATGAGCAAACTAATCTTCTAAACGTCTTTTACTGAGAAATTAAAGTTTTGTAGCACAAACTAGCAAGCTTCTGTCACAATATCTTCAAGAATCATTTTCAAATATGCAACAAAGACAAACAAAGACATTCAATTAGATGTGGAGGCTGTTTGAAACTGTTTACTTTATATTTTAGGAGAGATATTGGGGGTTTTGCCATTAATTTCAATGCCAACAGTATTCCTGGTATTAGCTTTAAGTGCTAGCTATTTTGGTTTCAGTTTTAGTCAGACTTTAGATTGACTTGCACTGGTCACAGCTGTACCGGCACCAGTTCAACTTTTCCTCAAAACTTTCTTGTGCATAAGTGCACACTAAATAATTAAATATCAAGGTAGAAACCAGGTCATATAGCAACACCACAATGCATGGTTGTGACTGGGAAAGCTTCTGTGGAAATTCTTGAACCTGTGTTTTCCTAATATCAATGTTGATGTCATGTATGCTTAAGCTTATAGTGTAAACTCATTCACTGTATGGGTAATGCTTTTCTTTCCAGCTTATGTCTACTTATACTGACGAACCTGGGCCACCAAAATAAGAATACAAGTCATGGCAAGGGGAATTTGTGAATAATGTTTAATATTTTGTATTAATGAGATGTAAAGCTAATATTTGATATCTTTTTATGATATAAATTACAGCTAATTCTGCATTTACGGAAATTATTGTTAATCTCTAATTACTGTCATTATGATTTAAGGGTTTAACAGATGGATGAACAAATTGAGCAATTTGCATGCTTCTTAAGAAGTTATTGCAAAACAAATACTGATATAAACATTTTATAGCGTCAAAAACATTGGAACTTAGATTTTGGTGTAACGTAGTGTTGGTCTTTGTATTAATTAACATATTTGTTAATCGTTGTTGGAGTGGTGTCGCCAGCCATTTGTTTGCCTTCTTTATTGCTGAAGTCCTCTTCTTGCGTGTTGTTCCATTCACAGTAGAGACTGTAGGAAATGGTCTTGAAACTTCAGCAAACATGGCAGAGTTGTGGTGGAAGTCTGCTGTTTATTTGAATCCAATATTGCAGGACTTGAACCATGCGCCAGCTAACAAAGTGTGATACAACAGGGCTTGGTGCTGTTGATTTTTAAGTGTGAAAATACAAATATGGCGAGTAACACGTTATTTCTAGCAGAGCAGCTGTTTCACACAGACTTTATTGGTATTGTCAGCCAGGACAGGTGCAAAGGGCAAACTAACATTTGTGTAAAAAGTGGATTTTGTCATTTTCAAGTCCTCTCTCTCTCTCTCTCTCTCTCTCTCTCTCCTTCTCTTCTTTGCAGGACTGTCTGCCAACTCTGGTCCATGGAACCATGGAATGTGTGTGTTGCTCATCCAGTCTACTTCTATCCGGGTCTTCATCCTCCTGGAGACTCGGACGGCGTTTGGCGGAGTCTTTGTTCATAACTGTTTAAGCACTGTGTGCTTTCTGTGACTAACCACAGCACCCACTCTCTGCGACTTTGGTCTCTTTCTTCTCTCTGCGTGAACGATAGGCTTTCTTCTCTCTGCGTGAACGATAGGCTTTCTTCTCTCTGCGTGAACGATAGGCTGGAGTTCGCCGCTGTGGATACGCATGTGTGAGGTTCGATCTTCTGTCCATGCACAGAGCTGGTTTCGTGGTCGATGGCTGTAATAGCTCTTGGCAAGGTGCCTGATGTCTTCTTCAATGATTATTCACGAATAATAATAATCTTACAATACTTATTGTCTGCCATCGTGTACTATACCATGTGCATGCATGTTTCTCCATCCTGAAAGAGGCCGTCAAAATCGAGGGTGAAAAACTTGACTTGATACTCAACTCATTTTAAAACTAACTCCAACAATAAGAATAAAGCATTACATACATATACCGTATACCGGATATGATAAAGTATGCAATCTGTCATGCATGGTCATTGCAATTCTTTCATTTGCAATTAATTTTCAGAATATCTGATCATTAAATCAGGAATATACAGCACAATACTCTTTACCGCTACAGCATTTGAAATAGAATTTAGACTGTGTATAAAAAAATCACCAAATCACCATCACCAGACCTTTTAAATGATCTAATTCCGGCATGCTAAGCAGGTAAGAGTCCATGGAAAGCTTCACTAGGTACATTGGGTGGCAGTCGAGAAGGTTGTATAAGGGCCCTTCTCTTAGCATTTGATGGATGAAGCAATGAAAAGAAAAGAGGGGTAATAAAACACCAAAACAGTGAAGATGTATATTTTTACTTCAATTTTGCATTCCACTGATTTGAAATTGTTTCCCTCCCCGGTGTGTCGATCTCTGCTACCCGTTCACCCGATGAGCGAGCACTATCTGATGAGAGAATTTGTGCCTGCATCATTTGGCAGTTTGTCTTTGTGATAGCAAAGATATGAGAAATGTGTTGCTGTGAGAGAGCAATTTATAATTATTTTTCCAGGGTTCCCGGAGAAAACACTCTGATGGAGGAGACAGAGAAAATGATAATTAGATAAATAGAAATGTGTGACACGTTCAACACTCTCCCTCTTTTACCATATACCAACCACACACACACACACACACACACACACACACACACACACACACACACACACACACACACACACACACACACACACACACACACACACACACACACAGGTCTGGGTCTGTGCTCCTTGCACAGACGTTGTTATGAATCCAGTGAATTGTCTTCTCATGCACAATGCACCTGTATTTTCAACAATGTTAATGAGCCATGCTTACCATCGCGGTCAACAAACCTACCTATTTATGTTTTTCTTCCCCCTTCTGCACCCTTCCACATTACATCCATCCTAATTGGGATATTTATTTCCAGCTATCCTGAAATGCACATATACAATTTTGCCTTTTCGCCACAGAGGTCAACGGGGCATGGTGTCTCATTTTGAGGGCGTGGGGTTCAGAGTCAAGCTCAAGGACACCAACATGACAACACGAGTGCTGTTGTGCAATTCAAATATTCTGAAAATGCATTATACGTCCGTCACTCTCCTTTGTTTTGCCCGCAGCAGGAGTGAGGCCCCAATTGCCAATGTAATATAATTCTTCTCCTC
The DNA here is from genome assembly GCA_032191485.1 of Leptoclinus maculatus. NCBI lineage: Eukaryota > Metazoa > Chordata > Actinopteri > Perciformes > Stichaeidae > Leptoclinus > Leptoclinus maculatus. The sequence goes on from JAVDOI010000016.1 coordinate 1,271,035, forward strand.
CCTTAGCAATTACAGAGCAGGCCCAAAAGACAGCACCCCAGCTGTTTCTGGAGCAAAATGAAAAGGCACTTTAGTCTGCCAGTCTTTCTCAGCCCGCCTGCCATCTCACCTCCTGTTTCCTCTCCTCCACACTGAGAAAAGGTCACAGGTGCCGTTGGACTCAAGAGAAAAAAAAAACATCATCTATCAATAAAGGCTTTTCACACCGCATATTGTTAGCATTGGGCTGAGAATAGTCCTGGGTTAAATGTCAGTTGAGACACGTGACTATTTACATAATCTATCTATATCTTTCTATCTATCTATCTCCACACACCATTAACACATTCTACCTTCCATGTTTCTTTCTAGATTTGATCAATGGTCTTGCAAATGCACTCAGCATATTTATTGATATTACCATATACAGGTTGGTTTAGAGTAATATACAATAAAGATAATCAATAGTAAATGTATGATAAAAAAGGGGCCTCCAGCATCAGAACTGAATCAGACCTTGAAAGGAGACACTTGCCGTCGTGTCTCTCAGATTGAGCGTCGGGGTTCAATGAACTTCGCAATTAGAGAAGTCATGAACCGATGACGCCGATGATGGCTGAGATTCGTCTTGTGCTGCTGCCGAGCTTTATTAATAAACCGTGATGAATTTGCTGAGAGTGCTCGTACAACGTCTCTAATTTCAGACTACTTGGTATTCGGGCGCTCGTGTGACATGAGGAGCAGCGGGGAATACAAGATGATGTTTTGTTGCTGCAACTGTTTTCCACATCCACATCCACAATGTGCAGGATTCACTTATGAATAATTCATGAATTAATTATGAGTTGTGAGTTGGGTTGACTATTAGAATGGAACTGATCTAATAATTTTGATATTTATTGCCTTTGACTGGACTCACATGTTTACTGCCTGAGTTCATGTTGCCAAATGGGAGTTAGAGTCGACAAAAAATTCCCATACGTCCTATTTGTAATCACCACCAGCCGCCTAGCGGGTTTTCCCTCACTGACAGCACTTTACAGTAAACTCAATATGACATGATTGCAGCATTGGACCGTAGTTGGAGTATAATAATTCATAGCCTTTGGTATGGTACTGCATTTGGTGCACTGTTAGAGGTAATTCCTAGCATATGGTTGGGGTTTGGAGAACAAGTACTTTTCATCCTAAATTCCTGGCATGTATTGCATTGTGACAATGGGATGCACTCATCTGTGTCACAGTACATCCATCTGGAATATAAAAGATATAATGCTACATAAAATATACAGCAGTGGTACCGAAGCTTGCCCGACTCAAGCCTCTGGTGACATCCTGGAGAACTCCACAGATCTGATTAGGCTAAATATTCCCATTCTTCTGCAGCTGCGGCGGAGGGAAATCAGTTCGACGCCAATAGTAAATGAGGCCAGTGTGTTTGTTATATGAAACTCTGAGGTTTTTTTTCTTCTTTTCATGTGTGTGTGTGTGTGTGTGTGTGTGTGTGTGTTTGTGTGTTTGCATCTTGGCTGGATGTACCCGACTCAGCCTTGTTGCATGAGTCTTGTTCGCTTTACATCTGGGCTGAGCTGGAACAAAAGGGCAGACGCTCGCCCAACAGGCAGCGTGCATTAACGCACTGATTACCATCCCACGCACGGCCACACACACACACACACACACACACACACACACACACATGCGCTAGCAGCAGAGCCACAAAGCCCAGCGCCTCGATCGTGACTGAGATGCAGAGAGATGGAAGGCGCAAAAGAAAGAGAGAGAACGAGATAGAGAGAGAGAGAGAGAGAGAGAGAGAGAGAGAGAGAGAGAGAGAGAGAGAGAGAGAGGAGAGGCGAATGAAAAAAAATGAAAGAAAAGTGGGGACGGCAGCTGGTGCTTCCCACCAACCTCCTGCTGTCTGATTTCTCTCTGTCTTCTCTCTTTATCTTGGTCACAGTCTCATTTCCACCCTCCTTTATCTATCTATCTATCTATCTATCTATCTATCTATCTATCTATCTATCTATCTATCTATCTATCTATCTATCTATCTATCTATCTATCTATCTATCTATCTATCTATCTATCTATCTATCTATCTATCTATCTATCTATCTATCTATCTATCTATCTATCTATCTATCTATCTATCTATCTATCTATCTATCTATCTATCTATCTATCTATCTATCTATCTATCTATCTATCTATCTATCTATCTATCTATCTATCTATCTATCTATCTATCTATCTATCTATCTATCTATCTATCTATCTATCTATCTATCTATCTATCTATCTATCTATCTATCTATCTATCTATCTATCTATCTATCTATCTATCTATCTATCTATCTATCTATCTATCTATGTGGCAGAATTAAAGTGAAGCACTCATACTTCTGTCACAGTCAACTCTAAATTTAGCTCCCGCTGCAATGCAGGTGACAACACCGTAGCCAGCAGCAATACTCTCACTCACACACACACACTCACAGTCTAGCCACCAGCAGAGTGAAAAGAATGCATCCCAGCTGGTTCTGGAGCAAAACGAAAAGGCACTTTAATCCGCCGGTCTACCCCCACCCTGCCGGCCGTCTCACCTCCTTTTTTTTTTTCCTCTCCTCTACTCTGAAAAAGGTCACAAGTGCCATTGGACCCAAGAGCAGCCATCACGCTTCATTTCCTTTCAGACTGATCTTATTTACTGCTCGATGTTGTTTGCCTGCATGGATTTATGACATGCCTAGATGCCTTTTGGGTTTGGAAAAAATAAAAAATAAAGGGCTTGTGTGCTGGGATTATTAATACAATATATTCTTATTTCCGTGCCACATTTTTTGGGACTGCCCACTGCTCGCCTGTTCTGCTCACCTGTCCCTTTATCGTTCTCTTTTTCTCTCCGACTTTGTCACTGTGCCAGATTAGTGCCTGAAAAGGTACAATTTTCAGTGTGCCCACAAAGACGAGGAGGTAAGAGGATCTGATTAATGCACATTCCCCTCTTTATATATTCATGACTATTTCCTGGAGTCTATTAGAAAGACATGACTTATTCAAGTGGAGGTTTTGATTGAAGTTCTCTCTGTCTCGTCAGTTGACTTTCCATCTTTCATTTTGTCCAATACTCCTTCCCTTCTCTATTTCCTCACTGGGTCTGATCTCTGTCCTCCCTATTTCCTTCACTCTGTTCTTTAACCCCAACCTGCTCCCCTTTCATTCTGACGTGCTTCAATTGATTGGGTGTGAGAGATTGTACCCATTCGGCTCCACTTAGCTCGGTCTGGTTGTAAGAGAGTGAGGGTTTTGACCCTCTATGAACTGGTGATGAGAGATGGTTTCGGGAGTGACTGTCATTTATTATGGATCCGGAGGGAAATAGTGTTGTGATGATTTTAGTTCAGTGGCCGCCCGCCTTTTCGTGAGGTCCTCATTATGCATTCAGGGCGCTGCAGGACTATTTCGGGGAGCCGAATAGCTCTGCTCTGCTAAGTTATGATTCTGTGCAGCTAAAAGAGCGCTTAAAGTGTTATATATCACTCTAGGTCCAGTTTTATTGCAAATGCAAATATAGAAGTACAGTGATCACATATTCAAAATGGACTCACTGAACACTTAATGGTTGGTGGCTCTTTTTACATGATTCTCTTCATTCTCTCCCTTGCGGTTGTATGTGGTTAAATCAAGGTGCCTATGGTCTCTGAATGTAGACTATAGAGCAGTTAAGTGGGAGGATACGTTTTATTCAGGCACCATGGGTTGCGGGAGTAGGAGTCCTTCTTTCTTCATAAACAATGTGGAGGCAGTTCAAGCACTTTCAAGGAGCGTGGCAAAGCATCGCCATTAACATACTGTAGCGAGTTCTTAAAGCTCTGAATAAACAATGCAATAAGAAACCTTCGACCAGCAAGCTAGTATGTAATGTTGCATTGTGCTGTGCTTGGTTGTGCGCAGACTAAGATATCTGAATTAGATAAAGCAAACATTGCTACGGCTTCTTCTTTGTATCTGATGTGACCTTAAGCATAACAGTGAATCTTTACCAGCTCCTATGTGTTCCGTAAGCAGAATGAGAACTCTCCTCACTGACGTAAACCATCTCTTCTCTCATCCCCCTATAGGATGTGAACTAGACAGGCAGTATTTCCTAACCCACTCCCTTCAGTGTGCAAAAAAGGAATTAGTGAGCTCCAGACAGCACTGAAGATGACCCTCGCTGCCACTTTTTCTTCAATACATGTCTGGTAAATGTATAACCCAGTGTCGGGAGAGCTTGCTAATGAGGATGATACTCTTCTTTAGTCTTGGAAACCTGGAGTGAAATCATCTTTTTTCAGGTGGACTTTGCCATTGGATTAAGATGAGATAGAGTTAATTGCCACGCTGCTTCGCATCAGGGAGTCTTTTCTCAGTAAGATATCAGTATAAAGCCAGGATTTCATAAGGATGTGCATCACGATTCTCCCGTACAGCTTACAGCCATAGGAGTCTACTGGGAATTCCTTTACACACAGTGTATGTAGATCAATGGGGTCACTGGGTCTCTTTCAGGCCTCGCTCTGGGAGTATCATTTCCAGGTCCACGTGCTCAGGCCCTCAGATTGTCCTCTATGACTGAAATGGTTGGATTAGATTCTCTGCTCCGGCTTAAGAAACGGAAAGGCATTATGCAGCAAAATACAGTTCCATTTGAATAAATTAACTAAATGCCAGCCTACTTTCTCCCAACTTTTTCCAAGGAAACAAAGTTGGCTCTATCTCTTGCTCGCTGCCAATGCTGCTGGGAGCCTTTAGGGACAGTAGACATTCTGTGGGCAGCACAGGGAGGCAGATGGCCCACAATCCTATTATACAGTTTCTTACACAATCTTTCTATTGCACACTCTCTCATTGCACATGGCACACAGCATGTGTGCGTACATTAAAGGGAACCTATCCCTTGTTCTTCTCATTGCTGATATTGAGACTGCCCTTGCCAGAAATAAAGATACAGTATCGATAACTCTTTTAGGACAACCTTTGTTAATAATGTGCGGTAAAGATTCATGTGACCTGCAACCTGACTAACGACTGAATGACTGAGGCTGAAAGGGCAGCTAAAGGGTGCCTTCGTGCATTGATATCAGACGCCGAGGGGCACCGAGCAAGCGCCAATATTTGATGATCTGGGAATGAGACTGTGTTTGAAACGCAGTTCTCGTCCCGTCTCTCACAAGCAGGGGTCGTGTCTTTTAATAACCAACACCCCAATCTTTGTGAATCGTCTGAATGTGCCAAGTTGCCGGTACTGGTGGCTCAAAGTTTCTATTTTCAGCTTTCGTCCTATAACCAATTATAAAAATGCTGCAATGACTGATATGTTTGCCTGTGAGGATCCTGGATCAAGGATGGAAACTGCAGTGAAGTCTAAGATCCATTGCTTTATTGCCTTCCTTTCTGTTCTTTCCCAAAAGTTTCAGTAAATAGTAAAAAACAAGATTGAATTAATGGAATGTGTAAATACAGCCATTAACATCCTTTACGTTCCACAGAAGGCAGATTGTCCTGTTGAAGAGTCAACGTCATATTAATGAGTCATATGGAGGGAATGTAGTGATGATGGAGCATGTATATGTACGCACAACTATTTGACTCTTCTGAACAAGTGTTTCCCATCAATTTGATGAGAGGCTGTATGTGTACACAGCTGTACTCGTGCGATAACCTCTTATGCCTGTGAGCGCAGGAGCTAGAACACTTAGACGCCCCCTCAACATACACACATTATGCTCAGGCAAGTAAACATGAAAAAAAGCTTTAGGCCTCTAAATACTTCTATTCAAATATTCAATGAGAAATAACGGTGGTTGTTTCTATGACTGCTCCTACACACGTAGCCTACTGTATATCAAATAAACACTGACAAATAAACAAAAAAGGTTCTGTGCACATTTTGTAAATAAGTATGACCACTATATCTGTACAAAATATTGTTTTTTCTGTCTTCAAAAGTCAATTTGTTTTCAGAACTCCCTCTTCTAATTAAACAGGTTGTTTGGAGTTCATACGTAGCACTATCATTATTCATGAACCAGTCAAATGATTGTTTTGGCAGTGTCTCCCTTATTATACCGTTACTCAGGACATGTTTACAAAGCTGATCCAGACCATAATTATCAAAGTTAGACACTTAATACCATTTTGTTTTTCCCAGTTGTGACATGACATCGAGGGGCAGCTCATAAATGCTGCATCAGATAGTACAATTACATGACAACATTTAGGTCAACGGTACAACTTTCAACTCACTCCAATGTAAACCCATCCGAGTCATTATTAGACCCTCGGAGCAACTGACTAAGTATGAAGTGAAAGATCAACTCGGGGTGGGTGAGAGGGGTCGTGGATGGGCCAAACAAACAGGACTTTCACCGAGCTGTTCTTGTCCTGTGTGGAGACACGTCACTAGCCGTTAGTCGGTCAATTTAACGTCAACCACATTCTTTTCCTAAAGCTTAGTGGTTTTGTTGCCTGTAACTAACTTCCTGTGAAGACGGAAGTTTATTTTGACAAGACACATGAAAACTGACAAGTATCTTATCGTATTATAGGGTACGTAGAGCTTCATACTGTATTTCGAAGCTTTGGGCCACTCTCCAAGCATCGGTATTTGATGGGTTGGGCCAGTGGTGTATCACTGCCTGTAGTGTAAACAGAAGCAGCAACAGACAGCAGTGCATCACGCTGAAGCTCAAAGGTAGACGCATGTGCACTGGACGATGTGTAATTAAGTTATCGTGCAACTAGATATGCCTAGGCCTTACAGCCTTGTATCTGTCAGATGAAAGCTGCCTTTCAGTTCACATACTGGGGGCTTGCAAAAACAAACATACAACGGATGTACTGAAACCCACAGAGCTCACACTGTTAACACCACCAGTGAATAGTCAATAGAGTTAGCATAACGAGTTTAGCCTCACCGTCTATACATTTCAGTCTCCTTTTCCTGCTCCTTCTTTAATTAACCTGTTTTTTCTTCTTCTATTTTCAACCCTCCTCTTCCCCGTCCCACCTCTCCATCCGACATCTAGTGAGGAGTCATGCTGGTTAAAGGCTGTTAGGAGAACAGACTGATCCTTGCGTAACTTCTTGCTCTAACTGGAACAGCTGGGACTAAGAAGGAATTAAGGAGCAAGCACCATACAATATCACCCACCCCGCAGGCAGAGGACTTAACTTTGGGAGATGGCGTCCAAAACACCTGCTATTACTGAGGCAACAAGAGGCCACTGGACTACAGTCACGGAGGCACCAATGGATCAATTACAGTGTGAGATGGAGAGGCTTAATGGCTCGCTGTAAGGCTTTATGTTTCATAAAAGTTTCACCAAACCTCGCAATGAGTTATGAGATTGTCCCATTATATTATAGGATAGTGTTTCATACCATATTTAGGAAGGTCAACTCTCTCTCAGATTGAGACATTTAAGGCGCTAATCACTTCAGTTCTATCTTTTCCGGATCAGTGGTTGCACTCATGTCACTTACCAAACCCCCACAGATATTGTCTTTCTACTTTACTTTAATATAGTTATGGATTCATTAGTGTAAGTGTTGTTGTTTTATTTATTTTATTTTTCCCCCCTTCTTATTCAGATGACAGCGTAATCAGCTGTCATCATTTAGCCACCAAGCACTCCAGTCTAAGGATTATTCAGTGTACAAGTATATATCTTTCTTTATTTATTTGGGTTCTGTGTAGTAAAAAGGGTACATTGTTTTGTGACATTAATGCTACTCAGAGATGTTCAATTGACCGTCACATGATTAAGGCAAACCTCACTAGAATGAAAAGGTCACATTAATAATCGTCCTAATGATGGAAGTGTCTGTTTCACCGTGAGGTGTACTTCGGTGTTTATCCAGGGCAGAGGCTAATTGCACAACATCTGACAGCACAAATATAGGACATCTATCTCTATATGCCCTCACCGGGAATGAGTGACATTGCACACACACACAGGCGTGTATGGAGACCTACAGTTTGCCATGGTGGGCGCTGTCCCGTGTCCAATCACATCCACCTGTCACGCACTCGGCAAACTCACTATCACCACCTATCACAACTGACCCAGTCGTCACTTATCCTCTCCACATGTAGATGTATAGATTTAAAAGGAGGGATGCTATTAAGCTGGAATCTGTTGGGCTGCACTGCCATATGAAGTCCATACTACAGTATGCAATTTTGAGTGTTGATGATGACTTCATGACATATCTCTGGGCAGCAGTGTGCAGAGGGAGGCCAGGGTTCATAACCCAGAGATGGATGCAGTAACCCCGCTGGCAGGGTCGGGGCAGGTCATGACATTGGCACTGAGCCTCAACAAGCTCCTGAGGGGTGAATCTGTCGCTGGTGCTGCAATCTGACCCTGTGTAAGCAAAGATAATTCACCATTGTAGATTGATAGACAGGGTTTGTGGTTTTCATTTATCTATTCTATGTTTTTTATTTTTATTTAGTGTTGTCTTGTGGAGGAGGGCATGTGCAGTGACCCTGCAATAGTAGACTCTGCAATTACAAGGACTAGATCCCTCACTGGCCTCCCACTCCATGAGCACTGCCCGTGGTGTTCGTTGGACTACACAAGCAAGATGAACAAACATCTTCTGGGAATAAGGCCTGGGTCTTTGCGGCTGGTGGGAGCTTCACCTTTGAGCAAACATAATTTTTAAAAAAATAAATGGAATGTTTTCTTTTTTTTTTGCCAAGCCTCAAGTTTAGCTAACCATGGAGTCTCTCACCTATACTCTTGGTTTGACCCAGTGGAGAGTCCCTCGGGTACTATATCGACCCACACCCTGGTAAAACTCACACGAGGCATTTTGTGCTCACTCAAGCACAAAACAGATAAAAGCCAGATAATTCAGCATTTCCAAGGTTTCACCTGGACAACAACCAAACCGACTGAAGAGAGCAAGTCCCACGCAACAGCTAGAAGGATGAAGCACCTTGGAGCTGCTGCCCCACCACCCCTCGATACAGTGGAGCTCAGAAAAAAAAGTGAAATATGTGCTTTTTTGCTTATTTGTGAACACAGAGCAAACCTTTCACAGCCTTGTGAAATGAGTTACAATTTACAACATGCATGATGATGATGAGAACTTCTCAAAGCACAGTGAGAGTCTTGGAAACAGACAAATCCGCACAAAGTTAGATCCGTTTAAAATCAAAACAAAACATACCGAGAAGTGTTCAAATCAATAAGCACATATCCGAGTGGGGCAAGGTTGCCATGGTTATAGTCTATCACCTCAGCATGGGGTGGAAGGTGCTTCTCATTGCCTCATCCCATACTCCCTCTCTTTCACACACCGCTCAGAAAGACAGACAAAAAAAAGAACATATGTGTGAGAGAGGGACCGAATTAAATTGTCAGTGGGACAGAATGTGAGAAATCACCTATACATGGTGCATTCTGGGAGGAATGCCTAAATGCCGTTCTTGGTACATAAACGATTGCTTTACTTAATGTGCATCGGGCACAGAGATGCAGTTTTCCCAACGGTGTTCTGGCCTTCGAAACACTCATTTTGACAAGCCTAAAGGGGAACTACGTCCATTTTTTTAAGTATTCCTACGGTCTAAGGGGCTGATCACACCAAGACACCAAGACATTGCCTTTGGAGCGGTGTTGTGCAACCCTGGTGATCAAATATCATTAACAGGAGAATATGGTCTCTCTCTCTAAAAGACAGTAGCCTACAAGAACTATCACAACATACAGTATGAATTATCTCTTACATACTCAGTATGTGACAGCGAGCTAGCTATCCCTACCACATATACCAGCATCGAAACAGGAAGGGAGTGGTGAAGTAGAAAAGCCCTCCTCTTGCTTTATTTGATTTGCTGCCTGGGCCTAGTGCGACATTGATGAGCGGTGGGAGCATTTATTATTTGGTAATTTAGGTTGAGTTCCCCTTTAAGATTAACACCACTGACAGCCATCCTGCTACTACACACACTCCTCTGGTCAGCATAGGACACACATCCACAAACACTCTCACATACTAAACTACTGTTCACTTGTTTCAGTCTCTCTGAGCCTGCCTTTCTCCTTTTATTCACATTCCCCTCTCCTCTCCTCTTTCAGTTGCCTCTCTTGTGGGAGTTGAAGAACAAAAGATGATGAATGAGAGGAGCCACGTATACGTGAATCAGACAGCTCTGTATTTATAGTGGCAACCCACTCTCTCTCCATCACCAGGTACTCCACATTGGCTAGTGCGGTGAACGGTGTTTCGCCAAAGTGGTATTACACCGCCTCGAGCACATGCAGTCAATATTGTATATGTGTAAAGAGGGATTCAAAACAAAGGGTGGCAACAACTCAGAGTTGTAAGCCGAGATGACGTGGACTTTCTACGTGGTGTTGAAGAGGAGCTTATCTTTTTAGCTTCGGCAGTTGCGCTGTTAGGTGAATTCACGTCACATAGGAGTGAAGGCTAACAAACTAATGGAACGTTGGATCTTGACTTTTTTGGAATTGTCATTTTTGTTATCACTGCCCTCTCGAACAACACTTTTTAGGCACTACAAGGACTTGATTAGGTTAAGGGGAACAGCATGCTTTGGGGGTAATACAACTACTTGAACACGTTTGTGGTCAGGGTTAGAAGAAAGCATTGTTGACTGTCAGTAGGAGACGGGAAGCAAACAGCACTCTCCCGTCTTTAAGCTGATTGAACTGTCAAATTGAACAACTGTAGTGCTGTTTAAACAGTATGCAAGCCAGCCAATCGAAAACATTTCCATGGTTCGATGTATAGATGGACAGAAGGAGACACAGACAGATGGCCTCTCTGTCTCTCTCACACACACACACACACACGCAAATGGAATGGGAACCTCGGGAGAATCAATTTCCCAGCTGAGAGAGAGTGTGACTGAGTGTTTCGGCTGGGCTGAGAAGGCCCATTACTGCTGGACAGGGGGAGCAGACCAGGCACTTCACCCTGCTGTGTGTGTGTGTGTGTGTGTGTGTGTGTGTGTGTGTGTGTGTGTGTGTGTGTGTGTGTGTGTGTGTGTGTGTGTGTGTGAGAGCGTTTGTGTGTCCGTGCCTGTGTGAAAGTCCGAAAGTATCGTCACACTCTTTCTATCTGTCATCACATGCACGCACACTCTATAAGTCACATACACATCCAGGCCCAGGACCGGGGGCAGAGTCACCAGGTAAATTGGGTCCGTTAGGTCGCTACTGAGTCCAATCACCCAGAGGAACCGGAGGAGTCAACTAGATCCACACCATCAGGCCCGATAGGAGCTGATTTCATGACCAAGTGCTCCATTATGCGGTCATTCACTGATGGTTTGTGAATCTTTTCTAAATCCGGGGGTGCATCCAAGACCTTCACGGTGCCATTTCAAGTTTTATGCATCGAATAAATTAAAACTATAGTTTGATCTGACATTATGACAAAAAGTCCAATATGCGCAGTTAACTTAAAAGTAGGCTTTCATATAAATTGAGTGGTTTTTAATCACTTTAATTAATGTCTCTTTTAAGTCAAAATCTGCACCACATCCTTCTCTGGCTCTGTCTTGTAGAAATCCTAAATATATTTTCTGGTCATTACAAAAAAACACAGTCCTCTGCCAGTGTTTAGCATTAAATGCTGGATACCCACACAGCACAGATTATATAATTCTTGAGATTCAAGGAAACAAAAGTATTGGTGCTCCAACAGGGCGGAAACTGCCACTAATCTTTTTGTATAATGGTATCTGCCAAAATACCAGTGTAATCCTCTAAAGGGGTATATTTTGTTTTTTCTTTTCATATGGTGATCACTTCAGGTTCGAGTACAGATTAGCTTTTTTTTTGGAGCAGGGGATTCAGGACACAGTCCATGTAGCCTTAGAGTGGTAAAATGTCTTCAGGCTCCGTTTCTCTGCTTCATATTGTTCGAGGCATATGGTCTTAACCCTTACATACTGTTCATATTTAATGCCTTCACAGTATGGTTCGGGTCAATTTTGACCAAGACATTCCCTCATAATAAGCGTCTATACCAAATTTTAAACTACAGATCTATTTAGAATGTCTAAATAGCCTATGTCTCATTAATAAATGTATGATTAATCCTTAATTAATGTTTCAGAGAGCAGGGAGAGTGTATTTTTTAAGTTTTACAATATTGGTTTTTGGAGAAAAACATCTACTATTACACATTATAATGTCCTGTTTTAGATGAGACATAAAAACATAAAAGCCATAATGACTTAAATATATTTTATTGAATTTGAAAATGGCATGAACGTTCTGGAACTGTTGGAATTGATAATGTAACCATATTTAATCATTGCATCCATTAAACGCTGTCCCAACTGCTATATTATAAGAAATCATAATTATCCTATCATATTATTCAATATTTACCACTACTTAGAACACAAAACATAACATAATAAAATGCTTACTATAAACTAGTCTCTTCATTCAAAGCAGTGGTAGGGAACTTTACGTGTGTGGAACATGTGCAGCAGGTTGTCCTTGTTGTTGCAGTCCTTCTTTGCAGGGCAGAAGTTGCACACTAAATCTTGCTGCCATGATGTCAGTCACTGAGATGGCATCTCTTATGAACCCCCCCCACCACCACCCTCCCAACCCAAATTGATTCAAATGTGTTACTTTGTAGATTATTTGATAATATTGCAGGTGCAGGTGCTTGTGCTTGCAGGTGCAGATCTTGTGTCTGTGACAAGGTACCCTCTGACCTGTGGATGACCTCTGTTCCCTTTGATCATATATGATCACTCCTGTGCTGTTTTACTACTTCACTGTTTCGAGGCTCCCCCATGCCACTTCAAAGACCAGCAGGTGTCTGTCTCTGCGGGAACCTGAGCAAATGTCGTGGGAACACAGACAGTTCTCGTGACAGTGTCGAGGTCCCCCTTGAACTCTGTCAACACTGTCCCATAACAAATACACACAAACATGGCCTGTACAGTTTCACAGTTTCAAGATTCCCTAACCGTATTTTTACTGCTGTCAAAATAGTATGTAAGGGTTAAACTGTACAGCACTTTTCTTGAAGATAAATCTAGAAACACGGTGTGAAAGGCAACTGAAATTTATGTTTATTGTTTTCCAAAAGACTTTAAACCTACAAATTGCCGAAAGTCCATATCTGGACTATATGCTTTTATCCAAACTCCTCATCAGTCAGGAACTGAAAAGGCCTCAAGGACAAATTGTAAAGTCTTTGCTGTAATATACAGAAGGCAGTTTTCTATCCTTGTAAAACGAATCATAATAAACTGTTTGTACGATATGTTCTGAAAATGTATTTATCATTTTACATGGGTTATATACGAATTATAGTGCATTACCTTTCGTGTAAGTACAAACAGCAAACAAGAACAGTGCTGCAGTGAAGAAAAGTCACATTGTAAAAAATGTTGAAATGTTCCTTCCAGACAGACACTTCAGGGGCCTGACCTGCTACTGTTGCTCTAATTCCATGACCAGAAGCTCCTTGGAAAATTCTGCTTCACTGCAATGGCTGCTTTCTCTGGTGATTTGTGGATTTCACGCCAGTCCTACACTTTGATGCCAAGTGCTATCACAAAAAACTCCTCCAGCAAAAAAAGGCTGTCCATTTTATTTCATGAAATTCCCAACCAATCGTATTTTACTGAAGCCAAGCTCAGCCTTGTTTGCTCCTTCTTTAACCACAACCAAGTTCATATATTGCACTTTAATGTTAATCAAAGTGTGGGCTTGTCTAGTGGAGATAACAGGGCTTTAAACGATCTCATTTCAGCTCTGACTTAGAAACTGCTCAAGTGTTGAAATCTTTTAAGACTTCATAATGAAATACCTATGCATCTGTGCTTTTTTTCAGCAGCACATAGACAGAACTTCATTAAGAGTGCATTGTAGATTGGTAGTTGGTGTTTTGCAAGCAATTCTCTCTCTATTCGCCGATCCATTCCTATATTCCTTTGAGAGGAAAACACCCCCAGAGGAGCTCCAGCCCCTGAAGACAGACCACACAGACAGTGCTCCAGAGACACAATCCATTTTTATCAGCCTGCCCAGCAGGGTTCATGAAGAAAAAATAAATAGGGTTGTTAAAACCTTATGGCTTTTCTCTTAAACTACAACAAATAGACAGAGCAATAAAAGGAGAACTACAGAGAAATTGTGAAATAGCTGGAAAGCTTTGTGGCTACTTCGTCACAGTGTACAGCTTTCTGGGGGGGGAGCAAGACATTCTGCTAATGGTATAAAACACCATCTCGTCTTCTGTCAAGCAGTCTCCTCATATCACTTAACACAAGTCTGTGCGCGCTTTGTGCTTCTGTTTGCCCGTGGCTTTATTTTCCTCATGTCTCATCACGTCACCCTCTGAAATGTGCATGTGCGCTCTTGCGTGAGCATGTGCAGCTAACGTGAAGAGCGAGTCTTTTGTGGACGTGGGAGCGGATCGATGGAACATTTCTTCTGCTGACCTCTCGTTGCTGATGGGCTCCCCTGTGAGCCTCCAGCTCTTCCTCTCTGTCTTTGTCTTCCTCGCCCTGTCAAAAAACGCCCTCATCAGCTTCAGGACACCATGTCAGCAGAGGCTTTGAAAGGGTCAGTGTGACGGCACGGTGTCCTGTTGTATGACAAGCATGATGTGGCTTGATAGGGATGAGTGTGATTAGAACAATGACGTTTTCTGAGTAAGGCTGGAACTAAATAACATGATACAATATTTTGGAATGAAAAAAAATAGTGATCATACATGTCAGCAGGTGAAAAATGGTTCGCAATATCAACTAAATCACATCAATGGGCTCTTAGCGCTTGCAGGGCAGGGGCTTCAAACTTACATTGTCCAGTTTCTCTTTGTTTTCTGCAGACTGTCCTTTCTTCACCAGTGTCTGTACATAAACACTCAATAGAGTTTAAAGATATTCCACTGAATGCATGTCACCTCGAGTCAATATGAATCTACTGGTCTTTGCTGTGATCTTTCTAGTGATCACCTGTTTAAGTCACTATCCTATGGCAGCTGACATAAGGCTTTTACCTCTTGACCCTTTCTCTAAATCTATTTGCGAGACACACAATCCATCAGGATTGTATCCAGCTTGTTCCACTCTATCTTCAATAATACAACGGTTTAGTTACGTTTTACAACTGTGCATTTTAGGTTTTGTAGATTTTTACCAAAACTGTTTAAAAGTCTGCCTAACAGGTGGGTGACCTGATGCGGACCAAACAACTTAGAGCTCAACACTCTAAAGAAAGTGGAGATTGTTATGGATTTCCGTAAGAATGCAGCCTAATCCGCCGTCCCTCCGCAACCTGTACGACTCCAGGACCCTAAAGTGGACAGTAAAGATCCACCCTGGACACAAACTGTGTGAGCCACTTCCCTGTGGCAGGAGGCTGCGGCCCATCAGGACCAAAACCTGGCGCCACAAATACAGTTTATTTTTAACTGCAGTCAGGCTCATTAACAAGGCCCTCCTGACTCTCATATCCCATGGAAAATTATTTACAGATTCATTAATAACACATTTTAACAGAGTCTTATGTATTATACTTAATAATAATAAGATATGTTTATTGTTTTTTAATATTCGATTGCATATTTTTATATTTAATTATGTTTTCAAACTGTGTTTACTGTTTTGCACCAATCACTAGGTCAGATATCAAATATCTAGTATGTGCAAACATGCTTGGCAATAAACCGTTTCTGATTCTGATTGTAAGAAACAGACCCTTGCATCTATTTTCACTAACCACTTGTTCATATTTAAGGGTCACAGGGGATGGATCTCATCCCAGCATGCACTTGGGCAAGAAGCACAGAGACGGCCCAGACTGGTCGCCGGTCCCTTTCACACACGTTCACGTTCACAGTGTGAAATTAAACCATCAAATATTCATGAATACACTTGAGGATCATAAAATGCACGTTAGTCCAGAGCTCCCCAGAGGCAACGGGCAAAATATATGTTTTGTTAATATCGCAAGGCACAGATATAAATGCTGTGGGATTCTCTAATCAACACCAGTATTTTCTTTTTTTAAATTGCAGGCTATAAGTAAGGTTGTTTGTTATGGGCAAACCGATTCAGTCGAAGGCTCTAGTCTACCAGAGTGACTTCACTTGAAGACAGCAATTTAGTGAAACATCGTTCTACTTTGAAATTAGCATCTTTTTTCACTGAAAGACATTTTGAAATTGCAATAACAGCAATTAAGTGCCAGATTCATGCATGCACCAAGAGTGGGCTGTCCCAAGGGAGCGATAATAAAGGAGGTGTGGCGAGGGAGGAGGCTCATATAAAGACCAACAGCATTCCAATTCTCTGCTCTCCTTGAACACCTGTTGTGATTCACTTCATAACATGTGTTTCTATGAAAGGAACCGTTGTATATTCTCACTAATACAGGCACATGCAAAGCTGAACACACAACATATTTTGCCATTAAGCTGTGGAAGAGGAGAGAGCGATGTTCCCATTTGCGAGTGAAGCACTTTGCATTTGTAAAGCAGAGGGGTGGTGTCGACACAATTACAAACTATGCTAATGATGAAATGAATCCTTATAATCATTTGTTTACTCTTAAGCAGAAAAGCAGCGCATCCGGCCGCTGATGTTTATTTACATTGAAAAGCGAGCCAAGCTTTACATTATGCCATTATGTCATGATGTGCGGTGGAAGTGTAACAGTGAGGCAGAAACAGAAAGCTCCGTGGTGCTGAGGGGGTAAGCTTCGGAGAGACAGTACTGGCTTTGTGTGTGTGTGTGTGTGTGTGTGTGTGTCAGTCTCTTCCACAGTTCAGTGTGCCTGTGAAACATCAACACTGTCATCACTTGGGGACAAATGAGAAGATAAGGAG
Source organism: Leptoclinus maculatus (assembly GCA_032191485.1). NCBI lineage: Eukaryota > Metazoa > Chordata > Actinopteri > Perciformes > Stichaeidae > Leptoclinus > Leptoclinus maculatus. The sequence goes on from JAVDOI010000016.1 coordinate 1,287,910, forward strand.
GAGGAGAAAAGTGAAGCACGAGAAGGAATGTGTAAGAGTTCCTGTTGCAACGTGATGCGCGGCTTCGTTAGCACTTCGTTTGCACTGTGTAGATGTGTGTCTCAGTTAGAGGAATTGTGAATATGATGCTACGTACATATGCAAGACAGATTTGACGTGCTGATGGTTAATTCCCGTAAGGACGGGAATGAGCATGAAGACATTTGTAGGAGATCCACTTGTGTATCAATTTCATACGCTATCACTCTGTAGCATACCTATTGTCTTGATTATGTACCTTCTTTATGTTAATGCTTTGGGAACATGTTTTTTGATCAATACTAATGAGCATATTTAGGCGAAGGGGAGAGGGCTGCATCCCTTTTGTGTACATGGATGTTTGAGTGTGTGTTAAGTGTGAAGTGTGGGCGACATCTGGGTGGAGGAGAAAGAGAGAAGAGCTAAATTAATCACCGTGTGGGCAACATCCAGCAACGCACACTATCGTTCTTTTTCTCTCTCTCTCTCTAACACACACACACACACACACAGAGACACAGACGCCTTTTTCAAGTCTTCTCTCTGAGTCACATGGCTTTCTCTGCGACGCCTCAGTCATCAGAGATAAAAGTATTGAGACAGCCTTTGTTGTGTTTGCATGCGAAATGGGTTCGGTGTCAGGGGGTGAATGCGAGGTGAAGAGAAGAAGCTGTCTGATTTTTCTGACCGGATTTGTCTGTATCATCGTCTGCGTTCAAAGCATTTGTATTACAATGCTGACACTGGCAAGATAGGCTTTTGAGTCACTGTTTGAGAGCCCAGCGAGTCCTTTTACAGAAGTAACAAATACATGTTTTTTGTCAGTGAATTTGAACGTGACAACAATAGGTGTTTTTGTAAACCTACTACACAAACGATTGAGATCTAGTTTAAAGTTCAAATCCATCCGCTCATTTTCAAACTTAAGTTGAGATGTGGGGTCGCGCTCAAGTCGAATTTGTCAGAATATACAATTTGTTTAAAGAACGTTGATGCCTCGCAGCATGAATAAATATAGATTGTGAACTTGAAAACAAGCTATGACAACATGTGGAGGTCCAAACCATGCTCCACCAACACAGGTGTTTTCACTGATTTGCCTGATTATCCTCTTTACTAACCTAATTAGCCTATCCACTCAGACAAGTGGACCTAACCTAAGCCGAGGCCAGCCAGAACACAGGGTACAGGGTCTTTAGCTGTTGGTGCAAGTGAGGACAGAAACCCTAGACTCAAGTGTCTTCCAATACCTCTCCGCTGCTGCGCCGTTTCTTTTCATTGAGAGATGGGGAAACTACCCTTCAAATATTTGTATGTGCACATATACTGTACTTGGCCAATAAAAGTGATTCCAAGGTAAATTAGTGACATTTAGAGAGCAAAATAACTTCCTCAAACGAGAAAGCATTAGCATCATTAAAAGACACTGCAAACAACTTAACAGTTACAAATTGCTACCTGAAAACTGTTAACCAACATCCTTCCTTATTTTATCTTCCCAACTTGTGTAACGTTTTGTGCGGAGCAATGTTTAGACATCACATTTATGGCTTCCTCTTTTCTAGGAAATGCAAGCAGGTACAGAGCATTTTTCACAAGGGCCATTAATAAAACCTACGTCTTACTTGTATTTCCAGCCCTAGATGGAGCATTTACTACCTGCAACACAAGCCCCAGGCTTGATCATTGGATTTTGAATCAGCATTCGGTCACACGAGAAAAGCATACCAATACTGTAGGCTCTCACTATTGTCTCCAGCTGATAGAAAGGGATCAATACCGAATTCCTGCAAGTGTGGAAGCCAGCGTGTGTGAAATCAGATGAATAAAATACATAACAAACAAGGACGTCAGGAGGTTTTCAGACAGAGTGCAGCACAGCGTTTAAAAAATATTCACATTTAGATGTTGCAAACTGTCAAAAACAAAATGGATTAAAAGCTCCCAGAATCAATATGAGAAGAACAATCTTTTCCCCCCAAAGTGCTCCGTTCACACTTATGTAAAGGGGATTGGCTCTTACAGGCAGAAACAAGATGCAAGCACTTGTGTTCCCAGTGACACAGGAAGACAAACAGAAAGCCGCCCCACAAGTGCTGTCAAGACAATTCCACAGCTCTGCATTTCTACATCTCCAGGGTAAACATGCACTGTATATTATGGTCTGCCTCCGCTGCGGACTCAGGGAAACAAATGAAGACAGGAGCTCCACGCTGAGACGCAGAAGCTAGCCTTGATCTTCACATTCCCGTGCAGCCTATGTACGAACACACAAATTGAGGTCACAACATCCAGAGTTAATTTCCTGCGAGATGGGTGATGGCGCTTGTTATTGCCTTTAGTTATGTAACGTATGTAGGCAACGTTTTTCTTTTAAGGGCCTGTAGCGCCGCTGCAGATGCAGGAACGCTCCGCATATTTCAAACGTGGCCACAGGCGCAAAACAGCATCGGAAATACAGAAGCCCAACATGGGATCATCCGCAGCTTTATCTGCAGCTGATCGTACATTTTTCATTAACAAAGCGGAGGCAGAATAGCAGACTTTCAGCTGTGGGATGAAAAAAGTATCTGTGTGAGAGAGAGAGAGAGATGTGTACTGTAACCAACCAGATCTCATTGACCTCTCCACTATGCACCAAAAAAACAAACTAAACAAATGTGGATATAAACAGAGAAATAGTAATCACTCCCTCAATCCCATAATCCCTTTTTCGTTCTCTCTCTCTCTTCCTCTCTCCTCCTCTCCCACCCCTCTGCTGAGAGGGCTCATAAATAAAGCAGGGTAAGATTGCAGCGCCTGCAGCGATAAGGGATGCTGGCTGCAAAAGCGCCAGACCTATTGTACCACATGGGGAGGAGCCAAATACAGGCAGTGAGTTGGTCTGTGTGTCTGTTTCGGTGTATGGGTGAGCGGTTGGGTGCTTTTTAAACTACGCCACGTTTCAGGGGGCCACGGTCGGGATTCAAACTCGCTGATTTGGAACAACTTAGAACAACTTTATCTGTTCGGGCTCGGAATGGGAATGAACTGCTGTTAGCCTCGTGCAATAAGCTTACACCACCTGCTGCTGTTGACTGTATGGGAACTAGTTAGCATGCAGGTGGAGATAAAATGGATAGCTAATGGATGAAGAGTTGAAATGTCCAGCTGCTGCCACTCCAAAAAAACTGCGACAGGGAATAAAAGGTGAACCACATATTAATTAAAAAAAAAAGCTGCTTACATGCTAATGAAGTAAGTGATCAATAATAGAAAATGAGATGTCCTGATGTAGGAAACGGGTACATTCTGCTAATAATCTGCACCGTTACTTACAGTTTGACTTTTACTTTTAATGTAATATTGTTACCTAAGTATAGATCTTAAGTAAAAACTCAGGACCTGCACTCCAAAGTTCAGACTCTTCATCTTGGGTAAGAAAAACATTTCTCCAGGCCACTTAGATCGTTTAGACAAATGGACAGACAGAACCCAAGACCTGTGGTAGCAGAACAAGACCCAGAAGTTATCTTTATGCTAAAAAGGATTTTAGTCAAATTGTAAAACTATGGGGTGTGGTTCTTTTGGAAAACAGGGTCCTGATACCTGACCGGGGACATGAATAGGCCAAATACCAAATACTTTGTCCACTGCTGTTACTACACGCAGACAGAAAGAACAAAAGATGAAGAATGAAGGTCAGGAGGAGGGAAAGACGGTAACAGTCACATCAGAGCAAAGTAAACCACCGAAAGGCTGCAGGAGGAAGTCGTCTGGAAGAGCTCTCTACACATTTGCCTTTCATGAGGATAAACAAACAAATGAGCACCGCAGTCAGAGAATAGCACCATCGTTGCCATGTCAGCAAGACAAATCTCTGACTCTGAAGCAATCTCATTGAATTTGCATGCATGTTCTGTATCTGTCTGCCTCCCGTCCCTGCCTCACCTTATCTGATGGAGATTTTTGCAGTGTGTAGATGCTGTTTGATTTGTTGTGTCTCTGCTGAGTCACGACTGCATTTTCTTTGGTACCTGTACGATATATTTATAGTTCATAGTCACTGCTCAGGGAAGAAGTAGCCTTTGCTTTATTTATTTTTTTAGGCGATCTTGTGCTGTACTTCAGCACGGCAGACACACAGATGTGCTCCATCACTAAAAAATACATCCGCATAGGAATTCCTGAAGATGACATCACATCTGTGCCTGATCATGTTAACATGTAAATTATCTCGTCACATATCCTGTAACTTTGTCTTTAAATGCTCTTGTATAGTTCATTCTTGTATAGTTTCTACGCTTATACTAATTGTATATACCTCTTAATTAATTTATTCTCATGTTTTCATTTATACTTATACTCTATTTATTTACTTTTATGTCTGAACTATATTGCTATTAACGATCATTTTGTTACCAGGCTAGACAAATTCAAAATTGGTTTGCGGGAATGCTGAGGTGAAGATGGAGATGCGGTCGTATTTAATCCCTTTTATTTTTCCATTCATGAGTGGGATTTTGAGAGGTTTATGTAAAGAGTAAGCAGAGATGTTACAGTGACATGATTGACACTGTGGCATAACAGCTCAAAAGCGAGTGTGACGTCAATCGGAGCGGCTCAGTGGCCCAGTTTGCACAGCTGAAACTTTCTCCGGAAAATGAGATCGGCCACTCGCTGTGCAACCCCCGCTAGGCCGTCCCCCGGAGGGACAACACATCCCGACACAGGCCGTCTGTCCACAAAGTGGACAGTTCTTTTTCAAGGGTGTTACTAACACCCCTCTGCATAAAGCCCGCCATGCCTATTTTTCTCTCTATCTTGCTGCTCTCCCCCTTGCTCCCTCTGTGATTTGTGAGGGATCCTCCGGGGCGAGATCCCCGTGCTGTAGCTATTTTGAAACCGTATTGGACCTGCTGGCTTGGCCACTGACTCATTTCCGCCTCATTATGTGACACAAATCAATTATGGATGAAAAAAAAAAAAAAAACTGCAAAGAGGCCCTTTCATGTGTCAAGGAAAACACAAAGATATAATTATGAAGGGAAGGAGAAAAACAGAGGATTGTGGAGGTTAAGAGGCAGGGTTAGCGTAAGACTATTCCTCAGTGGTTTACGTGCTGGAAGTATTTATTAACTAACAACAATTAGTCGATCTTTGGCAGCATCTCTGGCAATGCTATAAGTTGCCAGAGAGGTTTTTCTTTTGGTCCACGTACAGGCCTGATCCCGCTGTGTCAACAAGACTTCGCGAAGCAGCGCACGCTTGTTATGACCCGTTTGTTGTTCACCGAGAAAAAGTTTGACACACCTGTCAATAAGTGAATATGGATTATTTGTGTTGATTGATAAGGATGGACCTAGGCTAGCTGATTCTCCCTGCCTCCAGTCTTAATGCTAAGTTAGGCTAAACAAGTCCTTTCCAAGTATTCCTTTAAGGCCCCAGATATCCTCTCAGCCATCTTGTTTGGACCAAATTTCACTTTCACTCTCTCTATTCTTGTACGTGTTCCTTCTCCGCGGAACTATTTCCGTCCTTCTCCCCCTACCGTCTGTCTCTGTTTCTCACTTCTTTGTCTTCTCATACACCCTCCACTGTGTCTTTGGCCTCCCCTCTCCTCTCCATTTTTGGGCTCTGCCTGTCTCCATCTACTCGCTCTCCCTCACTCTTTGCACTCATTTGCTCTCAAGTCACCAAGGTTAGAAATAATAAATTACCCACTATTGAGATTCTCCTTGAGGATGACTCCTAACCTTTGCCGCACGGCTCAGGCACGACTGAAGCTCGAAACCTCTGCGTTGACATTTTTGAGATACGGGATGTTTATGCGTGGCTCGGAGCGGATATGCACAATAATTAATTTCCGGTGCAATGTCTGATGGCCCGCTGCTCTCTCTGTCAGTCCAAAGAGAGAGAAAAAATCACTTTCCCTTCATCTTCCCTCACCGCCTCTCTCCATCAATTCCCCTCTCTCCCTCTCGCTTTAGAAGTTGTGATTGTATTCGGGGTAAAGTGGAGCAAGGGCAAGGCGAAGGCCTCTTCCTCCGAGGTGGCGGCTGCCGGCCATTTAGACAGTGTGGAGCATAAAACACACAGGCCTTGGCATATCGCTGGGTCCCTGCACGCTAGAGTAGCAACACCATCCATGCATTATCACACTGGCTGAACACAGCGCTGCAAGACTGAGCACAGATTTATGCTCAGTCAGAGGAGGGAAGTGTGTCCATGGGCAATGACCATGTAAAGATGCAGTAGAGGGATGGATTGATGGACAGATGAATATATATCACATAAAGCGAAGATAAATCATCACTTACCTGCTTGGTAGAACGTGAGATGTATGCAGGATCGGAAAGCAGAAGGAAGAAAGAAAGAAGAGACGACATTAGAAACGCATTATACGTTTACCCACATTTAAATAACAGTTGGCTGATCATAATGTCTGCTATATATCAGCACCTGCTGACACATAGCTATTTTTTCTTAAATCCAGGAAGTGATCAGTAAGAATGTACCAAGTGTCCGAAACATCATAGGGGGGTTCTAGTTTAGATATTTTGTTTATGATTACTAATTTAGAACATATAAAATATGTACATAAAGTGTAGGTGTGGCTAATCATGTTGTTTGGTTCATTCGTAAAGAAGTGTGTGTGAGTTCACATACGCACTACCAGCCTCCCAGCGAAGAAGGGAAACATAAGGGTGATGGTAGGATTAAACAGCAACTGTGTCTTTTTTCTTTTTCTTTGACTGTCAGTGTGTTGCAAATGAAGACCGCACAAATCCATGAATACAACTTTCATCATTACCGTTTTAAACACTGTACAAAGGGCTATTGGGCTGCCGTGGCGAACATGCAGTGCACACTCACAGACAGAAAGAGAGGCCCAGTTACACAGACTCAGACAGAGCAAAAAAGAAGAGAGAATCTGCCAATGAGAAACTTTAGAAAGTGTGTATTTGCATAATCTCTTCTTTGCAAAGAGTCTCGGGGTGGAATAATAAACCAGAGAAAGCTATCATCTACCAACACAGTGTTGAGCCAAACCCATATATGTGTAAATGCAGCTTGCAAGCAATACAGTGGCTCTCAGCACTGCTTTGCTCAGCGGCATGCTCAGTCTTGTTTAGCTGGTGTGTCGGCGTCAGACCTCCTGCATTTGATTTACTCACATATGTAAATGAAAGGAAATACCAGTCTGGAAATTGTACCCTGACCTGAATATCCATCACCTCTTATCTCCTAGCCACTGTCATTTAGGCTAATCAAACAGGAAGCGCTCCTCTCGCTCCCTCTTGAATCTACCTGCTAGACGGGGCTCATGTACTGTATGCGTGGATCTAAATTGCCATCAGAATTTCAATCACACTGATGTGATCACTTGGGAAGGACAGAAATCAGCGGATGAAATGCTGCTGTGCATATATTAATTGACATCCATCAATTGTCACAAAAGGTGAAGTAAAGTAATTTCATGTGGGGCAAACAATAAAGTTTGCTCAAACAAGGCTGAATTACCATGAAGATGGAAACAGCTGTACTGGATCACAAAATGTACGTGGGTGATGATCATGCAGAGGTCTAAAAAGTGATCACATGGATCTTGAACAGGATCATACTTTCCTTGTGAAGCGAGCAAACATATATCCTGATTGCTTTTTAGAAGATCTGGATCTTTTTTTCTTATTTTTCCATTTCACCATCTTCAAATGGCTGCTGAGTGTACAATAGCTCTTATCTGCCCAAACATATGAGCCGTGTAAGACATGAAGGGAGAAATGCAATGTTTAGTGGATTTTACCGCACGGCACCGTTGACCATGTGGGATCAACATACCAGTCACCAAGAAGGAGTCCAAAGACAGAAATAACTGCCCAGAACATGATGGACAAGGACAATTAACGCATGCATACTGTGTCACTAATTTGTCGCTAAGTGGAAGGCTCATTAATTGTGATTGACTTTAGATGGACCCGTTGAAAAGAGAAGAGGCAAATTGACCGAGTCTTTGAAGTTAACTTGAGCTGTTGCAATGTTTAACATATAGCTGGAGATGAAGATTAAGTCGTGGCCTTGTTTCTGGAGTTCAGCTCACTTGCTGCTCTATTATTCGGATGTCTTGTTCTGCAGCCCCAGGGCCTCGATGCAGAGCGGATGCTGCAACCCTTTGAAATCAACCGGAAAAAAAGGGGAATGGAGTGATATCATTGGCTCGTTGGCGTGCAGGGAGCGTATCCTAGTTTCCGTTTAGCAGGCGACAACGTGCTCTTGCCCGGTTATCTGACAGACACCACACTCATGAGTGCATGAGCGTAGCAACACACACACACGGTTGTATAACTCAGCTTGTGAGGACGTAGTGCACACTCTCCGTACCACGGCCTTAACCACTACAACCACACACATACATTTAACATCAAATGTCACATAGTTCTATTCCCAAAACACAAAACACAGCCATTGCATTAAGACATTACAGCCCACATACATAAATGTTACATTTGCAATGTATTGCTATACTTTGAGGACAGTGCGTTCTCAGTCCCAAGGCGTCAAATACCGATGCTTGGTCAGGCCCTTACCAAGCGTCAGTACGTGACAATTTGGTGAGGTGCTTCATTATACATTTTTGGATTAAAAAAAAATAAATAAAAAAATAGTCTTCCATGTTTTCAAGCCCATTCTCTCAATGTCCAACATCAAGTGCTACCCTAGTATAAGTCTAGTCTTCAATCTAATATTTAATAATCCTAGACTAAGCCCCAAAACTCATCGCTCATTGATACCCTGTAATCCTGGGAGGCCTGTTTTTCCCCGTGTGGCGGAGTTCATGTGGCAGGATGTGTCATATGATTGGTCGATTTCGTCGTATTTTCCATACAGCCAAATGATCCAGACCAGATTGCCTTGACTATTGACTATTGCCTTGACCCACTGCTGACTGGGCCAGATCATTTCCCTTCCAGCCATGCATAACAATCTTTGTTTGGGACCAACTGCAAGTTTTTTTCTGAATAGTTTTAGAAATTTGGGGTTGTTTTGGGTTTACTTTCCAGCATACCGCTGACATGTAGACCCGTATTGGAAGGTAGCCAACTTCTTTCATCCAATCCTGTATTTGGGGTCAGGAAGTTATAATCTCTTGTATTGTTTCTCCTTTAGTTTGCAGGTTAGTTTTGTTTGGGAAACTACTGTTTTCAGTTTTATTATTTTGACCCATCTCACTGGATATGATTTATTATTCGAACAGACCAAAAAAACACCACAATAGACTGCAGAGCTACTATTGTCTCCAATAGGAAAGTGGTCCTTGAGTGTTGGGCAACGATGTGGGGAGTTTATGCTATGGTCAGATTTCCTTGGTACATTAAACCATCTCTGACAACCAGACAACTGGTTTACATAAGCATGAGAACACATTATACAGGCAAAAGAAGGCATGCACTCGCTAACACTAATTCAGGTATATTTTCATACACCAGTGTTACTGAGATTAGGGCAAATTTCCCAGTGTCTGTTTTGGCCTCAAACCTCATTCGTCAGGCAGACTCCAACTGGTCATGATGGTTATGTGACGCGTGTTTAACGAGCACACATGGGTGACTGTGAAGGTTACTGACCTGTATGAGGCCTTCTGTGTATTATTCAACCTTTCTAATGTTTCTCTCTCTCTCTCTCTCTCTCTCTCCCTCTCTCCATCTTTAATCATGTGCAGAGATCAGCAGTGGTGGGAAAAAGGGAGGGAATGCAGACGCAAGCAGGTTTATTCCTCATACGGCACGACACACACACACACACATACTTGCACACAACCAATTGCATACACACACAGACAAACATGCGCACACATGCAGATAAATAAACACACACATTCTTATACACAGTTCTTTCAGCTGCATGCACACCCAGGTACACACATGTGAACACACATACACCTAAGAGACTGGGATAAAATGAAACTTTATTTACTTTCCTGTTGTAGACTGATCCACTGACCTAACTGTGGTTTGGGATTTAGATGTTTGTTTAGGTGTTTGTGTGTGTGTGTGTGTGTGTGTGTTCTTGTACTTGCTACATAGTGAGGACCAACGTTTTTAACCACATATTGAGGACATTTAAGGAAAGTGAGGACATTTTGGCCAGTCCTCATTTCTTCAAAGGCCTGTTAGAGGGTTACAACTTGGTTTTTAGATTCAGGTTAGAATTAGATTGTGGTTAGGGTTAGAGTAAGAGTTAGGCATATAATTGTGATGGTTTAGATTATTGTAAGGGGCTAGGGAATGCATACTGTTAATGTGTATGTCTATGTGCGACCAACTGCCTAAGCTTTCTTAAAAGGACACTGTTAATAGCAACTGTGCCACTTTCAGCTAGGTGTTTGTTCACTTGAAACTACACACATATCTTCCCCCAAAACAGCATTAACAGTCACAGTGCACCACAACACATTATTATTTTTGAACTTCTCTCATATCTACTCGGCAGTATTCAGGGTAATAATGTTAGTGTCTCAGCAACATTTATATCAGTCTGCCTCAGAAAGCATAACAACAAATCTATCCAGATCTGCACCTCAATACAAAACAGCAGAGGGAACGGTGATTCATGTCACAGCGTGCACCACTCTGCTTTAAATTTGACTCTATTGCAGCTTCATAATGTAGACGCAATGTAAGCGAGGTTTGTTCATGTAAATGCAAAAGATAAAAATTTGAAAATTCATACCAGTTTTAGCATGAACTACACCGATATTGATTGCGTGGTAGTTGCAGTGTATAAAACATAAATGTCCTGGCTGGTACTTTAAGTGAATCCATTATTTTTTTGTTTGTGTATGTCTGTGTGTGTATTCGTGCGAGTATGTTTTTTCGCAGCCAGTCAACCATACACAGATACAGATAGGGGATCCTCTCTCTAGTAAGAGCTAAGACAAGACCTTGTCACGGCATGGGAAGGATGTCACAGAGCTCACGCTTTATGCAAACAATATGAACATAGAAATTGTGCAGAAAACAGACATGAGCTATGACGAAATACACACACACACACACACACATATACACACACAGAGCCAGATTGGTCTATTTGCCTGCTCATCCCAATTGAGAGAGCCTTTGATCACACATCAAACAGATACCAACCTGGGAGACAACACACATGCACAAATTCACACGAACACACATGTACACATGCGCAGAAAACACTCACACGCACAGCAGAGTGTGAGGATTCGTGTGCAGAACTGCTCGTTCCTTGGAATGAGTGTGAAGAGGGTAAGAGCAGATGAGTGTCGAGGAGAGATGGGAGACCAGATGGATACTGAACATGCGAGGAGGGAGACAGAGAGAGAAGGAGTGAAAAAGAAATTGGCTAGAAGTGAAGAACGAGTCCTCTATTCACACTAGGGACATGCTGGTCATCATTTCCGGATTAGGATATTTCTCCTTGTATATGGAGTTTCTTATTTTATTTTATAAAACAGAAGGTTTATGTTTATTTAAAAAAAAGGGTTTTAAAGCGTGACACTGGCTGAAAGTTGATCTTTTTGGCAGAGCTTTTCTTGCCGCAGTGATGTAGAAGTGTAGCCAGGGTGTGCTCAGTCAACATATCTTCATACAACTGTAAATATGATAATTAATTTCCTATGTCTGTCCTGCAACCCGAGCATATAGTGTGTGAAAGAGTGCTTTATTATAATTTCTAATCAGATTTATGGATGTTAATATTTAGGGCTGGGTATCATTTAAAACATCTCGATCCCAGAATCAATACTAGTACCGTTAAAGTGAGCCCGATAGAGTACTTCATTTGATACTCATCATGTAAATGTAAGCAGTGTGTGCGTGTCCCACTTGCAAGCTAGTCACCGCCGCACTGCACAGCGCTGAAGCAGCGGTTACCGCTGATACCCCGAACCACGTTGGTGGGAGCGGGTTGCAGTGGAAGAGTGATGTCCACCCTCTGGTTACCCCCAGGTATAAACTCTGTTAGCCCCTCTAGCTGCAAGCTGTCGGCAAGCAGTGGGCAAATCCCATGTTGCATTAAATCCAAAGTAAATTGCTGTGATTGGCTGCGAGGAAAACCTTACAAATAGTATTGTATTTCTCTAGGTGGGCGCAGGTATTGTTTGTAAGTTCTACATTTGCAAGTGTCATCTGTATCAATAAGAATTTTTTATTTATTTATTGACACAAAATGCCTCTGATGCTAAGGGTTAAACAGTTTTGTTCCTTTTAAAAGATATGATAAACCCTTCATATCCCATAGAGGTATTCCCAGGGAGGCGTGCAGCTTTATTTTCCATCAGAGGCTTATAGCACCATACTCATACTGCAGCTGCCGATCTCTCCCACACACAGCTTTGAAAGGACGAACTTGCTGTAACTACAGCATGCTCATATTCAAAGGATTTAATTCATATCTGATTTGCATAAGCAAACACTTTCCCGAATACCAACAAACAAGCATGGACAAAGACATACTGTACATGCACATGCACATTAAGGAGACCGAATTATGCACACATACACTCAAATAGGCGTGAATGCACCCACATATTATGCACACAGACTCGCAAAAACAGCTCTCTAATATGAAAGCCTCTGAGTCTTTAATGAGCAGGATAATGTAGGCGGCTGTTTTGAAATTCCGCTTCACGTCTGTACCAATCTCCAATTCCTCACCTCCCTCTCTACCTCCCTCTCTCCTGCCAAACCCCTTTCTTCTGCCTCCCCGCTCTCCTCTGTCTCCTTCCATGTCTAGCTGCAGCAATTCCGTTTTAATTGCTTTCTGAGTCACCTAATTCCTCCGAGGAAAGAAAGAAAGTGAAGGAGAGAGCTGGAGACAGAAAGAGGTGGTATATTTAAACATTTAAAGACTCAAACGCACACTTTGTCTCTCCTTCTCCCCTCGTCTTTTCCTTCTCCTCGGTCTTCCAAAAGGTCTGACAGCTCAAAACTGTCTTACTAAAAAGTATTTAGAGATGCGAAACATCACTTTTTAACTTGACATTACAGTACTCTTGTTTTTAAAGGGCTTGAATACGTGAATTAGCATCTTTTTTTGCAAAAAAGACAACCGCATTCCATCAAACGACTTGTTTTCCAATGAAGTCAAATCTTCTTCCCTTTAATTTCTCAGCTGGCTTGGATTGTTTTTTAGGCCACCCTATTGTGCAACAATCCCTGAGATCGTCCTTTCACAGGAAACTGCAGCGGCAACATTGATGTGGTTGTTTATTACATTATGTATTCCCACCACAGTGGCTAAAGCCAGTCCTAGCCCGATTATGTCACTGATGGTCTGTCTGTGCTCCACTCAGAGTGAAAGGCTCATAGAAGCTGACTATTTGGATAAGGCGTCAGCGAGTCGGAGATTCACTGAATCTTTCGTCATCATCATTGGCTGCTACATTTTAAAATGTACATCTTATTAGTAATTTCTATTAATAAGAGAGAAATAAGGAATTATTCAACATTTTCTGAAATATGTTTGATGACTTGCAGAGATCATGAATCTTCTCATGTAATTATTTGCAAGGAAGCATATCAAAGCATATTTCAAAGGTGTTGAACCACTAAAACAGGTGAAAAGACGATGTGCCAGTGCAGTAAGAAAGTAACAACCTTCTTCAAACCTGCCTGTTCTAACAGGGTGTCAAATAGCGACACACAAGGCACCATTTAACACCTATATGAAACACACGGGTCTTTAACGTCACTCCAATGTGAACCAATATGTATCCTCTAAGGGTGGGAGCGAGGGACAAAATCAGGTGATTTTTACTGATAGCGTTATGTCACGTGACGCTGTGCCACTGAGCCACTGAGCCACTTGATGTTACGTCCGTAGCTTGCGTTACTTTATTTTAGACCAAACCATGATGTTTCATCTAACTGATTGTGTTTCCTAAACCTAACATGAACTGAATGAAAAAAATCTGTTAAGACATGACTTGATAAAAAAATCTGTTTTGACCAAATATCTTTAGAGCAAATACAATATTACATCAGAGTATGTAAAATGAATGTGTAACTAAGTTACATGCTGTGAAATCGATATTATGATAGCATCTCCAGCCAAGTGAAACCTGCAGACTGTGTTGATGGTGTTTTACATTCACAGTAAGACTGCACCAGAATCAAGGACTAGATATGGATGAAAGAACATCACCCAGTCTTCCTGTCTGGAAGAAGCCATGATGTAAAAAAAGGCAGTTACATAGTGAAGATTAGTAAAAAACGCTCAATAAAGCTGGTGCAATCCTTTCAACTCTCGTTGACCGTTTCAGCCTCAGCTGCTTTCTCACTTCGGCTTTGAAGTTAAAATCAAGGTCCTCTGTTCATACAGTGGTCACCAGACTGAATTGATATGGTGTTGATGAAAGCGGGCCTTTAACATGTCTGTGTATTTGTCTATTGTCCAGTCATCCATCCAAACCCAATATGTAGGAATCGGTTTTTTTTACTTGTAAAAATACCTCAGAAAGTCCTTATCAGCTCTCTGTATCATCCTCTGGTAGTCCATGTCCAGACTGTAAGATCTGATCATGATCAGCACTAGACTCTACTTTCCTATTTATCTTCGTCTCTAAAAGGTGACACAAACAGATCGATTGACTCTTGCCTTTGGAAAATAAATGTGATTATATCACCGGTGCTCTTTTCTTCTTCTCTTAGTCACCACTACTTCCGTTCTCCCTTCTTATTACACAACGTCTTTGAAGTCTGTCCATTGTTTTATTTCCTCTTGTTTACATCCATCCTGCTTGGACAGCAGTTACATGGCAGCTTCGTGACACATTAGTGTACAACTGATTCAGTCATTATGTCGGCTTTATGCGGTGTTCATCACAACTGTCTCTTTAGCAGCTGCTACTTTTAATACAAAAAATTAAAAAAACATCACTAAACTTTAGCCTTGAAACTTTGCTCTCCAAAGGACCCAAACGCATCTGCCCTAAATTACTGACTGTCCCATGTTTTGCTGAGTCAGCCTGATCCTGTGTTTGTGTGTGTCTGGTGGCAGCTGTTTTGTGGCCAAGAGGGCTTGAGAGTGCGTCTATGAATATAAAATAAAGAGTGCTCAAAGGCGTGCCTCTGTGTGGGTGCCTTCAGACATGCTCCATATTCTTTTATTGCCTTTTGAATTAAACACATTCTCTCTCATTGACCAGATGTGCTCAACTCAATAACCAATGAATGAGGTATTGAGTAGAAACTTTTAAAATGTCAGTTCCAACACTGCTAAATAACACAGTCAAACTTCTAAATGTTTCATCTGAACAGCCAGACGGACCTCTGTCCATTCAAATATGAACGTGGTTATGTCATCACTGCACTTTTCCATCTCCCTCTGCTCCATTTCTTCTTTACTTCTTTCAGTGTCTTCTTTCGTACAAATTATTTCCTTCAGTGTTTTTTAACATTAAGCATTGCCATTATCTGAAAACCACAAAGGTAGTTTAAACCTTTCCATTGCAAAAACTATTAGCTATCACAACAAATGACTGCATGATCACACCGCTCTTTATCTGAATGATTAACTTTGCACAAAGACCTGCTTAAGTAGCCACAGGTGTGCTGTCGCATAGCCTCATCAACTAGATATGATGGATCAACACCATCTGCCCAGATTCTACACATGCACACACACAGGTTAGGTCACTTCTGGGGACATTACAATGACTTACAACCATTTCCTGGAGACTTAGCCGTATCCCAACCACTTTGCCTAACCCTAACCCTTACCTAACCTGAACTGATGACCCGAGAATCAGCTGTTTTTCTCCAAATGGGGACATGTTTTGACAAGCCATCCCTAAATAACCCCAGTATGAAATGTGTCCCCAAAGGTATCCGAAGTTAGCAACACAACCACACACATACATTCCTACATGACCAAAAGTGGACTATCAAACTACTCCAACCAAGTATGGACCTCTGTCCTCTGGTCATTTCAACAAAAAAATAGAATAGAAAATGTAGTTTTGAGGTCACATATACACACAGAAATGACAAAAAATAAGGTATTTGAATGAAATCATGCTACTTCCATCTGCTTACATGAGCATCAAGCTACACAGCAGAAACAAATGTTTATGCATACCTTACATAAGCAAAGCATGTGGACGATTGAACATCAATCCCACATATGATTGATGAACATCCAATTAAAAAATAAGTTGCACTGATATGCTGCTATAAAAGCCCTATACTCATCTGGGAAAGCTTTGAGTTTGTAACCTGGCTGGAGGGAGTTGCTCCCATTCAGCCCCAAGAACATTAGTGAGGTCGGCCAACAATGTACGCTGATAAGGCCTGGCTCATAATCAGCGTTACCGTTCAACCCAAAGGGTTTATGGTCAGGGCTCTGTACTTGCCAGTTACGCTCTTTCACATCATAGTCAGGTATTACTGTCATAAGGGCCTTTTCAAAACTGCTGCCACCATTTTGGAAGACCAAAAGGAGACAAAACGTTTGTCATGTTTTACCACTTGTATATAAAAAGGGCTATGAACCGTGGATGTGCATGTAGACATCATCAAGATAAACTACAGAGGAACCGTAAAAGATGCAAACAGAAAATAAAGCATTCCAAACACATCTCTCTCTCTCTCTTTCTGTCTCTCTCTCTTTGAACCAGTCTTTGAAGAATCAGAGTGTGTTAATAGTCAACGTGCCAGCAGCAAGGATTACTAAATGAATGCAAAGCTCCCCCATGCATCTCTTTCCAATCCACAGCACAGGTGACTCGTCCAAAGGCGCAGACAGCTCGGCAGTGTATAGCTTGAGCCCACGCTACCTTATCTCCTCTATCCTCCACACTCTATTGACTATATCTGCAAATAGCCCTTAACTTTTCAGCTGTCTTCAAAATTAAATAATGGGGAACAAATCCAATCAACATCATGGCTTTCTTTCTGCTTGGAGGAGAAGTGAGATGGAGTAGGCGCACTACACACACTACTTAAACAAAGTTAGTACTTAAATGACTGTAGGGTTCACGTAATTAGTGGGAAATGCTTGTTAATTTAGTCAGAAATAATCATACTTTCATATTAATTCATGTGCATGAGTGTTTCATGCCCTACTTTTGTTTTTTTCATCTTACACATTTCTAATCTTCTTTGCATGAATGCAGCTCAACAGAATTTGAGGGATAATATAGATGAAATCCTCTTCCTCTCCCCACTCTGACTGCCTTCTCTCCCTCTCTTTTCCCGCCATCTGTTGACTTAAGCATCTTTCCTAGCATCGACCCTCCTTCCTGTCCTCTTTGTTTACCTTATGAATTAATTTCATTGCTCGAAGTCTTGTGTTTCATTTCAGTATTGACAGAAATACAACCCAAAACACATTTGTATGGGCAATCTTATAATCTCCAAGCGCTTGGTTCTTGCCAGAGGAAGGTTAAAACAAGATCTGGTAAGGATTCAGTCTCCTTTTTTTGAGAAATGAATTGAATGGAAAGATTCCTTGGATGTTGTGCACATGTATGATGTTACAGCAGCCGTAGTTTAACAGTCCATAGCTGGTTCCCTGAGCCGCAGTATTCACTGGTTTGTTAAATTGTGTATCCACACGTCCCGCATTACCATAAACTAGAATACTACAGCGGCTGCCTCAGTTCACTTCACTGGAGTAAAATGGGCTTTAAGGGTTGAGAGAGGAAGGTAGTGTGTGTGTGAATGTAGGTGTGCTTTACCCATCTTGTGGGGACATGAATCTGTTTACACAGTCTCCTTGTGGGGACAAAATGCACGTCCCCATAACGTCAGTCATTACAGTTTAGGGTTTCAAGGAAATTATTGTCAGCTATCAGCATGTTAAACGAAGTTTCAGATATTACAATTTCAGAACACAGCATGAGTATTTCATAATACGACTCAATTCATCATATACTGGATCACATCTACAACCTGATGTTGTAGATGTGATTTCTAGACAGACAGCGGGCACAGATAGCAAGAGTAAGTCTTGCAGATATGTCACAGAGTGGAGAAGATAGTTTCCAGCATCAGATGAATATATGTACACGGATATGAAGGATTGCAAGTTAAGAATTGCCATACAAATAAGGACATGCCAGTGATTAAGTCCAAACAGTTGACCATATATGCAAATTAGTGATGCATGTGACCCTTGCCCACATCCGCAGAAAGAGTAGAGGACAAAGAGGAGAGGGAGAGAGAGCTGCACCTACACCTGTCAGGTGACTCTCGAACAGATGGTCCAATCCAAATACAGCACCACAGGCACCGAAGACAGCGGGCGCTGACGCTGTGAGTGTGTGTTCACACGCTCGTGTACTTTTGTCCATCTGTGTAAATGTGCGCAGGGACGAGGTTAGCGATGAGCTCAGAGGTGGAGCTCGGCCAGCAGCCCAGCGGCAGACAGCTGGCTGCAGGTTCGAGTCCTGAGGTCTAGCCCCTACGGGTCCGTGCACATGTCGAAGTACTGTTAGCAGCAGACCTTCTTTTATGTAAAGCATAAGCTGGGGAGCAAAGCCATGTACTGCTGTAGATGGGGGGGGGGCAGCAGCCAAACCTATTTTAGCCACTAAAAGAAAGGCCCACCTAAACAAATCAATATCAGTTAAAGTGTGTGCTATGTTTAGAACTGAACTGTACTATACTGTTTGTGTAAATGGAGTCTGATGGCTTTGAAGAGACCATAGAGAAGTTTCACTTTCAGTTCAGTTTCCCGTTAGAAAGGGCTGTCTGACGGGAAGATAAAGCAGTACAAATATTCCAAATATAGCGTTCTTTTAAACAGATATTGATTTTTTTAGTAGTCTAAAATACGTCCACAGCAATACATTGCTTTTCTCCTGTGTAGTAACTCTTGTCTGTTTCTCCAAGCAGAGGGAGTACAGACGCTCATCTTCTCTAGGTTATACACTGTGGATAAGTACCTCACACAACCCAAAAAACACCTGAAGTATCCCTTCAAGCTGTTAAAAAAAATCAAACAATTGTAACTTTTAACTTTGCTCTTTTAACTTAAAGGAATGACTTTGTGCTTTGCATTGGCATGGATAGCCACCATGACTGAAAGAACAACAAAAAACTGAAAAGTGAAACAAAGTAAAATAGTAGCATAGTAATCACAGTACCACCTGTTTCATTCCACGACAACATGCTTGTCATAGGAAACATTTCAAAACAGAAAACTCAAACTTGCTCAAATCCAGACTTTAATTAAAAAACATGTCGTACGTTAGCGCCTATGAATCCAGGAAGAAATTCTCAGATGGCTTACCACTTATTCTTAATTATTTTTAATGACAGGATGTTGAGAAAAAGCCTCGTCTTCTGCTGACTTTGAATGTGCAACAAAAGCCAGCATTTAGTTGCTGCAGATTAAAAAAAAAACTAAAATACTCAAGTGATAAGTGTCTTAACATTTGATCAAAATAGCACGTCTTAAACTCCTGAACCTTCCCTTCCAAAGATTCTTTTGACATTTCTTTAACAGACAACTCTTTCTTTTCAAAGCTCTCACTAATACATGTGTCAATGTGTTTTAAAATGATCTTAGGATGTATTATTGGTGACATTTCTATAAATAAAAGTACCAATATTTAAAATATATGTAATATGACTTGCCAAAAGATAAACAACTCAAATAATCCTGCCAACACACACACACACACTCACACATCATCTATACACAGTTACAATGTGAGGCTCTCTCATGTAATGTTCCTCCCAGCATCAAATCTGAGAGCACTTTTGCGACTGTGTCACTATTTTTTAAACATTCAGGTCAACTCGCAGTTTGCTGAAAGTTGCATCTTTACAGCATGAGTCTCACAGCTGGCTGCTGAGTTTGACTCCAGCTATGAAGAAGACAACAAAAAATGCTGAACTGCTAAAAAAGTAAATCACGTGGCAGCAGTTCTGTGTCAAAGCCTTCGTCGGGACAAGTACCTGGCAATGTTTAGCAATTTGCAAAGGGTTGTTGAAGTTGTCAGTGCTTTAAATCCTGTGCAAATCTACCGTGGCTGCTGGGGTAAGTCAGACTGTGACAGCCGTGCGGTGCAGCGATGCTCAGGATCACAGGCGAATCCGACGCTGCATTTGTCCAAGACGCTTTTATTTTGCAGCGTGAACAGAAGTGCTGAAAGCAAGAGGAGTTCTATAAAGGAACGTTCAAGTGGAAGATGAGAAATTTTATGGATGACAATTCTGTTTATTTAAAACGACCATGTGACCAGTGGTCAGGTGATCCCTCGCCCAACTCAATCTGGATTTCAATCTATTTTTTTATTAGTAATGATTCATCCTGCAAAAATGCCAAATATTGTGGTTTCCTGCCTTTCGATTGTGATTATTTGCTGTTTTGCAGTTTCATACCATTAAATATAGTGTCAATTAAATATTTTAACTGTGGACTGTTGGGTAATTAAAACAAGCAATTCTAAGAAGTCTTTTTGGGCTACTACATTTTTTTTTACAGCGCAAAGGATTAATCCATAAATCTGAATAAATCTGAATAAATCAGTAATGAAAATAATAAGTTGTTGCAACCGAAATGTCCAATCTACGAATTTTCAACCCCTCACTGCACTTTGTTTGCACTTCTCTTAAAAATAACAATCAACCATTAAGGAGACATCCCACTGACATTGTGTATTTCTTGTTCACAGACCGTGGCACTACATTCATTTCATCCTCATTGCAAACCTGACAGCACTTTGGCTCTTCCTCTCTTGGATACAGTCCAGATTTGTCATAATATGTCTGAGAAGAAAGTAAAGGTGGGTGAGTAAAGGCAACACTTGCACACACATCGTGACAAATTCACAAGCTGTACCTCCTTAATAATTCATGTTCATTACTTTGCTTCATCTTAAGTTTACTTTAACCTAAGAGCTACATAATTCAATATAAAAAGCCCAGATAAATGAGTGTAAATTATCAACCAAAAAAAACATGAAATCCACTGGTTTGAAATCATAAAGTATCATCAAATACATGCTTTCAGTAAGAAAGAACGCATTTTCATTCGCCAAGCTCTCCTCCTACATTCATGACTCAGCATGACTGAGCTGACATGTGATTGTGCCGGTTATTATCTAATGCGTTGTTCTATAAGGTTCATGTGGTTTACCTCAGCTGATGGCTTAAGGGCATCTAATGCCGACGCACTGTCTGCCCTTCAAAGCTGTGGCTTGAAAAGGTAACATAAAATCACTGTAAGTAATTTAATATGACTCAGCACAGCCTCCCAGGAAAGCATCTGCCACACACACACACACACACACACACAGACGTGTTCATGTTCAGTATACTGTATATGTTCCTTAACCTTAAAACCAAAGCCTAGATTCATTACAGCAATATGCCATGTCATGAAAGGAAAATACCAGTTCAATGATAAAGTATTGGGCTGCTCATAGCACATACATGCATTTCTGAAATAAGTACCAAAAAATTGTACCAAGTCTACATAACAATTCTTTTCAGTATCATCCTTTTTTGGTGAAATGTCTGCTTTTATGTTTAAAAACACGAATGCAGCTCAATTTCCCTGCAGGCGCACAATAAAGAAGCAAAAGCGTCGTGGTTCAATCTTGGTGAACCTGGGGCGGAAGGTTTTCGGCCTCAGAGATGCTGATTCTCCTGTGGATAGCAGCAATGAAGACAAGCCAATGCTCCTCCACTGCCCTCATTTAGAACTGAACCCTGTTATTGGTGCTTTGCTTTTCGATCTCCGATGTACCCACACAAACACAAACACACACACACACAAAGGCGAGCACACACACGCACGAGCAGTCAGTGACAACTGTTCCCATGCTTTCAGCTCTGTTGGGGTCATTTTGTTCGCAAACATCAATTAGGCAGTCTGCTTCCATCCCAACAACATCAGCAGCCACAACAAGCGATGCACCAAATGTAGCAGCCAATCAACAAGCCCCAATTATTCACGGATGGAAACAATGCAAAGCCTTGATGAAAAACACAGTACCAGCAGGAGTGCAGTTAGCTTGTAAACAAAACTTTGTCATTCTTAGATGATGATTTTCTAAGTTCTTCTTGATTGTGTCATTTTCTCTCTCTCGAAAAAAAAAATGGGATGCCGAACATTTAGCGAATCAGCATGACAAGCAAACAGGCATAACTTGTTTTCATGTTAGAAAGGACTTCCATTCTCCTCTTAGCAGCTCCCTCCCTCCTTCTGCCTTTGGGAAGTGGTCTCCCTACTTGTGCAGCAAACAGCAGGTGGAACCCGAAGGATTTCGCAAGTTCCCGATAAATTAGTTCAAAGTACATCTGTTTATCGATGTTTTATTTATTTTCCGTGTAATGTGCTATCTTCCCCACCTCTGCATTCGCTTGCCAGCTGTGTACGCAGTTTGTTATCCTCCCTCTCATCAGATATTCAGTGTTCAGCCGAAGAGATTTTCTAAATTCTGCTTAGAGTACGAAAAGTAAAGATACGGGAAAATACATTACCAGAAACTCTCCCTTACTGTTAATGATGATAGTATTCAGTGACATGGAGCTAACTTTAATCTCAATGCACACTGAGAGCTTTCCTTTCATTTGAGGCATTTTCGAGAGCCAACGTGATCTCATCCACACTCGTCCTATTTTGCCACCATAAAGTAGAAAGAAGCCTTTTGCATAGCTTCTCGAAGCCGAGGGATCACATTTGGTTGTAAAACATGGTTAACATCGATGGTAACAGGGTAACACGTAGAAAGGTCTGTGCATCTAATACAGACTCTACAAGGTTCATTGTGCGTCAGTATCAAGACTCCAAAGACCACTGCCTGAGCAGTGATGAGACATCTGTGAATAGATTTTCACCTATTTCTACAATGTATCTGTCGTATCTTTTCTGCGACAGTGCTGTTGAAGTGATGATGAAGAATGCTCCGCGGACACTGTTCTTGCTGGTATAATAAAGTTTATTACAAACAAGTAACACATGTCATACAGGTGTTGCAACCACCTGGAGGTCCTGGGTTGAATCCAAAAGAGCCTAAAGATGAGAGACTCCGCATCTTCTTATATAGTGTGCATGTATGCGTCTCGTAAGGGAGGGATTTACACAATGTATGTCTCCATAAGGGAGGAATGGTTAACGCCATATATGGCTCTATCAGCCCCATCTCATCCTTGCGGTGACGGGACTCCATACACATCTGGTTCCCATCCAAGACCCCCAAAGAGGCCCCTCACAGACTGAAAATATACCACATATCCACCCAGCATGATAAGTGAATAAGAGCTAGTTCCTCTGAGATACCTTTGAACCTAAGAGGCCACTTAAAGTGAACATACAGCGCTCGAGTAGATATTATTTTCTTTCAGGCTGTAGTACATAGTAACGACTTCTTAACCCCATTAGTCAAAGCATTAACAAAGGCCGGAAATCATTTGGGGCTTTAATTAGTTACGGTTTTTAAGTCAATGGTCATGTTGTGATAATTTTAGTGCTACAGTGCTGAAATGGCTCTCTTTTATTCCAGCATACCTAAGGTACAACGGCTAGCGAATCTATATAAGTAGCTTTATCTTACATTATAATTCTGTGTTTTTGCACTCCAATGTCAGACCAAGTGACCACCGCCCCTAGTTACATGTAGAGATACAGAGAAGCCAAGAACATTTTCAGGAAGCTTCAAAAAGACAAAATGAAAGGACACACATGGAAATGCAAGGAAGGAAAGATTGCTGGACCAATTTGTCTTTTATTTCCCAACAAAATAGACGACGCTGACAGACTTGTGCTCTCCGCGCTGTTATTATCCTCCCTGAAAGCCAGGACAGAAGCTCTCAATGACGCCTGCTTCGCTTCTCTTTCTCTCTGCGGCTGCATACACAGACTGCAAGTTTGGAGAATGAGACTGTGGGTGACATACTGTATGGACACACTCACACTGAAGCTGTTTGCTGGCTGGTACAACTAAAAAGACAATACAACACTGTCAAAATAAGTTGGACTAGAGTTATAGGATGTGAAGCCGTAACAAGACTGGTGCAAATGTGCAATCTGTTCGGATGAGTAAACAAAATGTGCTGGGCTGCATTAAAGCATTGCAGAATTTTTGTTTCTACCAGTGGTGGGCCGTCAGGGCCTGCAAAGCCTTCTCTGCTGGCCTAAACACAATCACAAAGTTATAGCTATTTTATAATTTAATATTTTGTCTTGAATACACTACATGTATCATAATTTATACAAATATTTTTCCCATTATCTTATTTTCTCATTGCACAGCTACTGTCTTCCTCAGTTGCTCTGCCTCCAGTGCAGCTTGTTTTAAGTAGAGCTTTTATCCAATCAGATTTCACCTCTGTGTCTCTAGGTAAGAAGAGAGGCCCGAGGCCTGCAGACTCACAAGTGCATCCATGTGTAGTTTAAGTGAATGGGGACGATATTGTTGATTGTCATAGTCTTCAACCAATCAGATCTTTAGTTTGACATGTTGGGCGTATTCTTTGACGTGCCAGAGCCTTCTAGCTGGCCTACAACTACGTCAGCATTAACGGGCAGCTCAGTTTTCAGGTGCAGCGATGCAGTGAGGTGCAGCGTACACTAATTGGTCAGTGACTATTGTGAACCGAAACTTAACTATCCTATCCTATACTAGTTGGAGGAGTAAGAGTTCAAATTGAAAGATATGGAAGAAGTTATGACATTTTTAGGGTTTTGCTTGTGTAGTTTATTCATTTTTTTACCTAGCTTTGTTTTTTTAACACTCAATGGCTGAAGGAGGAGAAACGGATTTCTGGAGAAGGACATTTCCAGAAAAACTGGACATCGTATCAAAGGGTCGGTCAACCCCACAGCTAGCAGCCCTCTAGCGCTGCAGTGTTGCTGGATTGATTTGTTGCTTTGTTGTCATATAAATATATATGACTGGTTCTTGTGAGTTTCTTCTTGTCATTGTGTTAATTACATTGATTTGGACTATATGCATTATCCGTTAATTACGAAGCATCCCATCATGCGCGGGGTTATTGTCCGGACAATTGAATCCGTTCGGGCTGTTGTTTCCCCGCTAAGCTAATTTAGCTTAGCCTCCCTGAAGACACGTGTGATGCCGCAGCCTCAGCTGTTTTTTGTTATTGTTCCGGGTTCAGAGGTCACACAGTCTGTTGTCTCCTACGTGAGCGCAGTCCACCGAACATATTATATTTCCCACAATTTAAGCTTCTGCATTTTCCAAATGCAATAGTATTATTCAAACGTATTGTTCGGTTCGTAAGCCTCGTACCGAACGGTTTAATACGAATATGTGTATTATTACACCCCTAGAAACAAATAACCATAGCTGTGGCGTCATAATGAGCTTAATAGGAGATGGCTCAAGTGTAGTAGGACAGCACAGAAGGCCCAGGTATAAAATGCATGGCCCGCCACTGCCAGTAACTACAGCTGCAAAATAAATGCAGTAGAGTAAAAACCACCAACCACTCTGTAATCAAACTAGAACACAAAAGAAAAGGGAAAAAAGTCACTAATGTTTCCACAGCAGTGATCTGATTAGTACAACAGCATACATATTCATATTGCAGCAGAAGCCGCCCCCCCCCCCCTCTCCTCCATGGTACACCTTGGATTGATTAGCTCTTGCACAAAGTACATTGTACCTCATCAACAATGCATCGTACTCTTTGGAATATCTACATTTTACATAATGATGAGCTTTGAATAATATATACGAGAGTTTTATAATATATGACATTGACGTAAAGTGTATAATGTAATGTATGAAACAGGAAATGAAGTGCAGTGAAGTGCGTGATGTCTTTGATAGAGCGTGGGTCATAGTTTGCTTAGCAAATGGAAAACTAAGATAATTACTGCGCTTTCTTTATCAATATATCACAATCAATTATCAAATTGTATATATGCTATATTCTTTGGCAGTTGTCACTTTTTTCCTTTTAGTCTCTTTTCCTATTAATAAGCTAACACATCTGCTGCAGTCTATTTCCTGGAGGCTGCTGTTTGAAGCTTTTTTGCCAACTAGCAAATTGGACCCGTTGAAACCACTGCGGCTGTTGTGTGAAACAGTGGCAGTCACACTCGTCTTCACATCTAATTTCAGCGCAGTATATTAATGAGAATATAGCTCTGACTGCTTCATTAAGTCGTGATAGTTAAAAAAAAGAAAGAAATAATTTCCTAAAATCAAATCAAGTTTTGCATAATCTAAAATTGTTTGTTCTAGTAACACACCGACTCACTTGCTTGCCTCTTTTGTGGCACTGTGACTGATAATATTTGAGTGCACATTATATATGATTTGCATGCGCCAGTGCCTTTGTTGGCCCATTATTCATCATTACATCATTCATATGAAGTGCCCTGTTTAAGGAAAGCACAACACTCCTACGTTTACCTACGTTTAACAGCAAAACTCCAATTACTGGTTCACTGGCCACCAGGAGGTTTGAACCAAGCCACTGTTGGGTTGCTGCATATTGAGTGTCCAGGTGTGTGTGTTTGTGTGTGTACACGCCGTCACCTTCCTGAGCCCAGGTGGCCAGGGTCACATGAGTGCCGTATGCAGTCGAGCTGGTGTAGAGCGTCCATCTGGTCTCTTTATACACAGTGTGCATGTATGTGTGTGCGTGCGTGAGTGTGTGTGTGTGTGTGTGTATAAAAGTGACCTTGCTTGCGTTCCACGGCAGAGCTTAGAAGCTGCAACATCTCAGGCTTTCATTTTGACAACGTGTCTGTTAGAAAGTTTAATTATGCAAGAACAGACTGAACACATCCAAATCTCTTTCAGGCTAACAGGTACTTTGTCACGCTTCTTCTGTTCCATCTGCCTTTCTATGGCCTTCAATTCAAATAGATTTGCTAAGTGCAATATATTCTCATACATCGGTTCCTATAATCATTTACGGAAATGTTTTCTTCATTTTGCATGCATTCCCCTACAAATGCCCAGGAACACATGTTAATTTCTGCTCGTTACATGCATACAGTCCTCTCAAAATAAACTCCCGCCTGCAGGATCAACTTGGTTAGGTTTGGGCAACAAAACTTCCAGACATTACGCTACAAATAAATCAAAGTTGACATCTGGTTTCACACGGGACACAAACAGCAGTCTCCTGGCTGAAGGTCTGATGTTGTGTGGACCACACCCTTGAACCTCCTCCCAGAGTTCGTCACTCTTTGTCAGTGATTTGATGGGATACATACAAATTGCAGTGCATTCTTTTTTGTTGGTATAGCTACGAACAGTGTATGAGAACAGCCTGCTAAGAGATGAAGTGAGAAATACTAATATAAGTATCCTCTTATTAAATTATTTCTTTATTGCTATTTAAAGCAGCACGTTATATATCTTCCCGTAAGTATTTGATCATGCAGAAGTGCAACAAAATGAAGGTTTAACAAAGGTTCAACCAGGCTGCACTTCTCTTATGTACACTGTCTCTCTCTCTCGTTGTAGAGACAGGGATTATCCCACACTGTTACTTTTTTTCAGCTTCCGTTCTTTATGTCCCACTGTGTCATTTTCTGCGTTCTTAGATTACACTAAATTTAACTTGACTGATCGCTCCACGTGCTCTGGGAACCAGTTATCACAGTGCTGCCAAATTTAGAACGCTCCCTGTGAATGTGCTGTGAATATATTTATCCAGCTTTTAAATGTCTTCTACTCCCTTTTTCTTCCAGTTAGGAATGCCCGATTTCCAGTGTATCTCAGACTTTGTCACTGCTCACTCAAAACACATTCTCACTCCCAATTTATCAACTCCAGGCGCTTGGTTGGTGGCCCTACGATTAACATTATGACTCTTTTGGTACCCCGGTGCGTTGGTATCAGATCCCTAGGGGCACTGACCGAGCCGCGGTATTTGTTGAGCTGGGAGTGAGAAGTGAGGTTGCAACTGTTGGCCTGGGGGTTTGAGACAGCCGTGTGCTATACTGTTAGTGCTTCTTGTGACCTGCTTTCAAGGAGCTCTATACTTGAAGAGTATGGTATTTATTTCCACAAGATCCCTCACTGGCTTCCCACAACACTTGCATTCAATTGAGGGCCAAGCGAAGTACTGATCATAATTCAGCATGCAGGTCACCAACCTTTAAAAAAAAAAATGGCATACATGACGTGATCTATATAACACAACTCAATAAGTCACTTTTTTCACTGCCAGATCCTTGAAACATTCCAATCGCTGCTAAAAAATGTACTGGTTCAATAGCTCCAGATACAAAAGCATGCAAATGTAAAAGTACTATATATGTTGACAACCAGGTAGCGTTTCCTCTGTGCAGTTTTCTGTCAGCAGCACATGTTGTGCTGCATTATTTACCATTGCCTGACAGCTACCTGTAGATATACTAAGATGCAGAATGATAACAATGATACGCGTCTATTCTCCAAACACTGACAAGTATCAGGAATGTTTTCATTCTCTCATATGTATGCATGCGTGTGTGCTTTGTGTCCTCATTTGAAAATATTTCTTCTTTCTTTCCCTGTACTCATCCATCTGTTGATATCGGTCTCTATCTCGCCTTGAGTGATTCTCCCCAGAATCCCTCTATTTGTCAAACTTATGAGCGTCAGTCTCCTCGTTTTTCTTTTTTATGCCTCTTTCCGTCTGCCTGTTGTGGGTCTATATGTGTGTTTGAGAAATATTTTGCATTTTGTTCTCACCGTGACAATAATTGCCTATTCTGTCACTTGTGGGTTTTCATGATTTGGATCTGCTTACGGATGCCACAGACTGTGCAACAGCAGGAACTCACACATTACACATCCACAGGACTTAGAGACAGCAGCACTTCAAGCCTAGTTCATTATAACCAAACTGGGAACATTTGGTTGAATTAGAATAAAAAAAAAGAATAAAATATATTTCTAATCCATGGGCCAATTTGATTCACTTGACAGCAAACCATCTTGCTAACAAGCTAAATGCTGTTGTTGCAAAAGCGATATGTTAATATGGCAGGTAATTACTCATTTAACTTATGTGACAATTACAGAAGACTCTCATTGAGTCTTGTACAGTTATGGCCAAGCATTGATTAATCCAATTACTGAAATTAGAGATCTAGTCAAACAGATATTTTGCTTAAGTTACCAGCCGTCCGCTGAAGTTATCTCATTTGGAAGTCTGTGATTTTCTGCAAATGGAACACAGTCATCTCAAGCAGCCTCCGTGACATGCAGGTGTGCGGAAGGGGAGGCGGGGCAGGGAGGCACAGCTGGGCCTGTTTCTCTCGGAGGGCTCACGCCACGCTTTGCCTCGCAAACCATCGATTTTGTTCTGATGTCTTGTTGTGAAAAATTCCAAATTATCGGTAGTGTAAATGGGGGGGTGGTTGTGTGACAGATGGAGGGGATTGCAGGTGGAGGGTGAACGGGGGACTTTGAGACGGACTGGGCTCCAGCATCATTAGCATTTGGCTGACAGGGACAGTATGGATTAGGGGTGGCCCTGGCTGCCCAGAAGTGCTGATGTAGGGAATAGAGCCCAACAGCTTGCTGATAAATACATGAACATGAAGAGATGTTTGGGCATGCTTTAACGCACACAAACAGGCTTACAGCGACATGCAGAAACGCACACACCGTGGACCTATTAGAACACTGGATTTGTTCCAACAAGTCATCACAACTGCACTATACAATGAGCCTTATCTGCCACCTCCTTGGTTACGTTCTGGGGAAGTTTAGGCAACTGAAACTACCTCACGAGATACAAACAATCTCTGCAATCACAGTTTCTGTTCCAAGCTCAGCATTTAATTCAGCTTCCACCTGATTGTTCTGAATCTAGTCTTTCTCAGAGGAAGTGTGAACGTTCAAAGTGTTAACTTGAGGTTCTTCCATGTAGACGATTTCCAGATAGATGTTCCTTCTGTCTCACACACTCTGTGTTTTTCTGTCTGTTCCTCTGATTACATATGTTTCTCTGCAGGTCCACTCTGGCCAATTACTGCCACTGCTCCTCTCCTGGCTGGCCTGTCTTTGGCTGCTTGCGTACAGCCGGAGGCCCCTGTGGCAGTACCACTGGTAATTACACCTCAGGAGAGGGAAACACACATGCACACACAATGACAGCCACATGAACACACACACACACACACACACACACACACACCGTGACTTCATGCTTCACTGACAGGTTGTCTAATTGCATCTCAAGAACTGATCATTAAACTGGAAAGGTTCTTGTGCTACCAAAGCTTTGTGTGAATGTGTATGAACATGTTTGTGTGCAATGCGCAAAGCCTCCGGCAAGCTAGTTGAATAGCTACATTAAAAGGTGCATTAAACGGCACTGAAGTAAGGAAATAGAACAGTTCCTCATACTTTTCTACACAACAATATGAATTCTGTGAAGTCCATGACAAATGATTTTCTCAGTCAGCCACTATTATTTGCCAAGAAAATAATAATACTGGTTATTTCATATGAGACAATTGGGTATTTGCGTTTTGTCTGTGCTCTTCTTGGCGGGTTTTTTGCATTGTTGGCAATAGATGATGTCAGGTGTCTGTACACAGCAATGAAGATATAACAATGCAAAAATCACAATCAGTCTGATTGTCTGACAGTTGTTGGGTTCTTCGCTTACATTAGGTTTTCAGAAGGATGGTGATGTCTAATGGTAGGGTCGGAACCTTGGTCTGCACTGAAATATCTCAATAGCTATTGGGTGGATTGACAGAGGATGAAGCCTACCGACTTTGATGATCCCCTGACTCTAGTGCCACCAGATCTTACTCATCTGATTTGTCAAATACTTAGTATTTAACCTAATGTTTGCAAAACTAATAAGTATTTTGTGTTTTTTGAAAAATACTGTCACAGATGTTAGCCAGCTTAATCTTACTTTATAAGAAGTTATGTAAGAAACCCAAACTGATCTTTTTATTGTATTTAAGTGAGAAGTTACGTAACACTCGTGCTGTGAAGAAGCCCAAATCATTGTATGTATTTCTCTGCTATGGCGTTGATAAATGGCTTGCTAAACATTAGCATGATGTCATTTTGAGCATGTTAGCATGCAGCACCGCAGTGGCTGTAGACATATTGTCTTTTTAAAGTGTTACATCTTAATTAACGACAAAGATAACGTTAACGTTGATTGTTGCGTCACAAAACATTAAGACTCACAGACTTTCTCAACAACGTTAACATGTTTTCTGGTGTTTAAATTTGAAAGCAAAATCGCCAAGTCATGTAATGCAAGTATGCCGTAGTAGGGTTAACACAAATAAGCCTCAGGATTATTCTTAACAGATGGAATGACAAATAAAACTAATAGTAAGTGAATAAAGGAAGCAAAGTGACAAGAAAAATGTGTTTTCATTTTTCAATAGTGCCCTTTTGTTTTTAGGTCACACATTTTATATTTAAGTGCAATCCAGTACGCAGCACAGCCATGTTATTTACAGTGTATGCCCCCTTGTGATTTCAACAGAATAAGCTTGGAGCAACTGCTATTTTCTTTTTCCCATGAATCTTAAGTCTTTATATAGTCCCATTAACCTGGTTCCCACCAGCAAACCAACCAGAGGTAGCCAGGGCTGATTTATTATGGATG
Source organism: Leptoclinus maculatus (assembly GCA_032191485.1). Lineage (NCBI taxonomy): Eukaryota > Metazoa > Chordata > Actinopteri > Perciformes > Stichaeidae > Leptoclinus > Leptoclinus maculatus. Next base: position 1,319,463 of record JAVDOI010000016.1, read on the forward strand.
GAGCTCAAAGCAAAATGTGGTGTTTAATGATTTTCATTGCATCTTGATGCATCTTGATGCTGGCAGAGATCATTTGTGTGCTGGTTTCCAGCTTCCAGCACTTAGCTGCAACCACAGCACTGCTTGATGGCCTCCGTCATTTTAGGACAAGGTCTATCCTTAAACTGTCTGCTTTGTGTTACACAGCACGTTGTGTCTTGTGCTGTGCCATCATCCGTCCCTAAAGACGTTCTGACAATGTCCTGATAGCAAAGTACACATTTTAAGTCGTATCACACTGTCAGATGTACAATTCTGGAAGTGTCAGGATGATGCACATAAACAAACATGCATGTACACACACGTACATGCACACACAGACACACACACGTTAAATGTCTCCACACAGCCTCAAGCCACAGCTGAAATGTCACAGAGAGGCAGCCCGTTGAGTATGTTGTTGGCTGTACTTTTTGAGTCTCTTTGGTCCTGCCCATTTCAGCTCTGTCCAAGCAGCCAAGCTACTGCTCTAGGGAAAGAGCAGCAGAGCTTGTTGTGACTGTTGCTGCACTGTCTTTGTCATCCTTTTAAAGAGGAAAGAAAATTGTTGGGTGTTTTTCTCCCTTTTTTTGTCAGTTGCTCTTGGATTCAGTGAACCAGGCTGAATTCTGATTTGTTCAACTAGAATTCTCCTCATGTCGAAGACATTTAGGTTCCACTGCCAATAAACAATGTTTTCATCCATGGATGATTTGAGTCAGAGACGAGAATATGAACCACCGTCCAAGTATTATTTTGGCTGGCTGGCTGAGCTTGGTTTTATTTTACAGAAACTGAATCGGTGCCCAAGTGTTTTAGACTAGAATTAGCACAAAGACATTACATGACGTCCTCACTCTGTTCTTTTCCTCTTAGTCACCGTTGCATTAAACATTAAAGAGAAGAGGCTAAATCCTTGGGCTCTTAACAGCCTAAACTGTGACTAAAATCCACAATTAACCATCGGTTCATTCCTTTTCGCTGCAGGATTTTGAGACCCCCATCTATCATAATAAACATCATATATTATAAATCCCAGCAGTTTGGTTCTTTAGGGAACTCATCCTGAAGTTAATTTGTCAAAAGCCAAGTTAATTGGTGCACTCCATCTTCTCTTCCATGATGGTAAAAACTAATCCATTACAGAGGGCACTGAATAAAGTGCACACTGAAAGCACACAAAAAAAGGGGTTTCAAAAGTGATCTTTTCTATAGTTTTTTTTTTTGCGCTCACTCAGTATCTCTTTGTTTTGATCTATTTGCAACATCTGGATGTGTGGGGAGCCATATAAAGAGTGTTACACACACTGAACACTGTCCTGTGTCTGTGCTGTGGGATTGTATGAGCTGCTCTGTGTCACGGACGACAGTTTGAGGGTGAAAATGAAGATATACTGTAGATGTCAAATTACACTGGTTGTGGCCCTCGTTCTCTCTCTCTCCATCCCTCCCTCTCTCTCTCTCTCTCTCTCACAAAGTCATCTGTCAGCAGTAAATCCCATCAGTTGTCACAGTGACCCCCTGACAGCATCCAAGCTCCAAGGGAGCTGCTTCACGCCAGGAATATTCATGCAGACGCGCCAGCAGCAGAATCTAACAAATCACTCAATCAGCCAGTCAAACAGAAGAGGAGTGAGATTGCTGACAACAAGAGACAGAAACACACACATCCTGCTACATTGCAGCCAGCCTGTATTGAGGCAAAAAACAATGAGTTAATAAGAGTTTGATATACTCACAGACCAGCAACACACACAGCTATATAATGAACTCCTTCCAAATCGTTCAAAATTATCATACTTACATTGTTAACCTTGAAAAACTAGCTCTGGCAACGCTGTACCTAATTATAGGAATTCCAATAAAGTAAATTAAAATGTGCGATGGGAAATGGAGGTGTTGATTATCCTCAGTCACACCACATTTACTTTGCAGTGTTTAGGCCTGTGTTAAAGAAATTAATAGAACAAAGCCAGCAGGAAAGACTAAAAACAGCCCAACCTCACTCATCCAGTACAATAGACAATCATCAGTTCCCTGTTGGTTTCTTTTGGTCTCAATCTCCACATTTCTGTCAGCACATGATAGTAATGATTATATACTGCACATTTGAAAGACAGTAGTTCATGCATTTTCTCCTTCTGTTTTGCCTTCTGTCAACCTTCCTACGAAATCCCCACGCGCACCATATAAAAAACAGACAATGCTTCAATCAATACCAGCTCAAGCTGCTACTTTTTAGACTTTTTCTAAAGCGTGTTCCCTGTCCTACCCACACCTGCCCTGCAAATAGATTTCTATATAAAGTTCTTTGTGTGGCATTTCGGCCGGTACTGCCTCCAACACTTCTCTGTTAAAGGTCAACTCCCTAAAAGCTTCCTGAGCAAGCTGCCCTCCATTCCGGCTCCACAACAATCTCTTTTCCAGTCACGTTTCACATCCTTGTCTTATTTGCTCCCTGGTCATATGGTTTAGCATCACGACTGTAAACTGTCGTCTCTTTGAGTTTTTCATGGCATATATGAAGTCTATGTTGTAGACATTCAATGGCGATGATGAATTCCTGACTTTTTTTTATCTGTCCCTTCTTGTGCTTGAAAGAAACTCACTTTTCATTTGGGCATTTTCTTCAATGGTTATTCATTTTGTGATAGCTCTGTGAAAGTAATTTGAAGTTCAAATCCATGTTGCTCTCTGTGTGTGTTTTTTATGCCACATCCCTATAGCCAAGCTAGGCTGAAAGCCTTTTCATACCCTGCCCCCCCCCCCCACACCTATTTCTCTCAATCTCCCTGTCAGTTCTTCGCTTCACCGTGTGACCAGGAAGAGAGAAGGATTTGATGAATGCATATTTCCTCTTTATATATTCATGACTATTTCCTGAAGGCTATTAGAAAGACATAACTTATTCAGGTGGAAGTCTTAATTGAACCGCCCTCCATCTCTGCCTCGTGCCGTAGTCCCAAGATCTTCAACGCACAAATTCAGAGGGAAAGCCCTGAATTGGAGGCAGCACTTTGCGATCGATAGGATCACCCGCCGCGCTTTCTTCCTAATGAAAGCATTATTTAGGAAGCCATTGCTTGTGCGTGTACTGGCAAGAAGATGGACAAGGTGAACCCTGGAGGAAGATGACTGGAGAGCAAATGAGTGCTTAGTTAGTAGGTGAGAGAGTTTACGAAGTACAGCAAGTACCTATAGGCCAAGGTTGGAGCATAGTGGAGTAGACTTTTTAGAGTAGAGAATTGGGAAATTTATCATTTTGTTTGCTTTTGTCGCGGAAGAGGCTGAGCCGTTTACAACACTGCGTCTGAACAATACGATGTTCGAAGATGTGAGTGAATGTAACAATAGACACCCGGAAACCTCTTCACTTCAAACATAACAGTGTAGTTAAGCAAGCAGTCCCGGCTGCCATTTAGCGGCGCTATCTTCAAGGCCCATCCCGTTCTGTAACGGCCAAATCCATCCACACCGCTGATATCCCTCCTTTTGTTTGGTGGATTTGACAACATTAAGATTGTATCGGTCGCCTCTCCCGGCTCCCCAAAGTCTGCCTTCATTATTCTGCAGTCAAAGCCAGACATTCTTTCAGTAATAGGCCCAAACAGCCGGGGGGGGGATTTAGATGATCGCATTGTACACAGAAAACCTTAAATCTTTAGGCGGTGTGGCTGAAAGACTGACTAGACTGTCTGATTCATACTCAAGCCTTTCAAAGGATTCATACATATTCTAACTGAGATGACTGGTCATTTTGTCTATTTGGAGGATAGACTGAGCCAGTTTGGACTTTTAATCGGTGAGACATACTCTGCACATTGAAAGAGTTTATGTAATAGGTGAGACAACACGTACACTGGAGGACGCAAAAGTCTCAGGAGCTAAACGAAAAGAAAAACGGATTGAAAGGAGAGAATGAGGTTGTAGAGTCTTCCTCGAATCAGTCAAGCTGTATTCGAGTCAGAATGAACAACCACACATTCACACACACACACATGTAAATAAATGGCCATGAACACAAGCACAGGCTGCAGTGGCTGCCTGAGGGTCTGGCTTTAGAAAATGCCATCGCAAAGCGAGATCACTAACAGTTAACGCCGCGCTGACATTTTCCAGCTGGCCGCTCACAAAGGTCAGGCGCCCCCACCTGAAGGGAATAAGCAGAGTGTAGCTGTGGTCACCACTGAGATTTGGCAGCCTCGACAGTCATCTACCAGTGCATTATGAACTCTTGAGTGTTGGGTGCTCAGGAAGCGGTATTATGGTCTCAAAGTGAGGCCGTTGGCAGCTTTGCACCCGCTAAGTGCCAAGAATAAAAGGTGGTGTTTGGCATTGAGATTAACACTGGAGCAAATGTTTGTCTTGTAATGGCTGCTGCTCACTGCTGCTCACTGCTGCTCACTGCTGCTCTTAACAATAATTTGATGTACTGTGTGGCGCCAGAGGAACTCACACTTTTTCCATCCCCATTACAGCTATGATATTATACATAATGCATATGCTCACACAGATTCTGTTGTGTAGAAGAAGAAGGAGAAGAATTACACTCATCTGAAATACAAATTGATCGTACTAAAATGGAGACATGTGCATGTTTACGGGCTAACGGGGACCGTGGCTCATGTGCATCCAGAACAGCAATAGCTGCTGTGCCGTGATTAAGTGTCGTGGATCGTCTCCTTCTAACAAACTGTAAACTAAAGCGGGAGGTCGTTTTAATGAACTGAATGCATAGGTGCAGGAGTACACATACGCAAATTTGCATTCTGCAATTGCCATGACATGTGACACGCACACGCACCTGCACCCACCCACACGCTGCTCTCCTGACAATAGACAGATACTCGGAGGGTTGATGGTGTGTAGCGTTTGAAGGGCATCACCAGTGTCTCTGTCTCTCAGGTATCAAGTAGATAGCAGGGTAGCTAGGATGTCATTTATCTCGCTGACAGGGACAAGCCTCTGTGACAGCAACAGTCAGTCGAGCAGCACAGCGGCGAAGGCTCTCTCTCTCTCTCGGTAATACTACCGCCCCACCAACTGCACACAGCAGCAATCCATTACAGGAAGCACACTAAAGCACGGAATATTGTACCACTGTAAAAAAATCGAACTAGTCCAATATTTCACTCCAACGTGATCTCACCCGTCTCGTCATATTTCGCCTGCAGCAGCCTTTTACATAGAATCTCCACGTGGTTATGGCTTAAAATAAGTACGCTTGTAATGTAAAGTAAGCTACAGACGTAGTTATGTGAGCCAGTGGTTTATAAGCTTTGTTTTAAATGTTGGCTGAAAAAAATTTACAAAAATACTTTTTCTTAGTTTTGACTTTCATGCATACGAGATTCATTGTATCTTAACATAATAACTATGACTGCGTACTGAGCTGGTATCCAGTGTAGCAGGGTGACGTAGAGGCGGTTATGGCTCATAATCAGCTTTCTCTCTCTGAACACTACGTCAGGTTCAGGATTACACTCTCCATGCTGACCATGTCACTGATATGGCTGCTCTCAACCCGGCTCACCTCATGGAGGGGAGGCTGTTAGCACGCAGTCTGTCTGAGCAAATGGAATCAAAAATAATGTGTGTTGAAGCACTTTTTTGCAATTGGAGTCTTACGTGGAGAGATGGCGGTGCTGCAAAATTACCTATTAAGTAATAATTAGATAGGTTTGTGTGTGTGTGTGTGTGTGTGTGTGTGTGCCTGGGTGACAGCAAGTCAATAGAAAAGGAGAAAAAGGTAGGATTTGTATTATGGCTGAAAATCAAGGCAACCCCCACCTATCCATATGGCATCTACATCTGTGCTAAGACTCAGAAACTGCCCTGCTAGGTCTTATGTAAGGGGGAATGATGAAGGGAAGATGGAGAGAGGGAAAGGAGAGATATGGAGAGAAGAAGGAATGAGTTGGGGGGGGGGGAGGAGAAAAGATGGATTGACAAAACAAGAAGACGTTAAAAAGACGTGCTCTGGTAAGAATAAACAAATCCAGCTCCATCAGGCAGTAATCACTGAGCCACAACTTGGACCATTTACCATTTCATCACTTTGCCTTCATAGGAAATAAAAATAGCGTTCACAAATAAACAGTCCGCTCCTCCGGGAAGCGAGTTTCCCTTTGCTGTTGCTCTTCCATAAATGAACTGACGGCCTGGCATCGTTCACCAAATACTCGGTTACTTCCAGGAGAGCGAGCGGACATTGCCAACATTGCTCGCTTTTGATTCATGCACAGAGATGTTAATTTTAAATCGGCGCAGCAGAGCCGTGAACAACAATATTGTCAAGAAAAAAAATAAAAATCTTCTCGTGATGATTGCCTTTCATTACTCTGTGGTCTCAGGAGAGAAGTGGACATGAGTGGTGAGAAATATATATATTTGCGTAAAAAACAATATAGTGGCTGTCAAACCGACATTTGAGCAACCATTAGGACTTTACCTACAGCCACTGTCGAGAGACTACACTCCCAAAAGTCTGAAGCACACATAAATAAGACGCCAGTTGTTCTGCTTTTCAAGTGGAATCGTAATCTATGTTTACCTCTCATGGGAATGGAGTGGACAAAGGAAGCTAGGGTTTGCAGGGGAAAGACAGTGTGTCTCAGATAAAGCAAACATTCTGTTCAATAAAAGAATGAATAAGGGAGGCTGGGATTGCTTGAACGCAGTGAACAGAAGCCGCTACCAATCAGAAAAGTGCATTTAAGTGCTGTACAGGTCCTTAGGGATCACATAACGGCAGCTTCCCGTCTCTTGTTTCTGCCATGGTTCATCTCATCAGGAAGTAAAACCTATCGAGCTCCACGGCTAGGTCTTCAACTAAGCCTGCGCTGGTAACAGAAGATCTGCAAACACTAACAATAGACAAGGTAATCAGACTGAAATGCCATCGGATTCATGTGAGCAGAATTCTGATTTGAATGGGGACTATTTTGTTTTGTTTTGCCTGAACCAACCAATTGTCAGCGACATGTCAATTCTGCCAAAGACATCCACACTTACTGCTGTTTATCTGCTCCTATTTTTCATAAATGTAGCTTGTCTTCAAAGGAAAACGTCTCTGTTCTTAATCCTGCCTCCCAAGCTATGATTGTTCAATTCTTTCAGCCACATTGGTTTCATTCTTTATACTCCAGAGCTTCAAGGGTGCGTTTGCTCAGTACAATCCATGTGAAACATCATCTGTATTTCATGTGTTGTAAAGCCACGTTTTAAAGAAGTCTTCAATGTACTCACAATCCATTCATATGTCATAGCTGCTTCTATGACTGTTGTGTTAAAGTTTCTCATAATTTCGACTTTCTATAGCAACTGGAAAAATCTGGTCAGTGTTATGGTTACAGATGGATGCACCAAAAGTTTTTTGGGTTTTTTTTGCTGGTGGAAAAAAAGTAAAATAAAAAAATAAAAAAATTATTAGAATTATTATTATTTATTTTGTGGGTGGATTTTTTTTTTTTTTGTGAATTACATTTCTTTTTTTTTTTTTTAAGTTACTATTTTTTTTTAGTGATCTTATTTATTTTTTTGCTGCGGGAATGGGCTTCCATACATTTTGCATGTTATTTATTGGTGCACAATTTTTTTGCTTTTCACATTTCATTTCACGCTGTGGCAAAAGATGATCAGATCATGTGCTTAGTGGGAGGTTGATGGGTGGTGAAACAAACACGTGCCTGTCACCCAGGAGACCAAAAGTTGATTTGACTTATTTACGTTGACTACTAATTAACGTAACAAACGTCCTTATTTTAGCCCAAACCACGATTTCTTTCCTAAACCTAACCAACTCGTGCAGTTTTGCTTGAATTACTATCTTAACCACCAGGTTTGAAACGTCCGTATGTGATTCATTTGGGATGAGAATGGGGCATTAAATGACCCGTGAAAAGCCTAAAATGCAGTGAAAACAGGGCGTTAAATGACACACAAAAAAGTTTGAAATGCATGTCACGTCACGCAAAATGTCTTAAAAGTGATGTGCTATTTATACGCCTTCCCATGCGATTGCATTGTGTGGACAGATACTCCTCAGTCAATGACAGCCCAGCTCACGCCTCACCAACAGCTACTCTAGCTATGCAACATGAATACAAACTATTTGCTTCACTTAAGAACATTGGATTTATATTTCTGCAGTCAAAGTCAGGCAAGATCACAGAAAAAAGACTTAAGACCTTGTAGGTTGTGCATCCAACCCCAAAGTTAAGTAAAACAAAAGAAAAATCAACAAGGTAGTGTCTGTACACTACATTATGCATTAACGTGGCACATGAATCACCAGAGAAGATCTTCAGTCTCAAATGTGTGTGTAATTGAATGATTATTAATTGGAAAGCGTTTGAAAAAGAGTGACAGTCCCCCCTGAGAAAAACAGCTAACACAGGTGTCACTGTCACAAATGCACAGAGGATTTCACAATCTGCTTTTACTGACACTATCCTGTGGCCTGTGGCCAAGATAGGTTAGGAATTATCTGGAGTTGCCACAGACTAAATTCCAAAATAGAATTGATTCATACAGTTTGAAATGGCAACTTTGCACAACCATTCAGATGAAAAGCTTGATCAGATAACAACGTGCAAGATGAATGTTGTGTGCCTAGACAACTGGACAAAGCATGAGATACATTCATATTACAAGAATATTTGGAAGATTAGAAGTAAAGGACACAACATGTACAATTTCATAAGGTCATTGTTTTTGTGACATGTATTTTGTTGGGTTAAAACATGAAGAAAACTGGACACTAAAGCTGACAGAAATCAATAGCTTGTATTTCAATCCTATGCCCAATAACACCTCCAGTGGACTGAGGAATCGATGTTGATGCGACACAGAGTAGCTTTGACGAGGGGCTTCTGGCTGAACATGTCCACTTGGCACTCGTAAACATGTCTTACTCTAATAGTGGTTTCAATTCAATACAAATGCTCAGGTCCATCTGACTTGTATTAGAAAGGGGGAAGTTCACCACCTCTCTGTTTACAGGTCTCTGTAAACCAACAGAGCAGCTGATTTGAGCAGATGTAGGGGTTGAGAAAGAGCGTCATGGGGAATTAAATTTGCTCACAGCACATATATATCAAAGAAGGGGGAACGACGGTTGTATTACCGTATCTGAAGGAATGAACATCTGCACAGAGTTCAGCAGGTCCATACTCGAGTCTAACTAAATTCTTTACCAGGTGTTGAGATGTCTGGATTTCAAAGCTCACTGTCTGGCTGGAATTCTCTAACGGTCAAAAGAAAAACTTCCTGCTGCCAACTGGAACATGAACACAACACCTGCTCGCATTTTTAGCTGCTCAGTGAGGATGAATGCAACGTGGTGAAGGACCAGCGTATCAAAGTCACTCAACGGCTTTTAGCAAAGGCTAAAATGGTTTAAGATGGAAAATGGACATGATCAGCAGTACCATATCATATCTTCAGCAATTTAACCACAAGCACTCATCTCTCCCCGTCCGTTATCCGACCATCTGTGTTGTGCATTATGTGTCCCCTTATGCATATTGTATGGACTATTGTAAAACTCTTATCAACCTCTCAAGTTCAACCACAGAGTTATACAATGGCCTAAGTGATCACTGGAGTGTTACAAAGGCCCATTTAGAGCAATCTTATGGGCCATAATGAGCTTCTTAGTGGGTCGTTTCTACTGTTGTGGTGAAGAGCAGAACGCAGCCAACAGTCCTGCAGGGTCTGTTTACCTCCCAACTCGGTGACTCCAACATACCGCTCGAATCAGTATTCATGAGATGCATGAACCTCTTTAGAAATGGAGCCCTTTTAATGAGAGAGTCACACACGGAGAGAGATAGCATACCAAAATGAAAGCATGAACACTCCCTTGCATGTTCATCTGGTCTTGCCTGCAATGTATGATGAACCGCGGGAGACCACTGGCTCCTGGAATTTGCATTGCAAATAGGCCATATTTCACCCCCCCCCAATATACAGTTTAATTTCTTCACAGTTTGTCTTTGAGTGGCTCTGCGAAAGAGGTGGCGCGTGTCTGCACAAAGCTCCATGCTGAGGGCATTGCCTATCAAATACAATCTTTATTCCCGCTGCTGCAGCCAGAACTTTGCGTGCAGGCATAGTGTTTGTGTATATGTGTGTCTTGTGTATATAAACCTCAGCCATCAGTTGAAATGTAAAGCAGAAAGGGGAAGATTTGAGTCACGTGAGTTTAACACTGATCTGGTTTCGATATCTAAAATGTTGACATTGTACTTTTCTGCAAACCACAGATGCATTGGATGAGGACGTTTTTTTGCATTCGGTCATAGCAAGTGATGTAGTACAGCGGGCCGACAACGGACAAGTGCGAGCAACACGGAGCAAGTGACATAGTATATTAAGCAACAGTTATTAAAAGTGACGTGGTAAGATAACAGGCGTGATAGACATCGCAAGACCCAGGAGACCACTGCCCAAATGTAAACACAGACTTTATGCTTTTTATGTTTGTCGCATTGTTAGCATAAAAAAGTTATTGTTATTAACAGTTGTTTCGTTAAACATCGTTACCTCACGTTGGCACGCCATTATTTTACCACCAACCATGGACGGGTTTATGAATTGTATCCCTGGTTTGCAGAAGTGTACAATACCAAAAATTTTTTCTGGCAACTTGGTTGCTCATTTTCTGAGGTAGACTGCAAAAAGAAATCCCAAACGGCTTCACAATATACTGAAAATCCATCCTGTTTTTGGGTTGGAATCAGCACAACTACACAATCAACATTGAAAAGTACTCGTAGTAAAGTAGCTACATTTTGGAGAGCCCTTGTTAAGTTTATTGTCTGGAAATAATTGCCCCGAGTGTGGCCTGTTTCTGGAGGACATCACCTCAGGGACAGGTCAAGATACTCAATTAACTGTATCATTTTTAAAGAAAAAGTATCTTCGTTTCTGAGTTTACTGCTCTGTCAGTACATTGTAGTGCAGAGCTTACTTTGCATTCTTAAAGAACTTGAGTATACTTTCCAGAATCTAACACGTATACTTTACACAACACGTTCACAGAACTATATCTACTCTGTTCTATGTTTGATGTTCTTCGACTGTTATCAGTCACACAATCCATGTTTGCAAGAAGAAAAAGCTAATTATGTTTCTTCTAATTTCTTGGTTCACTGGCATGGTAAAAAAAAGATTGCATGTCCTATTATAATATGCCAGATTAATCAACCCCATATTGCTCCCACAAACACATTTCATAGGTCAGTTATGGATGGGGTCCATTCATATTGCTTGGTATATAGTGACACTACAGGGCCGTTTCTGTTGGACGTGACCTTGTGTTGAACAGACTGGAAGCGGAAAGACTCGGGTGTAAATTATTTCTCGACAAAGTGCTTCGGCAAACAATGGGGGAGTAATGGTGTGTTTCACAGAGACAAGACTAGCGCCTCCTTTATTCACAGGGGTGAATGCACTGGACGCCATTTAGTGCTCATAAAAAATGGCTGGTGGCTGCTGGCACAAGTCTGGGCTCCTTCACTGGGGCGGGGCCAGAAATAGACTGATGTAAGTGTTTCACAACGTAAATAATTGAATATACCTGCTGACGTCAAGGAACTTCTCTTGACTGTGATTTTTTTGATCAAAATACTGAGTTTGGTAGGTGAAATCAGCTGTGCTATATTTTGTTTTGTTTTTTGCCATGACTAAACCTGGCATCAGATCAGTCCGCAATTGATTCACACAGCAGATGCTCAGCTTTTCCGAACTGTTGAAATGCTCAGGGTTCCAGCTCCAAGACGAATATTGTGAGCAGATCGAAGTCATAATTGGGATAATTATTTGTACGCTAAGTGGTAGGAAAAAGATGTCGTGGGGGATATGGACGGAGGGAATTTGGAAACAAGAGAAAAAAGGGGAGTGGAGGAGAGAGAGAGGAGGAGGAGGAGGAGGAGGAGGAGAAAAGGGAGCAGCACAGATGCCAAGGTTTTCCAGTTCAGTGCACTGAAACACGAGCCAACACCACAATTAGGATGTCCGGGGAGATTGTTAAATAAGACATTTATCAGAGAAAACACTGCTGCCTGAGTCCTTTCAGCAAACCTGCAAACTTTAATAACATTCAGCTTTTATTGCATTTGTGTGCAGGGGAATATAGCTCCATGAAAACAAATAGGGCCGGGCCGAGGGAAGCGCCCAGAGAGTTTATGTTTGTGTGTTTGTGCATGCTAATGGTTGCATGTGACCGGGTAACCCTACACGCACCCTGACCCTTCGGAAATCGATTCCACATCCCCGGCTTTACCTTGGTCTGACCTTGCGCTTTGTTACAGCTCGTCAAATATCTCAAGCCTGTCTGAGAGAGTGCAGAAATAAACGCAGAAATATTGCTATATATTACTTTACACAACGTATATTAACATAAGCATACCACACATTCTCAAACACTTGATTTCCTTCAACTGCAGAGAGAAACAGGAGACAGCATATCTTATCAGATTTTAACGAGAAGCTTTCTTGTTTTTAATCCGCACCCATTTGCTAATTTGCTGTTGACGCCGTTTGTTATTAATGCAAAAATCAACACTTTGTCCATATTTACTTGTGTCAATGTCTTGATACATTTGGGATGATGTACATTTCCACCAACACACGGGCTGAGTCCTATATCCTTCTAAGCTTACCTTTTTAAACAGAAATAGGCCGACTGTTCTACAGTCAGTGTTACGTCGAGGTTCTTTTCTTCGGTGTTAAGCTACCGTTAATGAAACTCGACACTTTTCTGCATTGATATTTCACATTAAAAGCCTTCTGGTGGCTCAAAAGGCATCATGCCTCCATGTCCTGTATGTTTAAGTGAGAAACAGCTGCCGGAAGCTTCGAGTTGGGAAGAACAGCTAAATAAAACGTATATTTTTTTAAAATCCTCTATTTGAGAACTTTACAGCATAATGCACAACTTGTATCACTTTCACTTAATAGTTTCTTGTTTTTGATGCTTGAGCACTGAAAAACAAAACACTTATTAACTCAGCAATGTGAACAACAACCAAGACGGATGCTGTTTCTATGGATACAGGTTTAAACTTAGGACCAAAAGTGTCCCTATTGATATTACCGTGGCAACTGCAGGACTTGAGATGCACCAATCCGCCGCTATCCAAACAACCTTAAATGTACTGCTTCGGGGGCAACATTTTGGGGGATTTGCTCTCGTTAGCTTGTGCTCCCACGTTTGAAAGCATCTCTTCTGTGCTCAGGAAAGAGGATATTTGTTCAGTTAAGATGTCAGATCGTCATGTATATATATAAACATATTCATGTCCCCGGTTGACATTTTTGTTGTTTCTTTATTTGATTGACTCTCCGTTCTGCAGATCTCAACATGGCAGCGACTAAGTAGAGAGAAGAGACGCAGATGAGAGGTGAGTTTCTCTCTCTCTCTCTCCCTCTCTCTCTCCCTCCATCACTTTTCTCTTCATTTCAATTCATGTAGGTGCATCCGGTCTCTGTGGGAATTCACCATCTGGCACTTTTGGATTTTGAGGCCCTATTAAATATAAATGAATAAATAAAAAAACGAAAAACAGTCTCACGAGTCTACATAGCACAGAATGTCGTGTTGCATTTTTAACCTACTTCATGTAACTCTCTCAAAGCACAGGAGCTCTGTATTAGAAATGCGTGGGGGGGGGGGGGGGGTGGAGATGGTTCGAAAGGAAGTTTCTGAACTATTCAAGCGTGACTGTCGGACTTCACCTTTCAGCGGTATTCATATTAATAAGAGCTTGAGGTGCCAACTGCAGGCCAAGGATAAGGGAGGCAGAGGCAGAAAGCAACATATGAACATATAATTGATTCCTTATCTAACGGTGAAACATTGGCTCTTCTCGGCTGTAATGGTTCTATCCATTAGCTCCCAGTCAAGCTGCCTCTTGCCTCTGCGGGAGTAATGGCCTGAAGCTACTCATATCTCTCTTCATCGAAATAGGTTTGTCGGTGTGTCGGGTGTGTGTGTGTGTGTGTCTGTGCAAAAGTGTGTGGGCGCGGCTTATTTTTCTCTATTTATCATAATCCAAATGTTTCCACTTATTGCATTCATGCTATATTTACCTTTTGCTTTCTCGCCTTGCAAAACTTTGCTACAGGCATATTTATTTAATTGTATTTATATTTAAAGATTTACATTCAAAGCAGCCGCTGGTGACAATTGATTACCGTATCATTTGAGAATAATGCTTTCTGAAAGATAGATATCAGAGGGGCTTGTCCTAAAACATGTAGCCGGCAGAACCACAGGTACGAACCATTAGCAATATCTTGACATCATTCATACAGTCTCTGGCTGCTTATCTGCGATATCGCGCTGCATTTTTGTCTAAATTGAATCCAGTATCATCATCAGTTATTGTCTCATAAATACGCTGGCGTTGAGTCTCACGCGCACCCTTTTCCACATCGATAAGGATTCCATGTAAGCACCGAACCAATATTTCTGAAAACGCATAACTTTGTTTGACGGCTAAGTAATTAAACCCATCCAAGCACAGGCTGCATATCAAATGGCGGTCTCTGCATAACACATGGCGCGGGCCTAAATTAAATGAATTAAAAGTGAATCTGTTTGGAGAGTGGAGCTCTCAAGCAAATCCCCCACGCACACTAGAGTTTCTTTGGAGCGGGATACGTATGCAATATTAATATGGGTACACACAGCGCAGGCACACGCATCTAAACACACACACACACACACACATACTGTACACAGTCACTCAGACGACACACACACAGTGAACTCGCTCTGTGTATTGGAAATGAACACGATTCAGTGAGTCGCGTTAGCTGCCCACTGTGTGGTGGTTTTGAAGCCACACTGCCAAGCGTGCACAGATGTGTCAGCCGAGCACGAAGCAGAGCCACAGACGATCCCCGGCAGATAACTTCGAAAGATGGTGTCAAAGTTAGCAGCGATGTGACAGAGGTGTGCATCACTTTAGGTTTTTAGTTTTTAATGTTACTCACCGTGATGCTACCAAGTCTAAGATCATGCTAAAGGTTTAACAGTACTCTTAAGTATTCCAGTAGCATTTCGTGCTTCATTGTACTTCTACCAATTGTTACAGGTAAGTCTAGTACTTTTATTTTTTTATGAAACGTCACGAATGAAAGCTTTAGTTTCTTCCCAACCAAAGCCACTCCCCCATAACCGTCATTGTGAAGCTGTCAAGCTGGCAGCTTGTGGAAGACTCGGGTAGACGGGCGATGAGTGCACGAGCCAAAAACACGGCAAACTGACCTGCACTACATGGTGACGGCTCGTAGTGTGTAGAATGGAGTGTCGGTACCATGGAAACATTGACAGTCGGCAGTCAATTAGGATCCGTTGTCTTGGTCGACACGAATATCAAATCCGTCCAAGTGGATGTGCAACACTCAGAGCGACAGACCAAGTAATAATAAACTTTAAAAAAGACTATTTATGACAGGCAGAAGAGGAGGTGGGGGAGTCAAACAAATACTGGACTTTCCACCACAAGACTGCAAGTGTTGTTGAGTTATTTAGAAGTTATGTTTGTGACATGAAGCACCTATGAGCTGTTAAACAGACACTGGATTTCATTTGATTCATAGATTGTTGTGGCGATGTAATGGGAATTTCAACAAGTGAAAAAACAATGTTTTACAGAAGATGCCAATCCTAGCTTTACACAATGAAAAACGTTGACCTTCATTTTTGTTTTATACTAGCAAACCTCCACAGGGAGTGCGTTTCAACATCCTCTCCTCAAATTCACCTCCGTTCTCCAGTCGGCTTGAGTTGAGAATGATCTAGTTAATAGAAGATGAAAAGTGAGCTGAAGAACCACCTGCAGGGGGAGCATCTGGCTGCCCGCCTCAGGCTGCCCATCGGTGCCTCCCTAGCTGAGGAGTTCCCTGAACAGAGAGCTGCAGAGCTCAGAACAGAACCAGAGGCTCAGATAACCCAACACCTGCTGCACAATACGCAAGCAAGCGTGCAGCGCCCATGGCTAATTTGTCATGTGTGCTTTGCTGCTTTAAAAAAAATAAAAAAAGCAGTAAAGTTGTCATACTATCCAATAAATTCTCGGTCGGAATCATAATTCATCTTATGGCGGTATTCTTATGACATAATTAGGCCTATAATGTTTGAATGAAATCTGGTCTCATCATGTTATTCCACGGATCACCCGACATGAAAAGCCTGTCTTTCCTGGCATTGCTAGTAAAACATTGATACAGTACATACATGTATCATATATCTCAATTAGAGCAAATTATATCCTCTGCAGCCAGTAACCTGTGACATAATTGTGTGTGATGTCATACAGCTGTAATTGGCAATTAAGTGGGCGATGTGGATGGGCTTTTTCATCCTTGTTCTGAATCAGAATACACCCGTATGTTGGACTGTCATAGTGCATTTCTTAAGAGTTTTCTAATTGATTCTGAATACCATCTCTGGGTATTAGCATTACAGTTACATTGAGCCCAGTGGGATGTAAAACTTGTGAGTATGCTTCTTATAACTAAAAAACACAGGTTTTATATCAAAACATCCCCGTTCTTAATATGTTCTTAACCAGTGTTTCCACTGAACAGAAGGATGACATTAATATTGAACCTTCATCCAACAAGGATGTGGTTACACCTGCGCTTATAACGGCAACATTTTTGGGTCAAAAGCTATTAATTTTAACGGTGAACCTGGAGTCATTGGATTTGCACATGTGGGCAAAGTACAGAACTTGAAAGTCAAAAATGGAGAATGTGATGATGTTAGCTGTGAGCAAAACTTTGCTATGACCAATGGTAGTCTTTACCCGACCAGGGCGTCACCAATGCTTTTTATCTGGCCAAGTAGGCTTACTGCGCCTGGGCACTATGCCTATAGTCCTCATGTACACGGTTATTTTTTGTGAATGTAGCTTTTTCCATGCCCTTTATCTGAAAACTGAGCTTTTGTAAATCCTTTTTCAGTGTTGACATGTAGACAGGGTAAAGAAGAGTTTTGGTCTTGGAACGTCAGAGCGTGCGCTGTTATTTCTTCTGTTAAAGTGCACTATTGAGGCGACATGTCGTGCAAGGGTGGCATCAATTCATCCATGTGCGGCGGACGTGGACAAATAATCTTGCTTTCAGGTCTTTTTACATGTTCGTACATAAATGTGCACAAGTTTACAAAAAGACCAAGCTCCCAAAAGTACAGTGTAACAGAGTTTTACTGGAACCACCAACATTACTTAATATAATAGAATCAGCGTTAATATAGTGTAATCCACACAAAGCATTTACCTCACTGAAACACTTCATGATGTGCCAATATTGTACAAAACACACAAGAATTCTTCAAGTTGTCACAACTACTTTGCTCGTATCCCTCTAAGTAAGAGAGTCACACCCACAAAGCATGAAGGGGGTTCCCCATGAATTATTGAACCCCCCTGTGCCCTCCCTCATCTGTTAATCTGAGTCATCCTGATCCTCCTCTCGGTTTGCTCCCAGTATTGCATTGATTGGGACCACTGCTGCCTCACTTGCCCACCCTTTGCTGTTGTGTGGGTGGTGGTGGTGGTGGGGGGGGGGGGGGGGATGTAGAGTGGAGATACGTGGGAAGCGCATCTTGGTTACTCATGTGCAGCAGCGATAGGAGTGTATGTGTAGGCGGATTGGGTGTCGCAGTGTATTTCATATGTTGGTGTGTGCATCTATGTGTGCGGGGGTGTGTTCACAGTAAGTGGAGCAGCGGTCTGGGGTAGCAAGCAGCTCTTTTGGGCTTCAGATGAGCCTCCCGCTCCACATTGTCTTAAAGCTGCTTAGCATTGGATCTCTTTGTTTTCTCTTTCTCACCCTCTCCCTATCTCCCCCTGCTTCTCTCTCTCACTCTTGTGTCGGTGTCTTTCACTGGCTCGTTGTTGCATGACCATTTCTCACCGCTGCAATCCAGAGAGAGTTGGGAGGTATCCTACAGCATTGGATGTTGAAGGCTGTGTGTGTGTGTGTGTGTGTGTGTGTGTGTGTGTGTGTGTGTGTGTGTGTGTGTGCTTGGAGAATATGAAAGCACTTTGCATGTTAGTCCAACAATTCTACAGGCATGTATTCATGTATCCGTGTAGGTGTGTGTGTGTGTGTGTGAGACAGATGTAATTTATGTTTTGCAATTTGTTAGGACGTGTAAGAGGAGAGATATTGGTTTTAAAGGAAATTGCTTCAAGCTATACTACCTCATTAAGACGGGTCATACATATTTAAGACTTCAAGATTTGGGACATGCAGTGATCTGTAGGGATGCAAACTCATAAAGCAAGGCAAATCAAATGCTATAGGCTGCTGTGGTTGCTTAAATGCTCAAAGGTTACTGAGATTATTTTTTTTTGAAATGGCAAAACAACACAAAAAATGTCCCCACTGATACACCAGCACATGGCTCTTGGCGACAGATATAAGGCTTTTTGTAAACTTTGAAACACAACTGCTCTGTACTCTGGGTTCATATTGGTTAACTGTAATAGCCAGTGACGGCCCTATGAATGAGCGTGACAGATACAGCTCAGAATAGTGATCATGAGGTCCATGTGATATGAATGACAACATGAAAAAAAAAAAAAAATTATGTATTCGTGTGGAAGATGGGAGGATAGCTCTCGAGACCTTAAATAACTTCCATTATCATATAAAAAAACACGTTATTATCGCTTGGCCCCTGCGTGACTGCAGGTGAATGTCTAACAGTTCAGATTAAGTGTCCTATTTATGAAATACGCCTTATTCAACATGGAACATTATTGTAATAGCTTGTGATTATACAACCACTGAAATTACATGAATGTGTTTTTTCTGAATTATCTGGGGATAGAAATGGCAATTTTCACATCGATGAATAAACATTCTACACATAGTACAATTACATATAAAAACGGTTAAATGTACTGTTTATCTATAGCCGTGTAATGATGTAATGACAAGTGGATAGCAGCTGTTGTCAATGCTCTTGCTTTAGAAATAAAAAAAACGACTTAAATATAAATACATGTTGATAAAACTCATTTATATTGAACTGAAATGTTTATTTATTTTTGTTCTCTCAAAGCTGCCACGACACACTTTTAATGGTCCAGTTCTCATATTCTCTCAGCTGAAGTGCACAAACGTCTTTGAGTTTGTTGTCTTTGCCAGTCCGTCCACATGCCAGACACTGTGAGTGTTGTGCATTGATGGAGTAAAAGAGCCCTATGTGCGAGGCCTGGAGAGACACAGTCGAGATGCCGTTTCAGTGGAAAAGCTTGTTAGCGCAATGTCCGCCATCAACGAAAGGCGATCACTCATGCAGGATACCAAAACTGACAGCGTATACGTCTTTTGCAGTGTGTGCTTTTCCCGCCAGGATAGTTGTGTTTGTCCGTGTGATTGACTGTGTGTGGTGGTATGTTTATAATTCCGTCCATGTATGCAGTCCATGGGTGCGCATGTGTGCGAGAAAATGTGAGCAGCGGAGCCATGCAACAAAAAAACTCTGGCGAGCTGATGTTGAGCTGCAGCGATTGGTCTTGGCAGGCTGCGTGTCTTCAGCTAGTGGGGTTCTGAGGTAAAGGCTGCTGGCTGGTCAGCTAACAGGCTCTGGTGAAGGAAGTCAGCATGGATTTGAGGAACGAAGACAAGCATGCTTTCAGGGGGTTAAAGGGCGAGATGTTTGTGGTGCTTTCCACAGCAGCTGTGACTGGCTCATTAAATCAGCCTGGACAAGACGGTGCAATGTTTGAAACCATTTCAAATGCTCACTTTATTTTGCAGTTCCCTGTGTTCCGTTAGACGCCACTATTTCAACCGGTACTGTCCTATTCACCTGTAAAACCGACTGAGTTGTCCTTACACACACTGTATAGATCCACATCAGGGAAATGACATTAACGGGGACAAATGACAAATGACGTTTGTCAATTTTAGAAACGCAAATTGCTACAAATTAAGATCCATGCATGTGCACCTCTGATCTATGCTCTGCTGCATCTGTGATGCACCCTTAGTCCCAACTGGAGCATGGATGATGGATGTGCGATGGTCGCAGAGGGAGGTGAAATGTCAGGCCCCATCAATAGCTCACATACACATGCACTGCCTTTGGATCATTTGAACAAACACAAGGTTACATACTAAGACACACGCATATACAGGGACACAGGTAAACACACACACACACACACACACACACACACACAGAGAGTGGTAAGTGTCTGTCCTGGCCTTCAACCTCTAGCGTGGAGCATCATACCCAGGTGGCCGGCCCCAGCTCTCTGGCTGACTAATGGCCCCAGTGGAGCAGCACAGGGGTCCATCCATCACAGCCACGCCGCTGTGAACGTTGCACAAACAGCTACATGCACACACAGAGTCACACCCATGCAAGCAGGATGAAGGCTATACACAATTGTGACCTCACTAAAATGCAAAAAGCACATAAAAGTAAGTTTGGGTATTTTAGCACTGTTTGGGTGACAAGAACAGAACAGTGGGTCACATTAGGGGAGAACACGCAAACTGTGTGATGTCAGTGTTTATGTGCCGTGATTGGTTCTATTCATAGCCCCGTGCGTTCATTCGTCAGCTGACATTGGAGTCATTTATTACCATTTGCCATGTCAGTCAAGCCCCTGATCCCCTCCATCCATCTCCCAGAGTCTGCAGCACTGTCCTCCTCTCCAACTCCCCCCCCCCCCCCCCCCCGGCTCGTCCCGAGCCCTCGCTGCCTGCATAACTCCATGTTCAGCATTCACACCCGCAGCTGAAGAGACGCACTCTGATAACTACCCAATAGGCGCCACGTCGCACCATAAGCCAGGCTTGCATGATATGATACGGATGGCCGAGAGGGAGAATTGGAAGTGAGAGTGGATAGGACAGGGGGGGGGGGTTATCGGAGGGTGTGAGACGGATAAGAGAAAGAGGAGAAGGGGCGGGGAGGGGCAAGATGAAAGAAGCAACGATGTGAAGACGATGGGGACATAGTCCGACAGAGGAGCAAACTGGAATAGAAGAAAGAACAAGGCAGCGGAGGCTGGTGGTAGAGAGCTATACATATTGAGACGGAAAGGAGCTGAAGTTGTCAAAAAAAAAAACATCACTAATTGAAGAGGAGCTCGACACGAGGCGGTCTTTAAAATCTTGTGCATCTGCAAGCTTGGCATTGTGTTCAGCGGTAGAGAGACAGAGGGAGCAGAGGGAGAGATGGAGCGGGGTCAAACATGAAAGTGCAAGCTAAGCAGACATCACAGGAGTGGGAAATGTGACCAGACAAAAACAGCCTTCTTTGACTGGCTCCTTCTGGGATCTTATTAGCAAAATCGTCAGCAGTCTAACCGGAGCCCGTTTGATTTTCTTGCAGCAAAAAAACACTATTGTCATCAAATTTAAAAGGCGAGATTGTATCGACGCAACGTGACCTGATTTATTGGCATGGAATTAGGCATCACTCAAACAGCAGCGTCTTTTTGCTTCATGCAAAACGGCAAACAACATTGACTCATTTTAAATAATATAAATTAGGACTAGACACAACTTCGGAGGTTGATGGGCATCATCATGGCAAGATTCACCACTGTCGTATTTCCCTGCAGTAATTCGCAACACTGCGGAAGAAAAGCAACACAAAATGGAATCTGGTAATACTAGGCCATCACTCTGAGTGCTTAATAATGACAGTTGCAGGGGGGTCAATGTGCCTCTACCATGACCCGCCTACTTGTTGCTGTTTGTGATTCTGTGGCGGACGTGCTCCTCTAGTCCGGAATGTTTTTTCGCTGAAGCAGGGAGAGGACTTACATCAGGAGGCCCAGAAGAGCTTTACCACCTGACAAGTACGGGGCTTACAGCGCACACACACACACACACACACACACACACACACACACACACACACACACACACACACACGGGCACACTACACCGTGTGCACTAGACTTCATTTGAGGGCTGAGTACTAGTCATGCAATATACCATTGGGTGAGAAATGATCCCAGAGTGAATCACGCTGAGAGGTGAGGCCAGGTGTTCCGGCTCCGCATCTCTCATCAGTAATTAAGACTGGAGCCCTCGGGCCTTCACACCCCGTGAGAGGGAAAAGAGGGAGCGGGAGCGCAGACCTGGGTCTACTCTTGCTCGGCTTAGAGATTTGTGGAGCGTGACTCACATGATCCCCTTGTCCCATTTATACTTATCTCTGAAATGCATAGTCATTCGCTTCACTCCAGAGCACCCCCCCTCCACCCCCACCCCCACCCCCCCTTCTCATGGAATCACACACTTATGTTCCGGAAAGTCACATCCAATGCAGTTTGGGGGCGACAGTCTTAACACCTATTTCCTCAGATTGCACAAAGAGACTCAATTGTCGCTGCCCCATTACCGCCAGTTTCTTCCGCATGCCGCCGGAAACGACTGGACTATCCGTTGCGGCATTTAATGTGATTTTCTCGGTTGTCTCTGAGAATGACACAACGGTGTGTCAACGCTGGAAGCTACTTTAAAGGTGCATTCTTAGATGTGGCCACACACACACACACACACACACACACGCACACACACACACACACGTGAGCCCTTTCTGCTTTCCACTGCAGACACTCTCCTCTGGAGCGGATGTTGTACACAACCATGCTGTTCCTGCTTTCGTCCCTCCTCGAGCGCCCAGTTCTGCTCACTTTGTTATTTAGATCCTCAAGTGAAACATAAGTGTACGTGATGATGAATAGAGCTAGCGGGGGGGGGGGGAGGGGGGGGGGGAAGCAGAGCAAGGAGGTCATGTGCGCAATTCGCACCGGGTTCCTGCTGTATAGTGCGGAGCGTTCCCGCAGCATATGACTTTCCTTAAGCTATGGGGACTGCATTACCGTAATAATATGCATGTATTATTCATATAGTGCATTGTTTTTAAATGTGTGCAGGGATTGTGGGAAAGCTAATTGCATTTCAAGGACGAAAGAGTAGAGAGAGAGAGAGAGCACCCTTGAACTGTAATCTAGTGTGAAAAGCTTACACACACTTATGCACTTCCTGATTCTGTTCTCAAAGGACAGTAGGACCTGGATCAAGTCATGCATATGGTGCACGGTCAAAACACTGTAAATAGACTGTAATACGCATGTGCTTACATGTGTATTTGCTCTGCTTGAATTTAAATTTTTAATAAACCCCTCACCATCTTTCCAACTTTGTTTTCCTCTTGATAAGAGAACCCCCAGAGGTTGGGCAGAGGAGACTCCTTGCTGTCCATCTGCTAAGAGGTAATTATTCAATTATTAAAACATTCAGGTTATCTAAAGTTTCACGGCCGGCCATTAGCGATCCGAGCCAGCAGAAGTAGACTGGAAATGCCAGAATGCTGCAGGATGAACAATAAGGGGAGATGGGGGGGATTGAGAGAGAGGAAAGGGAGGGAGAGGCAGCGAGAGGAGGAGGAGGCCAGTGAGGATGAAGATATAGATGACCTAGATAAACACGTCTTGCACGACATTTTTCTCTCCTCCTCCTCCTTTCTTTACATCCTCGTGTTTTTCGTCATGTTGCCTCCTCCTCCTCCTCATTGTCATCATTGCTATTTTCCTCTGCTACCCTCCCCACTTCCACCTCCTCCTCCTCCTCCTCCTCCTCCTCCTCCTCCTCCTCTGGATGAGTAAAAGTGAGTACCGCGTGGTCTCACAGAATAGAATATCTCACCAGTTTGGGTGCACATGGCAGTGTGCACCCAACAGTACCTGGCTACTCACGCTACAGGCCCGAACAATGGGAGGGAAAAAAATGGAGGGATGGAGTGAGATAAATGGAGGTTGGAGGTGAAGGGAAGATGGTAAAATAGTAAGATCATTTGGAGAGAATAACTTGTGAATGCAGAGCAGTATATAGATAGTACGTGTATATGTGTGTGTGTGCTTCATAGTGGATCTGAATGGTGCCTGCTTTAGGTAGTGTGCACCCCTGACTTATTACTGATGCAGCAATATGACTCTACTTGTCATAACTTCTAAAGATACTTACATGGACATACACACACACATACAGCGGGCACTTCAAGCTGAATTATCATTACCGGCCTGTCCAAAGTCTATACTTCCTGTTCCTCCTTCTTTCTTCATGTAATAATAATGGGCTGTGTCAGAATTTTAAAAAACTAAGCTCAGTATAGCTTTTTATCCTCCAACCTTCTGCTTCTCTGGCTTTTTCTGACATGCGGTCTTTTTAAAAAAAATGTTAACAGCCCATCAATTTACAACCGTATACCCTTTAAACTGACCTTTTTCACTTATTCTACTATTCACTTCCATTCAAAATGTTACCCTTTCCAATGTAAGATTCATGCAATGCACACACTTTTCCATCTCTAATACTTTTTCTTTAATCCTCACGTCAGATGTATGTTGGACGCTCAGATTGTACCGCCGTGAGGGTCAAACGGCCGCAGCCTTATATGATAGCAATCAGCACAAATGTGATTTACTGAAGCTTAGGCTTTAGCTGTTGCCTTTCAGCTCAACCCATGTGGTCATATGTTTGTTTCCTCATGGTGGTGGTGGTGGTGGCATGACATCGAATCCTGCGTGAACTTGATATACTGGACATTTCTTTGGTGATTTACTGTAACCTATAAAGATACAGTTGTGAGGGTTTATGAGCGATGCCACTCAGCTTTACATTATAGCCATTTCAGATTGACACGGGTCATTTAGCTAATTAGGTGGGCCAGTTTAAGCATCGTTGTAAGAATGGATTCTTCTCCCTTTCAAGGTTGCAAGGAGTCCGATGTCTGAAAATCATCTTTCTATATATGCATGGATGGATGTTTGTGTTGATGTTTGACTGTTCTGGGGATGTGGAGTAGATCATACATGGTCACAAACATTTGAATACAGTCTATATTGAGATTTCATGAAGATAAAAAAGGTGGTTGGTGGATCTATTTTATCAGGTAAGATTCAAGAACTGAACCTTTGGCAGACCTTCATAAGGTAAAAATTCAAGAATTAAATATCCGGTAGAGCTTTAATGGGTTAGATTCAACATCCGAATATATGATAAACCTTCATCAGGGAAGATGTAGAGTGGTATGTTTTCTGACCTTTTCACTTTTAAATCCCTCAGGCGACCCGTGGATCAAGACCTCGCTCACAATAACTGATTACTGATCTAAATCCTGAACCCGTCAACAACAACAACAAACATACAGCTAAAATGGGTCCCAATGCCAACTGGCCAGTCTTGGTTACTACCAGACCAGAACTATATAACAGAAGTGGAACAAAGATACATTTCTCAAGACTTGTTTTCTCACATGTGATTGTTCTTTAACCAACATGTAACACAGAGTAGGAGCGCAGGAAAACAAAAAAATGAACAAATAAGAGTCCGTCCATTCTTTGTTAAAAGCTCTGTTTTCGAGGTCCGCTTCTCTCTTTTTAGAGCACGCCGTGTGAAACTACTTCTCCCACTGCTCTCTCTCTCTCTCTCTCTCGCCGTCTCTCTCTCACGATGCATTTCAGAATGCACATATTCGATTGGCTGAGTAGCGTCACGTGTGAGGATTTACAACAAGCATGCCATTGGTCGGTGCGTTTCCTGGACTGCTGACCGAGTGCCGTAAAGGCTAGAAAAGCTGCGCAGGTAAAAAGAGAAGCGCTCCACCAAAAATGTATAATTCTCAATTACCCATCAGTTATGCGTCCGGGTCCGGATAGGACAGCGTCTGGGTCCGGATCCGGACCGCGGTCCGCCTATTAGTGACTCCTGATATACAGCATAGAAATAATAATCTTCAGTTCGTGGACGCATATCAAACAGCTCCGACACTATCTGCCCAAGCGTCTTCATGTCACCCCTGGGAGGTTGCAGGCTCTAATCTTTGACACTAACGATTACACTGTGTGATTTACATCGCTTTTCGGGTCAATCGCCAACAGATCGTGGATCATGTGATCTATAGCCTGTCCTGAGGATTGTGTGCAAAACTTTCACCCAAATCCTATTAGTTTGACCTGCTTTTGTAACCGTCGGTGTTGTGAGCCTTTAAACTGGCAGATACAACATATAGCACGCTACTCAGAAACAAATAGATAGATATGAAATGCCTATCATAGTTGTATGCAATCTTCATCACACCCCTGGACCCTTGTGGTGGTTCAGGGAGGCTAAGAAGACACTTGATAATGATACTTTCTCTGCACACACATACTACTAACTACTACCAGTTTCTGTGTGCATGCGTTTCTGTTCATCTGTGTGTGCATGTTTCAGAGAGACGAGGATCGAGAGAACGATGAAAGCACAGTTCTTCAACGCCGTTAATGAAAATATTTGGCACGTGTGTATAATTTGATGTAGCCGGTATCCGTTTCCTGTGGGCTCTTTGTCTCTACTGCATACAGCTTCTCGGCCGAGCTGCCGTAGTAATTATTATTTACTGATTTGTAATTGCTTGTTGAGTCTCACAGGGCAGCTTGTAATCACACTCATTCCCCCCATAAAGTAATTGTTTCTTTTCCAAACTAGGTTTGACAGTTCTGCCTACAGTGGTAGCACATCGTGCTATGCCGAGCTGTGTTTGGAATTGTTATGAGCGTATATATGTTGTGTGCTGCACGGTGTTGTGTTGAATGCAATCATGTTGTGCTGTATTGATTTCCATTGTATTAGAGAATATCCTCCTGCTTGGCACTACAACATGCACCGACCCTGCTTCCTGAAGAATACGTTCATAAATAACTCATTTGCAGTAGTTATTAAAAAGTCAACACTGACTTGAACCATGGAACAGGAAGCACTGACTTTTTCAATATTTAACCAAAACAAAAGGTCACAGCGTGCTGCAGGGATGACACATTTTTGAAGGCATCCCACCGGTTCCCTCGACAAAAAAAGCCGGTGAGGTTTTTCCACTGGATTTTGAGTCATTGCAGAAAATAAGCTCCGTGCCAAACACAAGTTTAGGACATTTTATTCGGCAAAATAAACTTCACGGATGAGCACCACTTTTTTGATTTTCGAAGCTTGAATGCAATCAGCAGTAAAAAGCTAATGTTAAGCTAAAAACACATTACACTACAGTCGCACGAGCTCGAGTACACAAAGGCCGACGAGTCGGCGTGATGTCATCATTTAGCCACTTGTTAGCACTTATTGACTGAAGTATTTTTTGTTTTAAAACAAAATGTTAAAATCTCTTCAGCTTGTGTTAACCACATGCATCTCACTAAAGACCCATGAAGACCAAGGACTTGAGTGTTTTCAATGCTAGCTAGACCTGCAACTAAATCGAACACTTAATGGGACACAGGAAGTGATCATCCTTACAACTTCTGTGCAGTTTAAGGACTTCCACCTCCTGGACTTTGAAACAGTTTGCCAGTAAACATTATCCATTATCCAGGCAGCAATCATGTATTTGGCAAATTAGATTAAAAGCATATGCATGTATCTATATTTCATATCGTTCCACTTCTCCTTTCCTTCACTTAACTAATCGCAATAACACTGATTTGCGTCTTTAGATATGAGCGTAACAGCTGTTGGTGAAAACTGTAGTTGTTAAGAAATGGGAACAAAATGGATGATGGAGGCAGAAAAGGAGAAAACAGCCAATAAGAGAAAAATGTATTGTAATGTCCTGACAGCAAATACTAAAGGCTGGCTATTAGCAAAATACCACTTTGCAACTTCATCAATAATTCAGCAGCATGTCAAAGGCTCAGCGCCAGCCTCTCCCTCCTTGGCTTTCACTGGAGGGGGGGGGGGGTATGGAGAGTAAGATCTAACCACGAGGGTAGACAGCCAAACGCAGTCAGGAGTCGGACGCTCAGTTGAATCAGTATTTTCACTGAATGCAGGGGTTTCTGTGCTCACATAAACACAATACAGTCGTCCCTTTTGCTGAATGCTCCCTCAGCATTGTTTAGCCTCAGGACTACCTCCCATGACTCACTCCTGACCAGTCCTCTGAGCTCCGTGTGCGTCCACCGTCCTCTCTGCTCCTTTCTTCTTTTACTGTCATCACTCGCTTTCACCTTCACTCCCCCCCCACTCTTTAGACTATGCTGCAGAATCTCAGCCTAACTTGTTTTAGGGTCTCTTGTATTCTTAATCCTCATCGATTTGCCTGCAGCCACTTTGGGAGCGGGCAGCCCCGAGTAGAATGGGAGGAATTACCTGCAACAGTGAGCAAATTAAACAGTCGAAGCCAGGCTCAGTACAGCAACCAAGCAGCAAATCCAAATTTTTCTGGTTAGCCCAGGATACAAGCCCATCGCTCTCTCCCCCTCAGTAGACAGATAAGCACCCTCCGTCGGTAGGCCTCAGCTGTATTTACGATGGCTTGTCTCATAGGGATTGGGGATAAAAGTGTCAATCCTCTCTAATTGGTCACACCTATGCTGAGAAGGACGTGGCAGGTATTATTGAATAGGGAAGAGGCCTTTCATCAAGTCAATTCATTGAATGGACTGAGCTCAATCAGAGTGACAGTGAGGGGGATGAAATGCACGAGCAAAGTGGGTTAGCGTGCAACGCTTACGGTACACATCCTCTTTGTGACATAAGAGCATAAGAAACGGAGCATACATGAACATTACTAGCACTACATCTGCTCACAAGAATCCCATCTGAGACCACCAGCCAGTCAAGTGCATCAAAGAGTGAAGACTGTGATCCTATTGAGCATTTCAATTAGTCTAAAATGTTTGTCAGAACAGAAAACAGTGAAGGTATTATAGTAGAAGTTAATGGTATAGATTTCTCCTAATGGTTTTGAACCAATTGTGGAAGGACTTTCTTTACCATTATTTATATGGTATTTATGTTTTTTTCTTTCAATCATTGATTTCTGTAAATTGGACACCATGCAATTAAATCAATGTGCTGTAATTGGAAATAAAAACTAATTGCACATTGTACATTTCTAGAGGAGATTTATAGGAAACATTTCACTGTAATGTGTCGTGACAGGAATAAGCCAATGCTGTCAGTAATACTGTCCTTAATTAATTGCGGTATTAAAGCTATTTTTAACCACATCATGTGTGTCAGCCTTTTAGGTCTGTCTGGTATCTCATCTGGCTGGTTGTAACACTTCCCTCTCTGAGAATAAGAATAATAACCCACGGATGGATGAAACAAGCCAGACGTCCCTCCACAAAAAAGAAGTTCCAAGTATGATCCAATTTTAAAAGACAGACTTGGCTATGGTAAGAAAAAAAAAATTAAATATCATCATACCCATCCAAAAAAGGTTATTAAAAAAGTAATTCAACTGAATAGTTTTCTATCATATTTAATGCCTCAAATAGATGATACGATTTGGTTTAATTGCCTTAAAGACGTTTTTCACTGCTCCCAATGTTTGCTGCTTTTATACCCACTAGAAGAGCTAATGTTCAGCACCAAATGGGACGAACAGCTCCCCTCCCATCATAACATGCAAGCGCATCTCACCGGAGACACGCAGCGAGAGACGGAGCACAGCGAGTGAGGAGCGCTGCCCGTCACCACTTCAGCACCACACAAAGTGGACAGCTGCAGTGGAGTTTAAGCACGCTGGACAGCTCCCTAAATGTTGCAGAGCAACACAGCTGTCCCCCTCACTAATTACAGACGACTGAAACAGCAATATTTTTTTTTGCAAACACGCAACAACGCAAGAGAGCACAGATAAGACACTTAACTGGATTGGACTCGAGTTTGCCCTTCAAGAGCCAGCTGATCATGGTGTGTTGCCATGAGACATGCACAAATAGTACAGCAAGCAATGCAAAAGCATGCTAGCGTTTAGAATCTCTGTCGGTTTTTTGCCATGTCATAAATGATGTTTATTCGTTCCCTGTTAATGGGGGGGGGGGGGGGGGGGGGGGGCTCGTCCTTTTGGGAGCATGGAAAGGCTCAGCGAACATCACTGCAATATGCCATGGATTAGATGATATTTTGACATTTTTAGATGTACCCAGAGGTGGTGCAAGCGGAACGGTCGTGGATCATCTGAAATGAGGTATTCATTATCTGGGGTGTTAAGTCATTTTCATGCTAATCTGCTAATTACAGCAACATTCTTTTTTTTGTTTGTAATAGGAAACTTTGCTCTAACGGTTGGGTGACCACTGACAGCCATCAGAATTGCACCGTATTTAACCAAAGTCTTGCTCTGAGCTACATTTGGTTGACGCACAGACAGAAAGATCAGACAACTAATATCCCCTATCCTCTGATCTGGCACTTCGCTTGGATGTCATAGACTCAAACATATCTACGGATCATACGTGTGGGGAGAGGTGTGCTGACAATATTCACTGAGGACAACTGTGGAGAAAAAAAACAGCTAAACGAAATCCCGAAAGCTCTCAAATGTGCAGGGAGCGAGAAAAGACCCAATTTCACAACCGAAGAAGAATAAAAATGGCAGAATAGGTGGGAGAGCAATGATGAGCTTCAACTATCAGAGGAAGGTGGGAAGTGAGAAAGGGAAGGAGGGGCCGTGTTGGGCGGTGGTGGAGAGGTGTGTGTGTGTGTGTGTGTGTGTGTGTGTGTGTGTGTGTGTGTGGTGAAAGGACTCGACCTTAAAGAACTGTCAGGTGGTGCAGCAGGCTGGAGAGAGGCAGAGGACGAGCTGGGAGAGCTGTTGAACCGTCCATTGAAACAAGTCCTGCTCACCCTCTTGACAACGCTGCCCAGAGCCTCCCCCCCCCCCCGGGCTCGCTAAGCACCCGCGGGACAGCTTATCCATACACCCAGAGCAGCTCTGGGCAATCTCATTCTGAGTATTTAGAAGTTTATATCTTCCTCGTCATCGCTCTTTATCTGGCCTGAGTGAGATTGGAAATGTTCCAGCACCACGTTCTGTTCCAGTACTATTAAGTTCTGGGAACCGGAATGAAGTGATAGCCTGAGCACATACTGTAGCTATTAAAGAAGACAAGGGTTTTTCTTTTTCTCTCTGTAAGCTTCACCAGTACAAGACCTAAACATTATAATTGACAACATGCCAAGAAGAGTAATTAGGCATGCACCATTACAAGTAACAGGCGACTATATGACCCTGAAAGAGAAAGAATTAAAACACTTGTAAAAGCTCTAAAGCAATATGAGAAGCAATCGTACTCCAAATATTAGCAACATTTACATATAATTAGACGCATAATTTGCTGGGGATGTTCTTCTATCCCTCCCAGATGATTCACTACTTATTTAAATAAAGATCCAAAATTGTATGCAAAAACATACAGATTAATTTGTAACAATATGGCAACGGGACTCGAATTAGATTGAATATTGCTGAGATTAAATACAGACTCCAGATTCATTTGGGATCGTGGGATGTATTCACAAAATGAAGTGAATTAGTTTTTTGCACAAAGTATCATCAATATTTTTTCAAATGTATTTCAAGTACGGAATGAGAAATGAAACGGCGAGAACATTTGGCCTCCAAGAAGACGGAATACTCTCTGAAAATGGAATGTTGTAATGTTGAATAATTATTCATTGTAACTTTGTCTCAAGTTACAAAGTGTGTGTTGCTGCTGGCATGTTATTACAAATAGATTCAAGGCAGCAGCGGATGTCCTGGAGTCCAACAGTAAACTTATATCTCGCTTATTTTTTTTAATGATTTTTCCGATTTTCATCATTTCATCTTTTCACCCCGAGAATAAAACATCGATCTTGAACAGCTGAGATTGATCCAGATCACAGGTTATATGGTAAAAAACTACATCATTTTGTAGCCAGAATGTGAGCCTTCTTACTTGGGGAGGGGTATCCCTCACATAAAGACATAGATTATACACTGATCAAACACACACACACAGCAGCGTTGCATAATTATGCCCCACTGAGTAAACGTAAATTATATAATCACTGGATTAACCTCCATGTGCCACACTTGGCTCATGGATGGGAAAAAAAAACGTCTCTGTATGTGTTCAATTGCGTGGAGGCATTACACACACACGGTGCTTTTCATTGGTGTTTAATTAAATATCAGCTCTTACATTTCAGTACTTTTTGAGGTTGATTTAATAAGACCCTCAAGAGAACGATGCGGTGTTTCCCCACACAGTAACGCGGTGAGACACTTTGAAAAGATTTCCAGTCCGAGTTCAGCGTGCGACAAGCAGAGAATGAGACCCCCCCCCCCCACACACACACTTCTGTCTGCTCCTGACAACATGACATTTACCACTTTGTTCCACTGTTCTCACACTGCAGCCGCTCTACGTAGACTGACCTGCTCCACTCTCAGTCCTCCTAAGTGCTTCCATTACCCATTTTTCTTTCAATTAGACAAGTGGTGAAAACACTCACGTCTTTGGAACACACTGCGAAATGGAGGCGCGCTCGCGTCGACGCCTACAAACACACTCGCTTTGCACACAAGGTTTCAGTTTGTTAGTGGATGAAACTTGAAGGTCAATTACTTTGGTCTGAAAGAGACTATTTTTATCAAGGATTTGTAGCTTCTTCACGGTGGAACATTTTCCTTGTGCCTTATTGTCTTCAGTAAAAAGGTATACACTGAGAAACAATGGAGAACCGCCCACCCACCTGCCCGATGGAGAAAGGTTCCACTGACCTGGTATCCATCAAAATGCCCCCACATTGCTTTCCTCAAACCTTTTGAGTTTAATTTCGAAGCTTTCAGCCTTTTCCTCCGGATGGGTTTGTGTTTCTTTCTTCTCTTGACGGTTGCACTCTGTCCGTCTTCTCTGCAACAGCCGTTCATTTCAAGACAACCACTCCGTCTCTCAATGTGTTGAACAGGTGGAGCTACCAGTTTAGTGAATTGCAGTTCAAAAAACACTTTTTTATGTGTAGGCAACAAAACTACTTGGTTAGGTTTAGTAAAAAAACATCGTAGTTTGGCAAACATTCCAATTCCTCTCTGGCGTTTAAAGGTTCCAACGCAGACCTTAGTCACAATGTGACTTATTGAAAACAATGTCAGTCTTGACACACTAACGATATTCTGGCAGTGTTTAGTTGTTTATTTTGTGCTATATATCAAAAGGAACAACCAAATCAAACAGATAACTCAGACAGTCTCAGACTCCAGTATTCTGCTGGCATGCCTGAGTATGTCTGCTGTTTTTCCTCCTCGAGGCCATGTTAGTCAGTGAAATCTTCCAGCTCCTTTGAAGGTTTGCTTTCGCCTGCCGAGACTAGAGATGAGAACAGGGTTTGTCATTTTGGGAAAATCCATCATGCCAGGCAACGTCTGCAAACATCAAGTAGGTATTTAGACACTAATATGCTGTCAAAACATGCTCATCCATGAAAGCATGCAATCCATAATCATTTCCACTCACACTCAGCTACTGGCTTAGGTTGGACCAAAAAAATGTGAACAACTGTGCCCGTGGCTACATCATGGGGAAGCTAAGCTAAGCTACTGTGTGTTGTCTAAAAAACATAGAGGCTAATCATTTAGCAAGCTAGTGAGCGGGTAACGTACTGCAGGAAATACAAAGACATAATGACCTCAGACATATTCAAAATATATACAACTACAATATATAAACTTTTCATCCACCGGAAAAAAATGTACTTCCATGGCCCCCACCATTTCTGACGATGTCAGCAAAAATGTCACAACTTGGGAACTCTGAGCTGACACGACCCCATATGAAGGCAGCATGGAACTATATGATGGCACAATAATCTAAACAAATAACTCTGGAAGCTTCTTATATAGAATATAGATATAGAAGATAATACACAATTGGGTCTAAATGTTGCCCATTCTCCAAAATAAATCGTTTGTGCCATAACGCAGTATCCAAATACTAATAATAAGGCAAACAGTTGAATGCAGGGCTGCGTGTTTCTCTCTGTTTTGATGGTATTTGATTTAATTATTTGTTAGTTTTTTAAAGCGTGTGTTCCTTTGTGAATGCCTTTTGCCTGAGGCTGAATACAATCATCAAACACTGCTGTTGTGTTTGAGATAAAAGAGGATGTAAAAGATTGATGGACGGATGAAAGGAAGGATCTATAGATGAGTCCAGCAGCCGATTTGTGTGTTCCAACATCTTGTGGCGCTAACTTTACTGCGGTGGCGAGCTGTAGTGACTTAGCGTCTGTTGATGCAACTTACGACACTTTGGACGTATTCAACTCTCTTTGGTAATGTTGGCAATTTCATGGGGTTCGACTGAAGGAAAGAATAAAGCTGGAGCACAATCGGAGTACTTTCAGGATGGCTGAAACGTATCATTTGTTTTTTTCTAGTGGAAGAGTATGCTTTCCCTTCTGTGAAACCACATGAGAGATAATTATAGTCATTACAAGGTGTTATTGTCACTGTGGAGGCATGTAAGTGTGTGTGTGTGTGTGTTCTTCTAGCTACAGTAGGCATGAATGTGAGCAGAGTATGTGCTGCATACTGAAGAAGAAAGGTGAATATGAAGCTGATTGGGCTAAACAAACGTAACGGTGTAATGAGATGCAGAAAAAAAGAGGAATCTCAGTCAAACCCAGACTCTCTGCCATCATATCAGCGGTTCACACAGAACCGTTGCTGAGAGGCATGCGGAGGCATTGCTGTTACTTGGTTTCCGTCATGTGCATGTATGAATCCAGGGCGTTAAACTTCTAACTTCATTCCATAAAGTTACAGTTCGTGAATAGTTCCTCGGATTCAAATCCTTCCAGCACGGCAGATACACACACGACAAAATGCCACTTTTGCAGTTCCTCTAACTTCTCTACCCAGATCTGGCAGAAGTGATGTGCTGTGGCGCCCGCGAGATGTTTTCACGCCCCATAAATCCCGGATATTTGGACAGTTAGCCCACTGCCGCATCCTGCAGGGATGTGGGGGAGATTTGTGCGTTGTGTTTTCCTCACCCTGGGAGCCAGGAGACATGATGAATTATCCCGCGAAGAACAAAGCTACAGTCCAAATGCATCAACAGGCTCACTATCATGTGCGCACAGACTCGAACACGCACGCAAACACTCGGCTGTGTAGGACACTGTGCACTCCGCGGGAAAACAAAGCCAGCACACAGTCGCACCCTCTGGCTGTAAATATAGGAGAATGATATGATTGACATGTTCTGGTGTGACTGATGAAACTTTAAAACGCTCCTTTGGCATCATCAACAAAACCAGCCATTTGGTTCATGAGACGCGTCTCTTAACACACTCCGATTTGATGGATGAACCCACACCTGGCACGCTTCGCTGCTGCTCGCTCGTCCGAATTACGATCAATCACAATAACAGACAATTGTTAAGATGTCAGCCGCCGGACAGTGGCATCACTGAAATTAAGTGAGGAAAACATTTAGTCCGTTTTTTAAGGGTCAGCTCACCCAAATTACAAAAAAAACACATCCTTTATTCTGTGGGTACAGTCATGAACACACGTTGCGTGTATGCAAATGTGAATCTAGAAGTAGAAGTGATGTTCACATGCCGTGGGTTGTGTGCATGAGTGGAGTGATGCTGACTTTGAAAATGCCATCTGTTAACACCAAGGTGTCATCGTACTACAGTGCTGTGCAGAGGAGAACGGCTGAACAAAATGTTCAGAATATAAAACTGCTCACTTTGTTTTGTAATATTGTGTCATTGGGACCACATTATAGGTTGGCCCTCTCCAATGCCGGAGTGGGACACATGCTATTTTATGTTGTTGTCACCTTCTACTTTATCTTTCTCATTCTATGATGCTCGGATGTGCTAACGGTTTGGCCAGAGGTCTGTTCTACAAAACAAAGTCCAACATACCCAGGATATCTTCACTCACCCTAATACCTGCGACCCAGAGATCATGACTATGATTATATTTGTGTATTGCGGTAAATAAATGTGTTGCATATATGACAATATCTTATTCTTTCAGCTGCAACCCTCACGGTGTAAAACGGACCTGGGAAAAGCACCAGATTCCCCATCCAAAAAACCTCTTGTTTTAGTGCAGCGGGGTCTGCGTCGTGCACTCTTGGTTGTGGTTCTCTCCTGTGCCTCTCTTCCCTCCAGCGGGCCCAGCAATACGGCCCGAGTCTCCAACAGAGTGTTGGCAGTGTTGGCGGTGTTGGCTCCCTTCAGGGACCAGTGGAGCAGCGAGGAGAAGCTCTGCTCTGCTTAGCCGCAGGAGGAGACTCTTCTGCCGGGTGCTGAGCTCTCCTCCTCCCGACAGATTGAAGGCTGCAGTAAAACCGGATCTGGCTCCGTCCGTCCGTCCGTCTGGCTGGCTGGTGGCTGCTGGAGGCCCAACTGAAGCCTGAGCTGAAGTAGTTTCTGGTGAACCGGAATGATTTCATCTGATTTTGTGGCACCGATGACAAGCATTGAGAATAACTATACAGAAATAACTAATGTTCTCGCTGACGGTCTTGTTTACTTATGAAGGCATTCGCATTAAATTGAGTCAATTGTTTCATAGCAAGTCAAAAGTTCTCACAGTAATTTGAGAAAATATGCAAATCTTTAGCTCAATCTTTAACGAGTCACTGACTTTCAGTTAGAAAACACCAGTACAGCAGTCTGCAGCTGTTTTATTTGATGTTGTTGTACACTGGCTGTGTCTTTACATTGAAACACAGTGTGTGCTCTACTTTCTCTGCATGCCGACGTTCTGCTATTCTTAGGCTCTTGGGGGTTCTGTGTGTTGTGAGGAGATGGTGAGCATTAACAAACTAATAATCATGCAGCACCCAGGTTTTAAAAGAGGCCAAAAATACACAAAATGATGGGACTGCAAATACTGTGCCTTCTGTCCCCATTGAGGCCCAGTAGATTTGCCCCATTTGCAAGTGACAATTCAGCACTTCCGGGAGAGATACAAATTGTCTCCGAAGCAGCAAGCATCGCTCTATCCTGAGAAAGTCAGAGTTACCGACATTACAGTGGATCCATTGGCTCGCTCGTCTCTCAGGTTTTCTTAATCACAGAGAGGCCAGTGTGCATTCTACTGATGCCACAATAGCAATATCGGTGACTTTTAGGACGGTAAGCTCCGCTGCTGCAGCTTTAATATGCATCAAACATATATTCGCATACATTTCCGTTGCCAATGCAAAGTTTACTTTTCCTTTAGATGATTTCACAAATTATAAATGAGACGCCAATAATTTGCATTTTCTGCCGAGTTTGTCGTCCTTTGGGCTCCACTCGTATTCCCTTTGATTTCATTTTTCATCCCAGGTCGACTTTCTTTCATGTCAATAATGTTACTTTTAATTCATTACATTGTCTGCGGCAAACAGCAAAAAACAACACCACATCGTACAACCAACCCAGTCGCCAGACAACATCTCTGCAAACGACAGGATACAAAAAAAAAAACGACAGAAGGTTAGCAAAGGAGGAGAGAGAAGATAAGAGAACACATGCAGTAGGTGAGCTGTGCATGCGTCCGTTACAGCCTCATGTGGGATTGTTCATTGTTCCATCCCACAGCTCTTTAGTGTTCCTCTGATGTCTCTATACCGTACATTCACTAAATCGCTGCTCTCCGGCCCATGCAATCACTACATCTTATTTGTAGCTGTACGCCCTGTGTGTGTGTGTGTGTGTGTGTGTGTGTGTGTGTGTGTGTGTGTGTGTGTGTGTACTAAACAGTTTGTTCTGTTGCAGCCTCATGTTGCCAGCTGTGAAGAGGTCGACACCTCCAGGCAGAGCGAGGTTCTGGAGTTGATTTAGGTCAGCACAATGTGACAGTAGACCCGTGGTGAAATCCAACTGAACGTCTCTGGAAGATGCTGCGCAGCGTTGAGATGGTGATTCAAACAAGTAATGGAAATCACACAACCGTTGTAGATAACACTGAACTGGTGAGAACTGGTGAGTATTTGGCTGTTCCACAGCTGCAATAGTGCAGCTGCAACAATTCAAACGCGCTTTAAAGCACATACATATTCTATACATAGTGGCTTTAGACAAGGTGATGCTTCATTTATTTCAGTTGGTTTTGTTCCAGATGTTAAAGTGTACAGACTCAAGCTATTGTTGGACAGGTGTGGTGCAAAGGCCTTTGGCTGGAGCTTCGCCAGCAATCCATGTCATCCACTACCAACCATTTTAGAACACAGAATCAATATCTGGCCCCACAAGACTGCTGTTGAGATTTTTTCTTTTCCCAGTGCATATGGTTTGCCAAAGGGACATGAATGTGTGTATGTGTGTGTGTGTGTGTGTGTCTGCACCCGAAGGAGCACAGTGCAGCTGTGTGGGGGGAGGGGAGCAGAGAGAGAGCGAGAGCGAGAGAGAGAGGAACAGATGTGCTGTAGTGGGGGCCTCCGTTCAGTCTGATCGGACCCGGCCTTGCTGAGGCAAGTGGCCGCTCATGTTAAGCCTCTTATTGCCGATTCAAATGACACTGGGCAGAGAGCTTTTACCCCGTGTCACACAAATATGTGCTTAGGTGTGTGTGTGTGTGTGTGTGTGTGTGTGTGTGTGTGTGTGTGTGTGTGTGTGTGCATGCACGTGTGCATCAACATCTGCCGAGCGGTACATGCATGCCCGCTGAAGCAAAGCAATGGTACGATGAAAAAGGGAAAGGCTGAAAACGTGTCCACGTGAAGCGCGTGCACATTTTTTGTCATCTTACCATTTTCGTATTCCAAGCCATCCACTGGCATTAGCAGCAGTACAGTACAGAGCTGTAACAGCTCAATATCCTGAAAACAGATGCTCGTGATCAGGTAAGATGGATCAGCCGTTGATGTTTTTTGTTTTTTTTAAATGGATCAGTACTGATGCAGCTTTCAGTACGTGGATTTAGACAGAGATGGGATGTGATTGTATGGTTATGTAAGGCATGTTATCAAGTGCAAGGCCTTAGATACTGCTCCCAGACTCAAGATGGCAGCAGCATAAATGATCTCTAAGATCATGAAGGTCATTATAGATGTAGTGCTATTAATTGACCAAAGAACATTTATTTCCATGACAAATAAACCTGTGTTTTCTCCTCATTGTCTTATGAAACTGTTGACTTTACTGCAGCAGGAATCTAACCTTTTGTGGGATGTACCATGTAGGTGAACGTCTGAAAACTGAGCTGTTTTGAAAAAACACATCTAGAATAAAAGGTTACTGATTCCAGCAACGATTGTGATTATTTGTTGACCATGATCCAAGAAATTGCCAGACACACTTCAGGTGGGGTTTGGCCACTCGTGGCATCATCCAGTGAGGTTAAACACTCACACGATAGCTTCCACTCAGTGAATCACACAATGACATCGGCAGACACGGGACTGCACACACACACACACACACACACACACTCAGACTAACAAACACACAGTTACAGCATCACCATCTGTGTGAGAGAGAGAAGTTGGTGTATTTGTTCGAGGCTGTTCAGTCGCCAATTTACTTCTCTTTGTCAGCTTTCTATTGTTCAGACAGACACTCCAGCTGAGCCCCCTTCAGCTCCACTCGTCTCCCCGCTCTTCTTAACAAACCATTCATCCATTATTTATTCCTGTGTTTGGCTGGTGGTCGCTGCCAACAGCAAACTGCTATTGAGCTTCTTCTAACCTGATAAAGCAATGTGACGAATAACGAGGAGGAAGCAGCATGTGGCACGGCAAAGGAAATGGGGCGAACTTGTTTTCATACGACTCTCATGATATGATTCTTTGTCTGCGAGTAGTATCGGAATCATGAACCGTGTAGAAGAAGTGGACGTAGTGGACTGACGTTTTGAAGCCTCGAGTTCGGCGATCTTGCTTTTCGCCATCTTGGATTGGATCTCGGCCGTCAATCCTGTTGTTTTTTTTGCAGCCAATGAATGGAAGTGACCATATTT
Organism: Leptoclinus maculatus; assembly: GCA_032191485.1. Lineage (NCBI taxonomy): Eukaryota > Metazoa > Chordata > Actinopteri > Perciformes > Stichaeidae > Leptoclinus > Leptoclinus maculatus. The sequence continues at coordinate 1,359,274 of JAVDOI010000016.1, forward strand.
GGAATGCGGCGGAGGGACGTTGAGACACCGTATATATGTCTCAGGTTAGCGGCAGCGTCCTGTTAATTACAGTAAGGCCGCCCTAGCATCCCCTGCTTTATGGTCTATTTGACTCTAAATTAACCATCATTTACTAAATGAACATCATGCTGTATTGAAGAAGACTTGAAACTAGAGATTGAGACCATAAACTCATGTTTACAATGTTTACTGAGGTAATACATCAAGAGAGAAGTAGAGTCATTTTCTCATAGACTTTCACACAATCTGACTTCTTTTTGCAACCTGAGGAGTCGCCCCCTGCTGGTCAGTCGAGAGAATGCAGGTTGTAAGACGCTGATATGAATACACTAAGAAAATATATTGCCAATCACAACTTCAAAAAGCCCAAAGTGATGCCTCCCAATTGTTTGTTTTGGTTAATCAACAATCCAAAACTGGAACCAGTGAAAATGGAAACACTACTGTGTAAAATGTCATGACTTGATTCTACAGTCTTCCTCCAAATAATCAGATACAACATTTTTTTTTTTTAGTTAAAACTGGCAGGCCTTCTTTTTCTTGGCAATTGCGTGAAAGAATAATTTGAACATAGGTGAGATAATACATGCAGACAATTGGCAGCTGTCTCCATTAAGACAACATGAATCTTTCCTACACCTGGTTGGACACACTGAGCTGCCATTATGTATTTTTTTTCCCCAGATTTTCAAAGTAGACAATGACGGGTGTAATTAAAACAAATTGTTGCTTACTGCACCACCAACATCACTTTATGAATAGACACTACAGGCAAAAACATATTTTTTTTCAATCATGAGATGTTTTGCTTCCATAACGATCTACTCGAAAGAAAACAACCAAATTACAGACTCGTGTCTTAATTGTACTATCCTTTGTCTTATTGCGTCTGTAGATTTCACTTAAATTCACTAAGCGTTATAAAGTATAAAGTATGCCTCATGCCCACATTTAAACATACAATCAAAACTTAAAGACAACATTTCAAAACGTGTAATCATTGTCTTAATGCTAGTGATCAAGGGGAAGTGCCATGGTTACATCGATTACTTATATTTGTTATACTTATATTACATTTTTTCATGGTTGCTGACAGTATTTTCAAATTTATGGGATGGTGAAAATTCCCTCCGTAAAAACCTTTGACTTGGATAATGTCAACGAAATGAAACCTGGTTTTATCAAATGTTCAGATTTCTATTATTGAAATGTATGCAGATTAGCACATATTTAATAAAACAATCCCTCATTTGCATATTTAAACATATCATTTTAGAAAACAAATACTAATTGTCTTAATGTTAGAAATCAAATAGGAAGTTTAATGGTGGTGTCATTTCGTCAAAAATAATTCCCACATTCACCTGTAGGTCAATAAATATCAGGCTGCACAATTTCACCTGATTTAACTAGCAGTTCAGGAGATTTACACGTTTAAATAAGGCATAAACTCTCCACAGTTTGCCGACACATACCTGTCTGCCGCCCTAATTTAGGTGTTTCTAGTTATTCTAATGAGACATCTGCTGAGGGAAAAGGTGAGATCTATTCCTGTAATTACGTGAGGTCATCAAACGGCTCATGAACTGCTGCTGCAATGCCGCTAACAAGAGAGTGAAGAAGATGTCAATCAAGCCCAGTCTGGACACGCCCCCACATACCTGTAAAGCAGTCCAATCAGCCGACATGAGTGGAAACACTGGTGCAGCTCATGCCATGGACGTTCCCAGGAGATGCCTATTTGCTTCGTCTGGGAAAAACCTAAGATTGTGATATGTAGTCTGGCTTCCTGAGGGCGTGTAGCTGGTTCTTATCGCAGCCTTGCCAGCCAGAACATGAGCGCTACAACATTTTACACCCATACCTTGTGACTGTGGTCTACTGCCTCTACAGGCTGTCACCTCACTGACATGTTTCATTTCTCCACTCACGCAGGTATTTATTTAACCGCCCACAGCATCATTGTTGGATCATACCTCTGAACAAACATTTGTTTTGTTGAGGCAACACAGAGAAACATCATGTAATTGTAGGATTATTGTGTATAAATATTTTGTTTTGGTGTTAAAACACATTTTATACATGTTTTATTAATTTCCCCTCCCTTGTATCATCCCTTTCTTCTCTCTCCGACGGATTCTTGGTGCACCGTCACCGTCTCCCCCCCCCCCCCACCTGTCACCGCCGTCCACATTGTGAATCAGCTCGCTGCAGAAGCCCTCTCTCGCTTTAGCCTGTCAGATTGAGGCTTTACTCTGGCTGGCTAGGGGACCCCTTCCGTCTCCCTCGGCAAACACCGGGTTAGACTCATATCATGTTTCAAGCCATTACCAGCAAAAGCCGAGCCCCGGGAAGGCAATGAGAGGAGAGCGGTCACGGAATGGAAAGGAGAGGGCCGGAGGAACGGCCATCCATCACTCTCTGCCCCCTCTTGTCCTCTCGCTGCCACTCCACTGAAACACTCACCAATAAGGCCGGGGATGGAGACAGAAGCCTGACACGCCCCAAGTGGGGGTCGGAGCAGCCAGACGCAGGAGGGAGCCGACAGGGATGGAGAGATGAGAGGAGGGGAAGAGGGACAGCAAGGGAACGACTCTAGTGGATTTTATGTCATTAGAGCCCGGTGTGACAGCTTCATCTCCCCCAGCAACAGGCAAAGAGAAAAACAAACATGGGATGTGGGAGGGTGTTGGTGGAGGAGGAGGCAGGGATTGAAAATAGAAGAGCATAACTATACTCCAACAATGTCAAGTTGAATGTGGTACATGTATGGCTCAAGAAAAGGCAAGGAACTACTGCAGCAGGATGTGATGTTTTGCCATTAAATTGAAGTCTGTAGCTTAGTCACTCCAGGCAGCACGTCTCTCAAAGCATGATGGGAACTGTAGTGCCAACACTTGAAACACATCTCAAATAGAAGAGAACAAAAAACGAAGTAGAAGAAGACACTAACTGCTGACAGACAGTGAGACAGAGGCAGTGACGGCACCTGAAGAAACACAAGGAACACACAGCTGTGCATTAGCCAGATATGATGGAGGAAAATCAGGCACCCTTCACATTCTTCCCTCTCAAATTTAAAGTCAGCTCACATGCATACCACCTGTTGTTGTAATTAAAGCCCACTTCCTGCAGGCAAGTTGACAATGTACTCTTGTAAAAAGGTTGTACATACTGTAGTAGTTTTAGACAGTTCGAGTCTGTTGCTAAATTGCCTTCGACATATCCTGAAGGAATTTGTAGAGGCAGGTTGTTAATTGGCCCGGTTCAATCACAGCCTCAATGAAACACAATGTGGAGCATTCATCTCCTTCAGGGGGTGGAGCTTAGCTCTCGTTATGTCTGGCCCAAGACATGATGGTAGACCTAAAAAAACAGTGCGAAGGCAAAGAATGACTCTCATGCTCGTGCAACCTGATCTCATGGGACGGCGTATGAATAGCACCACTTTAAACGGCTTTTCTTAAAATGAATATGTAACCAAAGTAGAACGTATAGAAAGTATCATAATTGTAAAGTGTGTCACAAACATCACTAACTTCAAAAACTTTCTCAACAGCACTTCAGGACACAAATAGAAAGCATGTTCTGAACTTCACTGCATCAGTTAAAGCAACCTGACTGCAATCTGATGCCCAAAAACTGGAAGGTTGAAGACGGAGAGCAAATACTGGAACACGCCCTGAAGTAGGATGTGCCGCACAGATTTGACGGCTGTGTCTTTAATTTCCTCTTACTTACGTATCCCTCACAGAAAGCCATCTCTCACATGGACCGGTGTGTATCCCCATCATTTACAGCAACCTCATTGTTTATTCATGCAGAGCCACAAAAGGTCTCGGTGCAATGCTTTGCTCTTTCCCGCTTCGTCACAAAGGAGCAGTAACTGCCACAGCTGGACGAGGCCTCGCATGCAAGTCATACATCAACACAGCTGCTACCCAAAATCCCCCAAATGATCCTCTCTGGTGCCAAATAGGATGTGGAAGAGTGATTGAGAGGGGGGGGGGGGTTGATCCAGCAAATTAAAGTCTCAGCAGCAAGAGAGAGAAGAGAGCAGGAGAATGAGTGGAGGGGGGAAAAAAAGCATTTCTGTAAAGGTTAATGTGTGTTTGGATGTTGGTTGCCGGAGGATATCTGAGCACTAATGAGTGTGAGAGAAAAGTTCCAGAAGCAAGATGGCATTTGCCCTTATTTCTAATGCCAGAGGAGGGAAGGAGGCAAGTTGGAAATGAAGGAATGACCGATGGCTGGACAGAACGAAGGGCAGAAAGAAAGGAGGGGAGATTTTCATACAGCTCTTGCTATATATAAACAGATTTAACTGAACTGTTGGTACATTCTGCACACAATGTATTCAGTCTTTAACAGTGGAGACCCATACATCTCTGCTTCTCGCCATTTTGTTTTGAAATCCTTTAAAGTACGAATATGAATTTTATTTCGCCAATGTAAATCTAAAATGGGTGAAGGGATTTATACAGGGAACATTTTTTTATTTATACCCTTTTACATAACCAGCTCACATATCACTATGAAGTGTGTCAACACATGGGAAACCATAATGGGTGTGTGGTGAATAAGGAGAGGCTCAAAGGACTAATGTGGAAAACGTACCACGCAGTGGGGAAGTGCGGCTCGCCCGCAAAAAAAATGCAATTTTGCTGCGGTCAGGAAGCGTGTTTGTGTTTGAGGCGGGAAATCAATTCTTTGTATCATTGGTCGACATGTCAGAGGGGGTCACAGGACTACTGATTGACTCTGTCTCCAAAAAGGTAAACTTTCCTCTACATCCCCGACCGCACTTCGCCGATGCTCCGGTTGTGTTTTCAAAAGACAAAATGAAAAAGCAAACACTGCTTTGACACTAAGCTGGACTGTGAAACGTGTAAAGACTGCTTTGGATTGGTAAATCATTGCACAAGGCTCAAGATGAAAGCAGATTGAAGGTCCACAGTGTCACTTGTCAAGGAGGTGGAAAGCCTTTTGTAACAGGGGAACAAAAAAACGTCTGTAGAATCGTCGCACGTCTCCTGGTTTTTACATCTGAGAGGGAGGCTTACTGGTGAGTTTTGATGTTGCAACTTAGAGGATGAAAGAGGAGGGGCAAGAGGGAGAGAGAGAGAGAGAGATGGAGCGAGGCAGAGAGAGAACAAGGTCAGTAGTGAAGTCGCATTAATCCCGTTGAAGCGCTGTTCAGGAGGTTAATGGTCTCTCTGTGCAGTGTGACGTGTGCATAAGTGAGCCGGTAGGAGTTTTTAGGATCATAATACTGGATCAGACCTGACTTTTCTGACACTCAATCCGTATGATGTTTCGTTTGCTTTTCATACCGCTTATTTAAGACTAGATGTAATATTGCCGCAATCCCTCACACACTTCAAACCGGTGTGAATGAGACGCCAAGACCAGGGCAGACAACACATGTAGCAATTATGTTTCTATCCTAACGTGAAATTCTGAACTGAAATTCAAGAGGACAATATCACACGATTAAGCGAGCTCCAGTAAACTATCATGGCACTTCACTGATGGTGTCTCATCTAAGGTATTAAAGGTATATGAATCAGGCTCGATAAAAACCTTCAGAATATAGATGGAAATTAAACTGTAAATGAGTGTATGTAGGGGCGACAGAAGTGGAGATTTCTGGCTATCAAGATATGTATTGTAAGATGATTAATTAATAATATAGCACTACAGATGACTTACATTTAGACAATACTTGTTTTGTGTTTCCATCTAAATGTGTATTTAGGATGTTCACTTTCCACTTTGTCTGTCAGGAGATGTTATGGAAGCAAATAGCAAAAACACCTCAAAATTGACCAGAGCATCAAAAAACACAAAGTTTTTGGCCTTTAGTGCCTTTAGTGTCTCCCCTTAAGACAACATAAGGAAATATGTACGGAGCAATAATGCACACCTTCTGTCTGATGTCTGTTACACAAACATCAAGGCCACACGTTAAAGCTCTGATGTCAATTCCCCACTGAAAACACTACAGTCCCTTGAACATCTGTATGTTCTCCACTCAAACATAACCACACATAATATTCTCCCGTGTAGCTCCTCTCACGGGGCATTGACATCCACTAACAGGCCTATTGTGTCACAGCGCAGAGAACGAGGCATCTATTATTAATGCTGTGGTGTCCAAGTAGAATTTAAAATGCGTATGAGTAGGTTTTACTCAATGTGCTTTGAACTAGATAATATATAATATATAATATATAGCGGGGGGGCATACACGCACGTGGTAGTACTACAGTGGCGCGAGCTGCCAAATGTCAAAGACTGCGCAAATGGGGTTTGTGACAGACACAAGACAGCGCTGTTGTTCATGTAGGGCATTCACGGTTCAGTTGAGGCGCCCTCTCTCACACGTTCCAGAGACTGACGGAGACAGAGCGGTTGAAGCCGACACAAAATGATAATTGAGAAAAGACTAATAAAGCGATGGATGTAATTTGAAGCAATGAGGTTATTCATGCAGATTATTTGTTATTTAAAAAAAAAGGCCTTGCATATTCTACCATCCCTTATGGTTGGCAGAGTGAAAGGTAACGGAGTCTGGTTTCTACTAAAAGAGTATTTGGAAGCAGTTCCCTAATTCCCATTTGGTTTTTTTTCTTTACATGGGATGTTGTTATGGGAATCTAGTCATGGCATTTACACAGTGTGTGATTTGTAGATGGTCAACATGTTAAACGTTTTAGCATCATAGATAGTCGAGCACTATTGAAGCCCAACATGAAACCTCAAAGTGATGTCATGTAGGTTTAGCCGGTTTTGTGACCGAAAGCAGTTCTACATGCGGACGTCTAGCATTACAAATATTGTGAAAGACAAATTATATACGTCTTAGAAAATGCATTTTTGGTCCTAATCCATTCTACTTTCCGAACATTTTTTTTTTCCAGAACCAGCCATCGCACAGTTTTGTATGGAAGCCCATTCCCGCAAGCAAAAAAAAAAAAAAAAAGATCACAAAAAAAAAAATCACTAAAAAAATAAGATCACTAAAAAAAAAAAAGAAAAAATAGTAACTTAAAAAAAAAAAAAAAAAATGTAATTCACAAAAAAAAAAAAAAAAAATCCACCCACAAAATAAATAATAATAATTCTAATAATTCTTTTAATTTTTTTTTATTGTACTTTTTTTCCACCAGCAAATAAAAAAAAAAACTTTTGGTGCATCCATCTGTAACCATAACACTGACCAGATTTTTCCAGTTGCTATAGAAAGTCGAAATTATGAGATACTTTAACACAACAGTCATAGAAGCAGCTATGACATATGAATGGATTGTGAGTACATTGAAGACTTCTTTAAAACGTGGCTTTACAACACATGAAATACAGATGATGTTTCACATGGATTGTACTGAGCAAACGCACCCTTGAAGCTCTGGAGTATAAAGAATGAAACCAATGTGGCTGAGGTGGCGACCAATAAACAGCAACTGGAAACATCTTTTTTTTTTTTCTTTTTTGCTGACAGAGAAAAAGTAAAAAAAAAAAAAATATATATATATATATATATTTTTTTTTTGTGAATTAATTATTATTATTTTTTTTGGTGATCTTATTTCATTTTTTTTTGCTGGCGTGAATGGGCTTCCATAGTTTATTGGTCGCCACCTCAGCCACATTGGTTTCATTCTTTATACTCCAGAGCTTCAAGGGTGCGTTTGCTCAGTACAATCCATGTGAAACATCATCTGTATTTCATGTGTTGTAAAGCCACGTTTTAAAGAAGTCTTCAATGTACTCACAATCCATTCATATGTCATAGCTGCTTCTATGACTGTTGTGTTTAAGTATCTCATAATTTCGACTTTCTATAGCAACTGGAAAAATCTGGTCAGTGTTATGGTTACAGATGGATGCACCAAAAGTTTTTTTTTTTTTTTTTGCTGGTGGAAAAAAAGTTAAATGCTGGCAGGAATGGGCTTCCATAGTTTTGTTACCTTCGTGCATGAAAGAGTCAAATAAAAAATGAATGACGAAGAGCTTTCCACAAAGGAGTGACACACGAGAAAAGAAACCACTGTCACCTCGATGCAAACACAGGTTTGGCTCAATAAAGACAGTGATGTTAAGTTACACTATTGTGTTGTACATAATATATTGTTATTGAATCCTGACGCGTCTTCACTGTTGATGTTTTTGAGGCGAGGCAGGTGCCACCGCTCAAGAACACTTCTTTTGCTGATTCCACAAATATAAAAAGGCATCGTTTTGTATCCACTATTGGATATTATTTTAGTGGATATCAACTGACAATACAATAACAAAATGCAAACGTATCAATCAGAGTGTGGATATTCTAATGCGGGGCATATAACATGTTGTTATACGAGAGTAAACTCTGCAGCGGCTTCAAACTGTCATTCTCTGCCTCTTACTTTACTCAACATCCCCTCTGGCCCAACCAGCACATCACACCCTGATTAGGATGAGTGACTTGCGCTGAGATAATTATCATCCGATCTAATTGCAGCTGAGTTGACACTTCACATGTGGTTCATTATTTGAAGTGGGAGGCCCACTCCGAGTCCCTGCGTCCTCACTGACAGCTCCTGCCTGTCCGTCTTCCTCTGTGGTCCTCTCAGGGCGCCGAGCCAGGAGCGTGTTGCACCCCAGCTGTCTGTGTGTGGGATGGCGCGTGTGTGTGTGTGTGTGTGTGTGTGTGTGTGTGCACGCGTGCATGCATGCAAGTGGTTTGCATGTGTTGCAGTTAGTGTGTGTGTGTGTTTGTGATTTGTGAAACGGAGAGAAGACATGACCGAGAGCGAGAGCGAGAGCGAGAGCGGGCGTTGGACATCAGTCACTGCTGACAAGTGGCGGATGGAGTGTTGACAGCTCATGACTCTGACGCGTTCATCTCCGCAGGAACAAAGAGCATCTGAACTAGACGCCTCAATCGGCTTTTAACTATATAAATAACGGTAATGTTTTCATACGACGACACAAAAACCCCTTAATAATAATAATGATGACGATCAAAAAGGTTACAGAGTTTTGCATCAAACCACTGGAGCGCTGCACCGCTTCAGGCAGTGCGCTGAAGTAACTTACTGTGTCATTCATGCATCGCTATCGGTGGCTCATACATCAGCTGACCGGCTACCAGACATATTTATACAGGTGTACAGAGCAGGTTTATGGGTGGCACAACATTTAGGGCCAAAAGAAGCACAGCGCCATACATTGTGAGGCTAATGTGATCTCATCCCTACTCGGCATATTTTGGGAAGAAGCCCCGGGCATTGATATAAATGGGCATTTGCATAATATCTTGTCGCATAAGGTACGTGGTTGCATAAGGCAAACTGTCCACTGTCACCATTCTGTTTGGCGATAAAGTTGAAAAAAAAAAAAGATCACTTCATTACTGTGTCTGACTGAACTGCAGGTTTTTTTTACCGCTGCTTTATCCGTTTCCCGTTACGGGTGCTCTACTTTCCTCCCAAAGTGAAAACGTGAAGTATAAATTGCCTGTCTGAATGTGTTTTTTTTTTTTACTTCTGAGCTGCCTAGTGTGTGCCCTGCCTCTCGCTGAGTGCATGCTGGGATATGCATCAGCCCCCCCGCAACCCAGCGCAGGAAAAAGTTCATCTCGACAAAAGGATGGATTGATGTACTTTCAGGTTTACTCTCCTCTCTGTTCCTACGGTTTCCTTTTATTAACACACATTAGTCACACATCATCTAATGTAGCTCAAGCGCAAATTCAGTCAGGAAGACACTCACTCATAATCTCTCTCTGCTCTCCTTGTAATTACTAATCAGCTGATTGGGGGTGTGCACTTTTAAGTAACCAACCAGATTCTGCACACAGTTTCCTGAAGCCAATCATATCGTTGCTGTCAAACTTTAAGTGTCCTCCTCTCTTCTGCTGGCAGTTGTCATTTCAGCTAAGCAGATGCGACCCTCCTCCACCCCAGTCCCCTCCAGTCAGCATCACAGTCATGCTCCTGATTCATCATCAGATGGCAGCAACTCCTTTCACCACCACCACCACTACCAGTGTCTGGACTCCAGGGGGGATTAGGCCTGTTGGACCTCAGTATCCCTACCCTCGGTGATAGGACTTCAGGATGTGTGTGTGTGTGTGTGTGTGTGTGTGTGTGTGTGTGTGTGTGTGTGTGTGTGTGTGTGTGTGTGCTACAAACATCCGGCTGGCACCAGCTTTGTGTTTGCAGATCTGTTGCAAACAAAAAACTGATGTGTCAATCCTCCCAATAAAAAAAAGCACAAAAGATTACTCTAGTGTACTGGCCAGAATCATCCCGACCACAACTGTATCCGCGAGTGGGAAACCACAAATAAGAATGGCAAATGATTAGCAAATAAACTGAGTTTTGTCAGCTTTTCAAAGATAAAAAGTGAACCAAACCGTCCTGTAACAATGTATTACATTTTTGTTTTGCCGGTGGATTGTACGGGGTCTGAGCTGTGACCTGAGGGAGATCACAGAGATTGTTTTTTTTTAGCATGAACTGCCATCTGGCGTTACACACAAAAGCCCTGTTCTGACAGCGTTGGCTTTCTACAGGATAGGCCCGGGTCATGTGTGTGTCACAGGCGCACACAGTGAAAATTAATCCTTCCTCTTGCTTTCACACAAAAACACTGAGCGAATAAAAGAATGAGTCATTTGTGAATTTTTTTGATTTTAATGAAATTCAAGGTTGTTGTAAGATGATGTAGAATTGTTCTTTTTATTATTATTGTACATATTTAGGGTTAGGGCTAACGTTTTAGAGCATAGAAATGTATTTGCTTTGAGAAACGACACAGGAGTAAAGAACTGCATGCCGCACGTTTACATTGTCCGACTGATGTTGGATGTGCTGGTTACTGCGACAAACAGCCGACTATCCCGGACATAGATGTGTGCCACCGCTGCAGCAGCTAGCAGTTCAGTCGCTAACAAGCAAACCACATTGTATCAGACTGCGCTTGCCACCTTGCAAAAAACAGCTGACACTGCTAACCCCCTGAGCCCAATTCTATAAACAGCATTAGAACCTCGCCATCCATCACCCGCCACCAAATCAACTCCAGCTGGGTGTAATGTAAATGTAAATGAACTGAGTGGGCAGAGAGGAGAAGATGGAGGCAGAATGAAGAGAGAGCTTAGCGTTGCTAGATGGATGAGAGGGGCTTGTTTCCTCTTGCCAATTCTCCTCATTTCCCCTCAATGCATTTCTTCTTCCCTATTATTCCACTTTCACCTCCCCTCTCCTCCATTTATTTGTTTTCCGCTCATTCCCTCCTCGCCTTTTACACTTCACTCAAACCTCACAATTCCATCTCCCTCCTCCCCTACGTCTGCTTCTTGTCCTCCTTCATTGCTTTGAGGACGACTGTGCAATGCTTTTTTCTTTTTTTCTTTCATCTCTCCCTTAGTCTCCTCCAAATCCTGAGCTCAGGAGAGAGGAAGCAAGGGAGCCCACCTGTCATCCGTAGAGCCGTGTGTCTCAAAAACATTTTAAGACAGGCAAACCACCGGTTTACCAGGCTTGTCAGAGGGAGAAGTCTCTCTGAGGCAGCCGCCAGGAGAGTTTTAGGGTCAGGGAGAGGAAAAGCAAGTGATGAAGAACATTAGAACATTAGTGCTAAAACGATTATTTGATTGACAGAAAACCAATTAACTAGGATTTTTGATAAATGTTGAAGTCATTTCTCACAGGAAGCTACTTTATTATCTCTGTAAATTGAATTCATTCGTGAACTGTTTGCTGTTGGACAAAACAAACTATTTTGAATTTGCCCCCATGGGCTCAGGATTCCGCGAAAAGGCTTTTTTGTCTTTCAGCATTTCATAGAACTAAAGATTAAATCGATTTAAAACCAAAACATTACCGACAGTTTCGATAATCATCTTAATTTCCCACCGAAAAAAAAAGACAGGGATGAGTGAAACACGTTGACAGAGAATAATGAATACTGAGCTCTCTACTGATACCGTCTAGACGAACACGCACAAACACATGCTCCATGTCAGGCTCCGAAAGAGAAATGATGTAACCATCTGCCCCAAGGACAGAGCTTTAGAGGACCAACACGTTGTGTGTGTGTGTGTGTGTGTGTGTGTGTGTGTGTGTGATTGAGGTGTGTTTTCCTTCAAGGTGAAATCGACCTTCTGGAAAGCGTCCTGTTTCCTCTAGAAAACCTCCTGTGTGGTAACATAATAAGCAATGTGCGGTTTAACAGCTCTGATTTCCTGGAAAGAAATAGCCTCCTTCATCTTTAGACTCACAACGTAGGCCTCCAATTGCTGTTACTTAGCATAATAAGATACAGCGGAATGGCAGCATCCCCAAACCAAACACAACATAGGAAATACTGTTCCACTGAGCTCAACGTAAAGAGTCCTCCCTAACTGTAATATTTTTCCAAATAAAACCGTCTTCCACTGACACTAAAGGTCTCCGTCTCGACCGTCTCCTCTGTTTCCTCCAGCTCTGTCAGCTCTAAGGCCTCCACCAGAAAAAAGCCAGCTCCACGCAGCCTCCCAGAGAGAAGCTGGCAACAGTCTTTGAAGCTAAAAATAACCGCAGCAAAATGCAGCGAGCTCGGGGGATAATCTGAAACCCACGCCCAAAATGCTGGCCCTGCCTGCTAAACTGCTGAGTGGCAAAAGGACCAGGATACAATCACATTGGGATCGATGTATCTTACATCTCTTACAGGGCAGCGGATGACTGAGGTGGCTCATATCCTGTGCTTGAAAAATGCGTTGGAACTTATTGAGTTGCCAGGCGCTGACACACCCATATACAGAGAGTCATTATCTATAACAAAGAGAGAGGGAGGATCTCTCTCTCTCTCTCTCTCTCCGGTACTGAAGATACAATGAATGGCCAGGAAAACGGATTTGTTAGATTAGCTTCGAGGTTGCTCTTTAGTCATTTCAAAAGATCATTTACACAAACAATAGTGCATTGAGTCGTAGAATATTTCAAATCCTTTACTTAAAGGTGCTGCATTACAAATTCAGAGCGTATCTATTGTCTCAACGTTGTGAAGGCTCGGCTAGTTGTTTGCTGCTAACGATACCCTCGTCCTTTAAGTTGCTCTTCTTCTGTTGCAGTTTGGACAAAATGTGTTTCCTGCCCCCCAGCGGTCAAGACACATGACACTTTGAACAAAACTCTGGCACACCTGCATTATTAAATTGCACTTGCCATTACCACCAGTAACCACCAATATTGCAGGATGGACATATTTTAGGATTAGAACTTTAAAGTAATAGATAGGAAATGTAAAATAAAAAAGCATACCTATTGCAAAGAATGGTCCTTTTGAGAGTGCTGTGTTTTATTGCTGTACCTGGTCGTGCATCAATTTTCACTATTCATAAACTCATCATAATATAAGGCAGTGAGAGACATGAGGTGTGAGAGAAGGGGGAGAGGGGGGGGGGGGGGTGGCCGGGTAGAGGAAGAAACAATTCAATCAAACGGCTCAGCCATTGAAAGGAATGATATCGGTGGTTTCAGGCCTGAATTGTCGGGCTCCCTGCTCGCTCTGTGTACACTCGAGGTTAAATAATCACTGTCTAAGCATTTTATCTTGGCTAATAGCATTGCTCACTGCCAGGTGCCAGCAGCATAATAAGCAGAAGGCTTTTCTACACACCAATGCATCACTGGTGAATATGTGGTGCTTGAAGCAGAGAACTCGGAGAGGTCAAACTGTGTCACTTGGCTCACGTGACCTAAAGTGGATGTCTATGTCAGTTGTCAGTGCATCGTATATATTATAAAACCTGTGTTTCTAATGGACAAATACAAATCCATGGACAAACAAGGGTGTGAAATGAGATTCAAATTATACAAAATAGAGCAGGGGTATTCAATTCGAATTTCAAAAGGTCCAGATTGAGAAAATCTCCTCGTGCAAACATTACAATAGTATCTAAGTTGCGCTATTTAGTGACATATATATATATTTAAGAAGCCTAGTAGTAACAACTGTCAAATCAAATAAAGAATTATATTTTAACAATTTCTATTCTCAGTTTTCACATTTAACTGAATGGATTATAAATAATACATAGAAATACATAAATACATGTTCTCTCATCTAAAAATAAAATACACAAAAGAGAAAGTGCTTGATTTTAGAAAAATGAATGGAAATGAAAGAGTGTGTCTGGAGTTAACTCCATTCCACATCATAACGGTCTCAGTCAACTTCATAGTAAATCATCTCTACACATCGTAACAGCTCAGACTGGAGTGGGTATGTTTGCTCAAAAGATTTATGTTTGGTCTCGTGGTGGCGTTTCACATTGGTGCTTTTAATATCGGCCACGGTCTCTGAACATATGAGACGGAGCGGTTTTGTAGCGCCAGCATGAAGAATGAACAATCGGTCCATTCTTTGTTAAAAGCTCTGTTTTCACGGTCCACTTTTCTCTTTTTGGAGCACGCCAATGCGAAATTGTTTCTCCGACTCACTCACTTCTCCCACCGCACCCCCGTCTCCCCCCCCGTCTCCCCCCCCCGGTCTGCGTGTGTAAATGTCGCTCACGACTCACGATGCATTTTGGAATACACACATTCGATTGGCTGAGTTAGCATCACGTGAGATGAGTTACACCGCATGCAATTGGTCGGTGTATTTCCTGGACTGCTGAACGAGTGCCGTAAAGACTGAAATGTATAATTCTCAATTATCCATCGGTTGTACGTCCGATAGGTCAGCGTCTGGGTCTGTGGTCTATTAGTGACCCCTGCAATAGAGTATGGTCAATTCTGCAAATTCCAAATGATGCACAGAGACTTGTGTTGTCTACCTACCAAGTCTAGGAAGTGCCAAAAGAAGTGTTATTTGCCAAAAAAAAAAACAGTTTTGAAACGTACTACCTACCTTTTCTGCTGACAGTTCGTCATTTCAAGCACTTGAATAAAAGGACCAATGTTGTTGTTTTTTTCTGGCGCAACCACAGGTCAGCTGGGTTGCTGGAATTCCCTGCCCCCATTTGTCACGGCCCACACACTCCTCCTCCTCTGAAATAACTACAGCGAAACAAGCTGCAACACTAGCTGTTGGCCATGGTTGAACTCATAGGAGTCTGATATTTATTTGCTTACTTGTGTTAAACGGTTCGCTGCTGTAGGCCAGCTGACAGATTCAATAAGAGAGAGAGCCAAAGGTGGGGGGGGGGGAGGTGTGTGGGAGAAAGGGCTGTAGATTATTGCCTCTTTGGAAACCTCTCTTATTTAATAACCCACAGAGATCAATATGTGTTTCTTATATATGCTCCCTGATGTATCATAACTTTTGGAAACAAAAAAACTAGGCTTAAAGCTTAATCTACATCCTGTGTTATGGAACCTTTCTGAGTGAACACAAACTATTATATATATATATATATATATTATATATTTATGGATAAGTTACTGCTCATGAGATGATGAATGTATGCCTGACAGGTTAAGACAGAGCAGACATTAATGGTTTGGCGTATAACCTGTTGATGACATCATGAGTCGGGTCCCGTGCAGTTCATTTAACCACCCTGTTTTTTTTTGGATGTTCTAGTATAAGGTCTGAACGTTCAGCCAAAGCAGTCTTCATTGTCTTTCATCAATTTCCCATGAGCTTAGAGATTGGGGACATCAGAGCAGTTAGCTAGCAGGTGGCAGCCTCCTCTGGAGAGTCGACGCAGGGCAGGTGAATCCCAGAAACGGAATTAACTCGGCTTACATCTCGTAGGCTGCTACCTCGCTCCCCACTGGCTCCCAACGAAATGGAGCAAGCCTCATCTAATCAAGGCAAGCCGAAACCCGAATTCATTATTAAAAGCCCCTCTGAAGTTAGCGGCAGCATTTAACCACTTTGTACTTCATCATCGTCGTCTGGACCGGGATGCTCGGGAGGGAAGGGAGAACAGCGGAGTAGATTAAAAGGAGAGAGGCAGATGGAGAATTTCAACCTTGGCAGTCGTGAAGCAATTTTTTTTCTGAAAAGTCTCAAAAAAATAACACCTTTGGACTTTCTTTTTCTACCAAAAGATTTCAGCCAGCGTGGGGAACGCAGGCGCCCTGAACACCTCCGTTCACTGAACAAGTACAGTATGCTTTTACGGGGAATTGCTCAGCGTGGGATAATTCGTCAAAGGGCCATCTTTAATTATTTACACTTTCCCGCTACATATTGAACATGTTTCTCTTTCGCATCATTACTATTTCATCCCTCTTCCCGCTGCAAGACATTTCATCAGAATGAATCAAAAGTGGCGTGAAGCTTTATTCTCACAGCGTCTTCCCCCCGAATTAAAATTCTCATCAGGACGGCATTTGTGATGCATTGTTAGTGGTCAGTCACGGCATTCTCAACTGACCGAAGTGTACTGCATATTAAAAAACAAAAAGCAAACTGATGCGAGAGGTTGGGGCTCAAACCAAGTGGAACATGAGTAAACGGTTCCCAGGCATACTGATTGCAAGACTCTTCAGATGGGTGTGTGTGTTACAGGCCAAGTTGTGTTTGAAACACAATAACTGGATGTCAAGGTTACCACGGAATATCAGAACTGGTTGTACAGTACACATGCAACATAAGACTAGTGTTTGTCTCCTTCAAAATGACTGACAGCGTGTGATATTAAATTAGGACCCATAAGAAGCATTTCATGTATTTATTCTATTTTATTTTGCATAGGCTGCAATTAGTTGCTTTTTTTCACCGGGGTCACCCAGAACCCCAATACATCAGTATTCAAAATCGTTATTTAAAAAGCTCTAATTCGAACGTGAACAGAAAACAATAATATGAAGTCAATATGTAACAAATGAGAGAATAAAGCACCTGTGAGATATGACACAGAGCTGACCTCGGGGCTCAGCAGGGACCCCTGTGTGTGTGATTAGGGTGAATGTGAATTACATAATCATGGATTTATAGACTTTACTCTGAAAATACCTCACAGTTTTACAGAGCACAACACCATATTCACACTAAGGATATCATGTGCCACATTTGAAATGTGTCATATTCCAGCCACCGCCTCTTTTCACACATTGCTTCCCCCCCCCCTTCCCCCCTACAGCTCTAATTTTGTCCTAAAAAGCTCTTTTCAGCTTTAAAGAAGCAATCAGACTTGACGGATGGGGCTGATTTCAGTTCTCAATCACACACACACACACGAGGTCACAGCTGGGTCGTGTACATATAGACATTCTACTGCTGTGGACACATCAGTGTAAGCATGTGTGTAAGCATGTGCATGGGTAGAGTTCCCTGTCACACGCGTACAGAAACCCCATTGGGAACTGATTAAGCAGCTCACAGAGAACTAATCCAAGTGCAAAGAACATGGACTCTACAATCTTGTTTAAAAACCTGAAAAGCTCTCCCTTATGACATGATTAGTGCAATAATGTACACTGATGCCCTCGGTGTTGGCCAGCGGTGATTTAGCTATATACTGATCATGAAGAATAATATCCTCATAAAGAGTTTTGGCTGAAGCAAAGAACACATTTATGCCCATAAAGTCGACAAAAACGTGTGTTTATGTATAGCAAAACTTTAGAAAATCAGTATGGCAGTCGGTATAATAGTTTATGCTTCACCCGATACACTTTTAAAAGCATTTTACCTACGAGTAATTCAGAGTGAAGTTTGGTTAAAGTGCATGCATAATATGCCATAAATACTGAGAAAAGAAATAGTTCCCTATACTAAACAAAAAGCAGCAGTAAGCGCTACTTCACTGTGTGTGATTGTGTTGTTAATATACAGTACGTGTGAAGGATCCTGAAACACAACTAAAACATGTCACCTTAGCATCATTTTAATGAAAAAAAACATCCCGCCACAGACCATCTATCAGAACAATCCTCCAGCAGTCAGGCGGCCTGTAAGCCCATGTAGAGTGCGTGTGACTGATAGGTGCGCTAATGCAATTCTGTTGCTTCCACCGTCATGGTGATGGGCTGCTAATCTGGATTTAGGTTTCAGGGCCACTGTCTGACTGAAACCTAATCCTACTGAGTGGCTCAGCATGGAGACAAAGACCGAAGACCACCTGCACCAGAACAACTTCTGAAGCACGGACCCGGAAATCATGTCAAAATCTACAATCTACCGACAATAT
Organism: Leptoclinus maculatus; assembly: GCA_032191485.1. Taxonomy (NCBI): domain Eukaryota; kingdom Metazoa; phylum Chordata; class Actinopteri; order Perciformes; family Stichaeidae; genus Leptoclinus; species Leptoclinus maculatus. The sequence goes on from JAVDOI010000016.1 coordinate 1,377,422, forward strand.
GGGTTTTCAATATTGTTTTTATTGGGGACATATACAACAAATACAGTCCCAGTGCCTTATCACCACTGAATAAACCTGTGTAGGGATCTATTCATCACTACTCTGACTCAGCTGGTATTATTTACTAACATTTAATAATGTCCCTTTTTATGATTCCTCTGCATGCTTATGACCTATTTCATTACCAGTTATCATGTTGGAGTCCCTCTCATTATAGAAGCAATGTAAAATTGTTATGTCATCCATATGTTGGGTCTTCCCTTCAAAATCCTACGCAGCATTTTACAAAGAAGTAGTTCAAGTAGTTAATTATATGAACACTCGTGAACCTTCAAATATTTCCTTTCCGTTTCCTCAATTTTCTCATTATTTTTTTCAATTTCCATTTCAGTTCATATGCGGCACTACATGCATTACCCATCGTAACTTCAGTTCCCTTGATCCAACTGATATTTTCGCTGAGGCATCACCTGACATGTTGCCCTGCAGTGCAGAGGTCACTTGGCTCCTTATAATGGTATCAACTCTCCCAGATCTCCTCCTCATTCTGCAGCATGTAGCATGGGGACAGCTAACTGTAAGGTCCAAAAGATTTAGATGTGTCAATCATGTTTTCAAAGTGGCATTTGCGTCAGGGGTAAGACGTCTCAACTATGATATCTTCCTATAGTTGTCACATCTTTGACTTTTTCCACAGCTAGAATGTCACCAAAATACCACCAAAGCCACACTACACCAGGGGTTCTCGAGGTAAAAGTGCCATCCATTGTCTTCACAGAGAATAAGAGATGACTCGCACAAGGGTACACCCAAAGCTCTGATGGCTTTGAAGAGGTTGAGTCAGTTAAGAAATATTTATTATTTACAGCTTTTCAACTGTATAGATGAGTGAGAACACCAAAACCCAGTGTGAGATAACAATCTGTGTCCATCTCTATGTTGTGACCCACAAAGACAGGGACACCATCGATACGAGCTCACAGATGGCCGACGATACTAAAAATTAATAAAATGTTTTTTCTGAGCACAAGCCAACACCGGCAATTCAGTAATACTGCATAACACGTTCATACATAATGGATAGTTTTTGTAAAAATTATGGCCTTTTCAAATCAAAGCAGCAATGTGGGTGGTAGAATAGAGTGGGTGGCAGGGTGAAGGGTGTTCAGGATTATCGAATGAGTCGGCCGTTCTGTAGTGGCAGAACTTTCCCGGGCGAGCTGGAGGAGTGACATTTTCCCTTGGATATCTATCATCTTAATGGTTTTCATGAGCATTTGCTGGAGATATTACATTCTTTTTTTTATGGTTAATTAATGAATGAAAAGGATGATGATGGATGGCCCCAATTTTTCCTCCTGGTAATGAAATGATACACAATTTTCCCCTATGTTTCTAATTATCCGAGGGAACATTCCCCCGGTCTCTGGTGTAATCGGGAGACACTTCCATTATCGTGGACACAAAAGAAGCAGCCACACCTTTTGCAGTGAAGCAGACAAGCCACCAGCAGGTGGAATGGGGTGATTTAGTTTATCAATGATTTAATATATAGCTGCCATCGTGTAATTATAAATAATTGTGTGTATCATACATTGCAACAGACTTTATGATGAGAGAATAGCAACGATACTCTAGTTAAAATCCCATTACAGGGCCATTCAGGTCAGTGCAAATGAATTCATAACATTCAACGCATGCATATTTCATAACATACAGCAGATGCATGTATGTAATCTAATTGGTCCAGACCTTGACATTAAGTGGTGTAATATCATGGCAATGTGATCTGCTCCACCTGTTTTTCGTCAAATGCTTGCTAATGTGAGATTTTCTAAAGACTAAGAGCACGAGGTCACATTGTTAGAGATGCAACCCTGCCCTGTCCCTCTGCAACCGGATGGGCCCGAGCCGGGATCAGAGACACGGACATTACAAGCAGAGGGAAGTCCAGCACCTAATGTGACACCATTTTGAGAGCAGAGAGATTTATCATGGAGGAAGCTGTGGGTATACAGTGTGTGTGTGTGTGTGTGTGTGTGTGTGTGTGTGTGTGTGTGTGTGTGTGTGTGTGTGTGTGTCATTGATCGTCGCCACAAAATCCCTGCGGCACCAATCGATAGCATGTGTGCATACCATGACTTGAGTCAAGGACAGAGATGGTGAAGAAGTAGAAGATCATCATTGTCCATTAACAAATGGATTGGAACACTTTTCAAGTCTCAGTTAGCTTGTTAGCTTCACAAGACAAACAAAACCACACGTCGATACTCAAACCTTAAAGCTTGTAGTGTACATGTGAGTGCAGTTCCACACTCTTATTGTTTTAACTGGATGTTAAATCATTCTATCTCTAAACAGTAAACACTGAGGCTTTGCACCAATCCTTTTTGTGATGCCAACACCAACAAATAGCATAGAAACACTTAATGTTTGAAGCCTCCCGTATTTACCCACATTTTAATCCTAATGTACCAAAGCAACAGATCAACCATCCACAGTAGAAAGATTGATTATTAATTCCTGCCATAGTTCTGATTGCCTTATTTTACCAATGCTATGGATCACTCTGGAGTGTCATATATTAAACATCCCAAAAAGGGTGGTGGTCCATGTTAATTGCAAGCCAAAAAGTCTCAACAAAGCTGCAACATTTCACGTTGTCAGAAGTTCAAATATCAGTTTTGATGATAAAGAGCCAACCAATGGACAAACATATGACACACACACACACACCTGGAATGCCATTTGTGAGTTTGCCGAGAAATCTGTTCAACCAAGCCAACTCACGACAACTCAATTGAAAGACCAAAGATGTTGTCCTTCTCCATTGATGTTTGTCAAGCCAGAAAACACAACCGCACTTTACGTTCGGAATGTATAAAAGTAAGCGGCAAGCCTTTACCGATGCAAGTGACTTACGTGTTTTGCGGTGGCCGTGCGTACGGGTGGTGAGCGTGGTGGAGACCGCCTCGGTGGTAGTGTGCTCCAGGGTCCACATCTGCGTAGAGTCATGGAGCACCGTTGGGTTGGACGGTGAGGGGCTAGACGTTGCTGTTCCAATTATGAAGGTTGTCCGTTGCGCTGCAGTGGTTGTGGTAAAAGCCGAGGGTCCACGTCCGTTTCGATTTACAGGATTCCGTGGGGTTACTTGGCTACCCGAGGCTCCACCCCCTCGAGGGTTTATAGTCGTGGTCGTAGCAGTGGAACGAGTTCTACCTTTCGCAATAGTTACAGTTCTAGGTGTGGGCCTCCCGCCATCAACTGTAGGAGTAGTTGTCGTGGTGGTAGTATCGGGACTTTTGGGAATCCCGCTTGGCTTGGAGAGGAAGATAGGATCCTGGCCTATTCGATTAGCATCCACCAGGTCTGTTGGCACGTAATCCCGCACTGTACCAACAACAATCCATTTCAGCAACATCAGGCTCAATCCAAGGCCAATAAAGCCGATAAGTAAGGGGACCACACACAGCCATGTCTGCTGGCGAGGCCAGACCGCACAGCGAAGGGGACCCTGATCCTGGGCCTGGCCCTCAACGCGGCCCCCTGAAGCCCCTGAACCCTCGGGTTCCTCCAGGATCACCGCCCCGGAAACAGCTGCTCCAGAACACTCGCTCATCCTTCCCTGCCGTCCTTTATGGCTCATTGAGGGTTAACCCTGTGATGAGCGTCGGCAGCACATGGCGGAAAGGTTCCCAACAATGCCGGACAGTGAGAAGAGACAAGGGACAAATGGACATAAAAAGGACCTCGCAGGAATTGGACACTTATTAACAAGTACAAAAATATGTAATCCGAGGATAAAGAGAAGGGGAGGGGTGCAGGAGATACATGCAGACACGCTTTCACAAACACACAAGCACTCACACTCACACTCAGAGACACCAGTGAGAAATGGGGGAGCTCGCGTAGACTGATGATCGCCCGATTAGTCCGCGTTTAGTCCTGCCCAACTCTCGATGTCCAAAACGTGAACTTCAAGAACGTTCGCAGCAGGATAAGCCAGGGGGAGAAGAAGTAGAAGTGATGCTTCTAACAGGGAGAAGAAAGGACAGGAGGGAGAAGTGGGTGAGAAGGAACAGCTTTACATCCGTGCATGTGAGGAATCCGTGGCATCAATGTTCAGATGTCACTGCAGTAAAAAAAAAAAAAAGCACAGCTATTTCTACTCAACATGCATATTTGTCCCCGTCAAGCACGATGGGATAGTATCGTCGAATGAGGGGAGTGAAACTTGCAGGGTGGGTCTTGTTGCCTCCCCACCCCGTGGTGGATCCAAAGAAAATGAAAGATATTGTCCAATGCAGCCTGTTCCAACAGCTTTAGCCGAGTCAGCGTCCCTCAGCCCCCCAAATCTGTCTCTTTTGTAACTGAAAGAGAGCGATAGATCTGTCGTTTATTCGTCTGTCGAACACTCTCCTTGGATTATCTGCTGTCTTTCTTGCCCGTTGCTTTTCAATCAGCGTCTCCTTTCCCTTTTTTTTTGGAGGATCTTTTATTATTTTTTTCACTCTTTGGTTCCAAACCCACTTTGCCTCCTTTATGTTTGCTCTTTATTCCAGTGAGGCTGAAAATAAAGCTGTACAATCCAATGAATGTTCCTGATCCATTCAAAAAGCCACACTTTCGATGAGGACAGAGAGGGAGAGTGGAAAAAAAAAGAATTAGGGGTGTTGTCGCGCACTGGTGGTATCACAGGGCGGATAAATCTGCAACTGCGACGCGTGCTCCTGCTCCTTCTCCAGACGGCTGTGGGTCAGATTTCCCCAAGCTGTCCGCTCAGCGCCCTGCTGTCTCAGTATCCCGTCCGTTTATACTGCACCAAGCGCTCGGAAAGCCTCTTCTCATCTATTTGCAGAGAACATTCCGCCAGAGAGGGATGAAACGAGAGAGAGGGAGAAGACGAGAGGCAGGGAGTGGATGCAAATAATTAAAAAAAGAAAGAGCCAGAGACAAGAGACAGAAAGAGATAAGAGCAAAAACACAAACAGGAGGCTACAGTATTAAAAACATCCCACTGATTCTCTCTTCTCGCTCTCTGAGTGGTGTTTTTTTTCCCTCAGTCCCTGAAAGCCTGTGCTCTTTTGAGTCAGCTTATGATTTGTTGGTCGGGTTGCTGGGATCCTCTGCCCGTCCTTCCCTCCAGGATGCTTTCTTGTGGATGATTAGAAATGTGCTCCCCGCGCTCGGATGAGAACTTGCAGCCGCAGCAGTGAAAGGCTCCCTCGCCCCCCTGCGGGGTTGGCAACATCCGACGATGCAGCTGTCTTTACCTGTGGCAATTGTTATGCAGACGCACATACAGCTGCCTCCCTGAGCTGCTGCCGCTGAGAGACAGGGAACGAATGAGATGGGGGAAAAAAAAATGCAGGCACAGACAGAGTGGAGTGTGCACACTGGTAGAGCAACGGAAGAGAGAAAGAGAGAGAGAGAGCGCGAGAGAGACAGGGAGGGAGGGAGGGAGGGAAAGAGGCTGCACCTGCTAGATGCACCAGCACTGGGAAGCTTGCCCACCTCCGTTAGCAGGGAAGGGGAGTGGGTAAAGATGCAGAATGCATACAGAAAACTAGAGGAAAAAAAAGGGGGGAAAGGTTGAGTGGAGGTGTGTGTACAGATAAAGATAATGAGTGTGGGAGGGGTAGAGGGGGGGAGATGGCGAGAGGAGCTCTGCAGCGGCAGACGAGGCAGTTACCAGCGAGAAGCCTGAGTCCCAGAGGGATCAGAGCAGAGGCACAGTGCGGGAGCCGTCCCTCACTTGGCCCCGCCCACTGCACAGCATCAGAGGAGAGACCGGGGAAAAAAGAGGAAGAAGAGACGGATTATTAAACGACAGACATTTAAGTGTGTTTAATGCCATCTTTAGTATTCATGTGGATGCACTGGAGCTTAGTGAGAAACAGATAAAAACTCTAGGTATATGTAAAAAAAAAAAAAAAAAGGCTGACTTTAAGTGAAACCCTGTAGTCTTTTATTAAAAGAAAGCTCTAAATGTATAAAGACATTTAGTTTTCTAATGCAGCACATCACTAGAACGTTTGGGATGTGTTATGGGTAATTGTATGTGTGGAATAGCAGATTAAAAGTAATTATTTTATATAGCCTCCTTATTTAGTCAATTGTATTTCTTAAATTCATCTATGCAACTTTCTATTGCTATTTTTTAGCACGTCAGACTATGTATATAATGTGATTCTAATTGATTACCTTACAAAGTAAGAAATCATCACCTGTGATTCGTTTTCCAAAGTGACAAGTGAGTGAAACACGTTGCTCTCACTTTAACTTATAAATAAATACCAAGAAGCTTTACCTCGGTGCGGAGCGGAGTTGTTGGTGTGTGACTCTTTAATGTATTCAGTGTGATGTTTAGTGATTGGGCTGAAACTAAATCTGTATATTTTCTATGTACGTCTGCTCTATTGGTGCAACCATCAAGCATCTTTATTTTCTCAATATCTTTTTAAGTTAAGCTCTACTGTGGATATCTCATACCCCTTTACCCCCTATATCTTTATCTCATATTATGCTCTTAAAAAAAAAGAAAAAGGCAGATTTATGAAAAGTGATAGAGGTGAAGTGAGGAAAAAATTGGACACTAGGAAATAATAATAATTCATTATAATAATAATAATAAAAAAAATAAATACCCATAAATCAAGAGGAAACAGTGTGGACTATTACTATTCAGAGTTTTGCATCACTGCTTTATTTTACTAGTATGTTAAGAAACCAGTGTGAATGGTTGAGCCTCACTAAATCCAGCAGGTTCAAATCAATTTAACAGTGTACAGCAGTCTGTTAAACAACCTTAAAAGATGCTTGCACAGTTTCCTCTCTAGTACTGTGACTTTATCTTTGTGTGCATGAAAGTGTGTCTCCTAGGATGTGATAGCATCACAAGCCAGACGCACATAAAGTCATGCAGATAGCCATCTGCCTGTAGGAGAATCCTTCAAACTGGTCCCGTGGGGAAACTCAAGGCATGTCGTTGTGGGTTTTCACACCTCTTTCTGTCTTCTGGCATTCGATTATATAGCAGCGCCACTCTGTTAAAGCAGCCACCATGACACTGTGGTGGTTTGAAACAATCATCAATAATCACACTGGAAAACAGCCACAGGGAAACAAATGAAATGCTAACCTATCGGCACCACCACTTAATAAAGACGACACTTTTAATAACATAAGAACGCAGCGGTAACTGTAAATGTTCCACTGATCCACAGGACCAGAAGATCAAAGTCTCTCCACATCTTTAACAACAATCCATTTCAGCAACATCAGGCTCAATCCAAGGCCAATAAAGCCGATAAGTAAGGGGACCACACACACAGCCATGTCTGCTGGCGAGGCCAGACCGCACAGCGAAAGGGGGACCCTGATCCTGGGGCCTGGCCCTCAACGCGGCCCCCTGAAGCCCCTGAACCCTCAGGTTCCTCCAGGATCACCGCCCCGGAAACAGCTGCTCGAATGTAAATAGGTTTAAGTATTATTATGTCTAGATAGGTACGTTGTGAATCAAAGTATGTAAAAAGGCTTTCTCTTGGAGCAGCACAATAAGCTGCTTTACCTCTTAAGTAGAACAGTTTGTAATTGACTGCCTTAACTGCGCTTGATTAGAATATATCATGGCCTGTGCTGGATTATAGAATAATTACTATACTGTAAGAGAAGTGGAATCCAATGGGGAACACGATCAGTAGTTTGCACTGCACTCCGTTTGTCTTTGTTGTGGGGCTATTTTGAACTATTGAATTACGCATGCATGGAGCAAACTGTTGTGACTATGTCTATACTATATTCCCAGCTGCACTTCCGAGGCCGGGGTGCCAATCCATCGGCACACACACACACAACAATTCCACAAGCTAGTTTATTATTCCAATCAAAATTAGAGCCCAATGTGACATCAAGTGTTTTTTGTTGTCCAACCGGCAATCAAAAACCCAAAGATATTCCATTTACAATAAAAAAAAACAGGAACAATCTGAAGATGGAACCAGACGACGTTTACCAATTAAGCTTCCGTCTCTTTTGTAACGTTAACATGTATGATTATTAGTGTTGTGTTTCTTGTTTGATTGATAATCCTGCTGTGGGCTTGAACTGTCTGATATAATGTGGGGTTTATATTTAGACTCATAGTTTTATTGTTAATCTGTGACTCATAGCTGTAAATACTCACATTCAGCTCTGCTGATCGCTACATCCCCACACCATCTGTTGTTTACCATCAAGCAATATAATCCTATTATATACCATAAAATAGGTCTAGTGTTTATCTAGCGTGTAAAGTGATGTGTTTGTTTAGCATATTGCTAACCATCACAGCGATCATATTACAAATCCCACAGATTCAGAGCAAGTTTATGAATTATAATATCCTCATCACATCCTGTGGCCCACAGAAACCTGTCAATTCTTTATGCATTCTTTTATTTTTACATGTGAGCACTGCTATGAATGCATTTTGTTTGTTACTACTCTAAACTTCCTGTTCCATTGTGTGTTGGGAAGCCCTCTCATCCTCTGATGGTGGACTCATTTATTTTCTTTTTAGGGAAGCGTGCGTAGTTTTATGATGCCACTATACTTGGCAGCAGTAAATCACTCACAAACCCATTTCCAGAAGGATGCAGCTCCATTAACCTGTACAAAAACACATATATATATATATATATATATATGCACGGAACAAAGCAAAGTCTGCTGATGCCTGCACAGCTTTTGATGATCTTTGTTCTGATGGTATTGCTTGTTGCCATTATCAGGCCTCCCGCACTGCAACCTGCTTTTTAATTAAAGGGCAAACATATACTTCCTCCAATCACAATCACAAGACGGCGACAAACAGCAAATCAGCCCTATTCCAAAAGGTCAAAGTTGTACAGTAGTCATTTGTCTAGAGCAATAATGTGTCCATGAGAGCGGGATCTCAGGCGAGCAAGTCCCTGCAGGAATTTTTAAATCGCATAAATAATAAACACAAATCCAATAAATCCCTGCTTTATTTGCAATAGCTTGCTGCAATATTTCTGTCAAAACTGGTACAAATTGGTGGAATCCTTGGACATTGACTGTATTGCTCTGCATTGTAATAAACCAATTCAGGCCCAATCATAATAACCCCCACAATTCCATTTATTGTTGCTGCATTTCATGTTCCTCTTTTTTTTCCTCCTTTTGTTACTATCAATGTCCAGATTATGTTGTGCTTAATCAAGGGCAACTGAAATATTAGCTTCTGTTCTAGTGGAGGTCAATGGGATCCTGTATGAACAATCTGTGGTTCTTAATATGACATTATGGAAAGTAAAGCCACTTAAAATGGCTTAGCTGTGCTTTATCTGTACCTGAATGTTCTCCATCTTACATTGCAATGGCAGTGGTGTCTGCTGGGTCAGGCAGGGTCAAGCCCCATGGGGTTTAGTTCAGCAGACCTATTGGTCACGTACACACACTGGCACAATGTGCCGGTGTGTGTACATGTCTTGCATGACATGGATTTGCACTCAGTGCTCCCCTAGCGCTGCAGTCTGTCTCAGTCACAATTATGCGGAAACCCAGGGCTTACTGTTAGTATGCTGAAAAACTGTACATTGTCTTAATTTAATTAAGCAGGCAACAATTTTTTGCCGAATCGATGCAAATGCAGCCCAGTGGTTTTGTCTGAGCTCACATGCTGGAGACCTAATGATGAGCTCCCGAGGGCAGCTTACACACATTGACACCAAGATGGACAACGGTAGGGTCAGAGGTCAGTACATCTCACTCAGCCATGTAAGAAGTGTGTTTTGCTCCATCTAAATTGATAAAAAAAGGTTTAATCTTCTTTTTTTAAATTGACTATGTTGTGTCTCTTTGCCCTGAATCTGTTGTCCCAGACAGAATTAACTACCAAACCATTAGAGCCATGGTAGATGGTAGAGTGTGTGTCAATCCGGCCCTAAGATTCAAATGACGACGACGTTAAAAGATAGAGGTTAACGGTACCTTGACTGACTGACGAGTCGCGTGACTGACGAGTCGCGTGACAAACGAGTCCCGTGACCAACACTTGACGAGGCATCCGACATCATACAGTTTATACTACATCCGTTGTTCTGAACGTCTCATGACATGGAAGGGTTTACACTGGTGTAGGTATCATTTGACAGGTTGGGAGTGAGATCGGGTTGGAAATGAAGGGTTGCCTGGGAGATTTAACTCAGGGCATCCAAACAAAGACAAATCCCCTGGGTCCTCCCCCCCCCCCCCCGTGGTGAACCTCGTTAGCAGGGGGAGAGAGCTGCCAGCAGTTACAGATTTTATCACATTGTATTACATTTTACCTTTTATATACATTTTATTTAAAAATCCATGCATAGGGGTCTGATGTCATGCATGAATCAATGAACACTTGAATGATGAGGTGCAACCCCCTGCCCAATCACAGTATTAGTGAAAAAGTACATTTATTGAATGTGAAAATATGCATTGATACACTTCACACACAGGTCAGTGGATTTCTAGCTGACACATTGGCTGATTTGTTTGACCAATATGGCCGTTCAGGGTCTGGACATCCAGCCCGTTGTCATTAAACAGGGCTTCAAATACAGGTGCTTCATCATACCCCTTTAGCGTCTGCATGACACACATTATGCTTTCAAGTAACTACAGTGTAAACCCATCCCAGTCATTAGCAGACGCTCTGAGAAAACGCTCCAGGAATGTGATGACGTAGTGTAAAGAGTGGAAAAAACCCACACAGTCAAAGAGGAGATGGAGGTGAATGGATCAAACAAACAGGATTTTTAACCAGAAGACAAATATTTGAGACTGAGAGTGATGTTTCTGACGTGTTTTTTTGTATTATATGTTGTGTATTTTGAGCCCAACCATGATGTTTTTTTTCCTAAACCTAAGTGGTTTGAATTCACAACTGCGACCGTGCATTAGAAAGTGATGCCAGGGGTCTGACAAAGTGCCAGTATGTGACAAATTGGATGGAGACAGCTTTGAGACATCAGCAAGGTCACGATTGTCTTGACTCCCCCTGTGTTGTTGTTGTAAAGTCGTCACACCTCGGTTTAATTGCCATCCAGTGGTCTCAGCCTCGTCCGCGAGGTCCTGATCATTATCAAACATGTTCAATCGTTTCCCTGGCAGTCTTGTAGTGTGAGCGATTAAAGGAGCCAAACTGTCACTCGGGCCATCCCAAAGGACAAATGCCTCAGGACATCTCACTTAACTGACTGGTAAACAATGTCATCAGATGAAGCAAAATGGGGGGCGAGTTTAAATTAATCTGGTCTGCATTTCACATTGAGCAGTGTGTCACTCTGCTAGGATCTATTCCAAAGACTAACTGTTTAATTCTCTGCTCAGTCTCTGGTTCCACTGAACAAATAAAATAACAAAATGTATAATCCTCTTCTTCACTTGGCTTCTTTGCCAATTTGTAACAGCTTCCAGTCAGGGCAGTCTGACTCTGTGATTGAAAGAGGGAAAACATGGCCACAACGTCTCTGAAACATCACCAAAATGATTACTCCCTACCAGAGGAAGCAGCTTGTTCATTAACTTAAAAAGGCATCTATACTAAAATGACATCAAATCTCACCAGAGCATTCATCACACTTCATTAGCAGACAGACATCAATGAGGATTCAGATGTGCTTTGCGGGGGAAAGAAATGAAATAAATATAAGAATGATGTCATTCAAAGGAATCTTTCAGGTTGTAAAATGCTCCGAATAACTAAGGGAACTCAGTTCATAATGTGTGGGTCAGAAACTATGAACTGAATTGCAGCCACAATAAGCTATTTTTTGGCAAATATTAGTTATTTTTTGCACAGATAGAACTTTATTTGCATTGTTCTAACAAAGTGATTGTATTTGTTTTTGTCTGATGGAGCAATCTGGTTTACTTGAAAGCGATTGCAATTTTCTTTATTCTATTATTTGAAAAAGCCCAGATGGGGAGGAGTCAAATGTTGTTATTTCAATAAAAGTTCCACATGAACCATTTAGTTACAATTTTGTTGGGGCGGTGGGGCATGAACATTTGTCTTCCTCCAAAGTGGGGCGTGACAGAAAAAGTTTGAGAACCACTGATGTAGCGTACGACTCATGAAACAATTCTTAATTCTAAACCAGTCAGGGTTTCAGCACATTCTGAAAGCTGGCTTATTGTTGATTATGCAAACAAATCAACCTCAGAATGAATTTCCCTTGCCCTCATTTTACTTGTTTGTTTTTGCCCTCCATCTCAGTCGTTTCCTCTCCTCTGAAAATTGCTGTTGTTTGTGCATAGATCCTCTGTTATCTCATTAAGCCCTCCAAACACTCAAGCTGCCTGAAGCCTCCATTATTCTTTTCATCTCTGATTAGGGATTCTATTAAAAAAGTAAATGAGGTCTGGGGGGGTCCTTGTTTTCGCCGTCTTTTTTTTTTTTTTTCAAAATTTGTCCTAACCACATGTTCAGGCTTTGTAAATATACATTCTTTCAGAGAGGTATACTTAACTGAATGAAACCACTGGCAACTGAATGCTATTGATATCAGTTGTCATCTCAGGGTTGGGCTGGTGAGTCATCACAAACGCTGATGGCATTTTGGACTGATTTTCATAACCCTTGAACATGCAGTGTCCAAAACTACAATATAAAACTGGAATATGAATATAATGCATGTGTCTGAATCCAGTATGTTAGATTTACAGTGTTTTTTACGTCATTCACCAGCGTGGCTACAACATCAAACGCTAACAATATAGCATGAAAAGTATACTGCGTAGCGGCAAACACAAAGATCTGCAGTGATGTGGGGGTTTAAATGAAAGGAAACATACAGAGTTTGCAACAGATGTAGCGCTGAAGGGGAAACGACGGGCATGAAACCCGTCATTCAGCTACAGTATAGCTGATTAAGTCCATAAGCTACAGTGAGCGTGTGGATGTTGTATGTTGTATGTTAACACAATGCAGCCCACACCGTGGTTTGACAGTGAATTACTTTAGACTCGTACATTAATGCTGATGCGGTTTATTTAATGCTGGGAAGGAGGATTTCAACAGTGCCATCATTTCTACAGAGTCACTAAATTAGACTCTTTGATAAAATACACTTTCATCAGCATAAAAGTCAACAGTGATGCCTCTTATTAAATTCATGATTTTAACATTTCAAATCAAACTGAAGCTTTCATGATTAGTATAGGAGACACCATGATGGTCCAGGTGTGTCACAGTGTGTGAGTTTTGAGATGGTACTCTTAAAACAAGTGCTCCAGCCTATTACGCTTACATTTGCTATACATCTAACATTGCATTTGTCCTCTTTTATCAGTTAACTCCAGTTTACTCCCGACTCCCTATTAACAGCCATCAAAGCTTCTGATCAATACGACGAAAAAAAGATTGCATGGGCTGACTAACAGGAGATAACCGCCCACTCACACATACAGATGTATCCACACACAGACGTCTAACACTGGGGATCCTTCTCTTTTCTCGCTCATGTCACACAGCCGCTGCGGTTGTTCTGTGGCGGTTGCTATGGTTTCTTCTCATGTCACGGTTTTACTAATGAAGGGAAGAAACAGTTAGGGTTTGTTCATTGACACGGGGTAGCCCCGCCTACTTAATTACCCTGAGGGATGACCCAAATGGGCTTTCTTAAAAGGTTACACAAGGAGATGGTGGTTAGTGAACGGAGGAGGAGGAGGAGTTATGTTCTGAGGCATGAAGGAGAAAAAAAAAGGAGAGGAAGGGATGTTAGCGGAGGTGGTGAAGAAGATAAATGGCACGACATTGAATAGGTGTGAATGAGAGGAAACGGAATGAGAGAAAGTGGCTCCATTTGAGAAAAAAAATAAACTTAAAGCAACCTGATGCCGACATTCCACACTAATCCACAACACCTGAAACATGACTGTGCTGCCTCTTCACATACCAGTAGAATAGGGAATTTTTCAACAATGTAAAGCTCATCAATACTACCTTTCAACTTGATTCTGAGCCCATGCCGACACCTCATTCCATTCAAATTACAACAGAAGTATGTGATGAGGAGCCCGAGCACACAGAACACTCTCACACGGCTATCTGCTCTCTTTCCCACCGACGGTATCCACTCCCGTTTCGAAAACGCACTCCAGAATCAAGTCCATTTCAATGAAAACTCTTTCAAGTCAAAGCCAGTCTATGCGGTAAATGAAGAAAGTGGGGTGTTCCATCAAACACATTCACCCACTTTGATCTTCCTGACAGCTTTTGGCAGCAGAGTAATAGATAGTGGGACTGTCTGGAGTGTGTGTGTGCGTGTTTGTGTGTGTGTGCATGTTTGATAAACCAAGATGGCGGGAAGTGTTCAGAGAAGATCAATAACAGGAGTTCCCTGTGCAACATGGAACAATTGCGGAAATTCCTTTTAAAGATAGATAATAAAGGTATTAATGTGCATTTTTTTTGTTTTCTTGCAGTGACTGCTGTTTTACTTTTTACACCCCGAACCCAGGACACCATACCTCATCGTCTCCCCTCCCGCTGGCCTTCCTTCATCCTCTTCTTTCATGCGCCTCTGTACCTCCGTCATCTCCTCTCCCATCTGGTTCATTAAGCGGTGAGCAGTGTAAATCTTTAATGAGGTGCCCTCTGTAGAAAGTGTTGGCAGTAACATGAGGGGGCAGTCTGGATGGGCCAAAATGTGAGGTGTACATTGCGCGGCCCATAGAGAATGAAACCTGTCACCTGTCCTGAGATACAGCTTTTTACTCATCTATGGACACTCCATACATCAGCTGCATTAAACCGACCTTGTATGGGAACACGCATTTCAATAATGACTTAGCATTAATGCCCTTGGCAAAACAAATATGTACGATTGTTTCATTGAGGCCAATTAGAGGTTGGTAACGGACACCTTAGATTTAATTCTAGTGGGAATGAGGCAAAGAGAGGCAAGGTTAAAGAATAGCATCACAGAAGCAGAGCTCCACTGCCCTCTCAGGTAGAACGATGTATGTCTGTTTCACAATGTGTGCTTTGATGCACCTGGGGCTGCTAAATATTCCCTAAAATCAACGTCAAGATTCTAATTCAATTATCAAATCCCATAATGTTGTAAGACACTTACGATAACAATCTGAATCTGTTTGTGAAGAAATGACACAAAAATAGGGTCCAGATTGAAAAATACTCAAGTTTACGCTTTAAGATATTTGATTTGAGAGAAAATACACTCTACTCCAAAATCCTCTTCTCGTGGTCCTGCTGTTCTCTATAGCCTCTAACTTTTGGGCCCATTTCAGATCAGGTAGAATTTTGCAGCGCGGAATGAAGAATGAAATCTACACATTTGATCTTTTCCTAATCCTACTTAGACAATTCACTTCATGCGTTGTACATTTTGGGTGACCCAGCAGCTGATGCAAAGTAATGACCTTTTCAAGTATCGACATTTTTGGCTATACAATACCGAAAAACCATATGTCGTCTTTACATATCTGTCATCGTGCTTCCACAATGTGATCGTCACATGCAGCCGTCAACACACTCGTACAGAAAGTGTAAGAGTCTGTGTGTTAGATGTTTTGTACATGCTTTTCATCCTTGGTAAGCATGCACTATCATGCATTGGCAGAGTAAACCATGCATCTGTTTGAACACAAAAGGTATATCAAAGACTCTGACAAAGTACTAAAAAGTTAGCACAAGGCCTAATGACGTTTTAATTAAGAAAGCTTAAGTCAAGATATACTTAATACGAGGAAATTGGTTCCATCTGTGCGCATCATCGCATCTTAATGCAGCATCATGCGTTTGTTTTTTAGTCTACAGGTAACAGCAAGCTGCCTGCTCGTGGAGATAAAAGGGGCCTTCTGGCTTTATATTCTTCAAGTATATCAAAAACCTATTTTGGCCCTCTGCCACTAAGTGATTTATGAACCAGTGGCAGTAACGTCTCTTTTATACCTGGGAGCCAGCGAGGAGATTTAGAGTCCATCCAAATTAAAATCCATGTTTTTCTGCTACAGCAGACTGATGTGATCTGTAAATTAAATGTAGAGTGCACATTTTTTTACAAAAAAAAAAAAGATTTATTTCAAGATAGGATAGGTATATCTCAACATGAGGAGGGTGCACATTTCATATTTCTGAGAGTCTGTGTGTACACTAGTTTGACGCGTCTTAAATTATCTGTGCACTAAGACAGAGAACCTCTTTGAGAATGGGAGCAGCTAATTAAGACATTTCAAGTTGTATTTTGCATAAGCGGTAACAGACACCCGACAGCAGCCAGCCACGGGGACAACAAGGCACTGGGATTAGTCAACCAGAGCAATCATTAGCATTAGCATGGACGCATATCTGGTGTTGCACCTTGGCTTGCTGAACTGTAGCTAGCAAACAAGAATCCACCATCATTTGGCAGGGCTAGATAAGGCAACTTATAACTTATAACTACTTAGCTTGTAAGCTTTTTGCAACTTGAGCAGACAGAGGATGGGGAGAACTTTTTCTTCAATATCACTGCTAACAAACCTTTCCTTGTAAAGATGAAGTGAACTCAAGCTTGTTTGAACGAGTCGTCGATGTCCCTGATGGATCAGCAGTCATTAAAAACAAGTTCAGCCACCAATCCCTCATCGTTTCTTGTTTTCATTAAAAAACAATCAATGGTAAACTTTGGTTTTCACATGATTTTTGACTGCAAAAAAAAAAAAAAGGGCGGCTCTTGTCATAACAGTTGTAGTTTGAATTAGACTAATTCAG
The DNA here is from genome assembly GCA_032191485.1 of Leptoclinus maculatus. NCBI lineage: Eukaryota > Metazoa > Chordata > Actinopteri > Perciformes > Stichaeidae > Leptoclinus > Leptoclinus maculatus. The sequence continues at coordinate 1,394,184 of JAVDOI010000016.1, forward strand.
TCAGTTGGCCTAGTTCCTCTTAGAACTCCAGCAGCATCTGAATATGCTGCAGTTTTCTCCCCCAACTGCTCACAATAGTCGAGACAAAGGCATAAATGATTTTCTCTAAATCCTGCATAGAACGATAAGCAGTAGTCGGCTTCTTATCGATGCGTCTACAGTCAAAGCATCTGCATCCACACTAGTTTAATTGAACCTGAACTGGATCTGAAGACATCAGTCAATGTATTCAGCGAGTCTTTGCAACCCTGCGGTGTCAAAGGAATTGGAGAAGTGAAATCCACCGGGTAAATAGTCACATAACACACTCCTGAAATACAGCCATACATGTGCTGTTTAACAGATGCATGATGATGTATAATTATTGGTCAAAGGAACATTTTATTGCTAATTAATTTGACCTGCAATATGTGCTGGTTCACCTGTGCAATCCATTAAGGCAGTAAAAACATGGTGCCATTTATATAATACAATTCAAGTCGCTTAGATGTCCTGTTATTCTCCTGCAAACAAGCACATGAACTCCCACACACCCACAGGCAGTGATGGAAACATACAATTACTCAGCATACTCTTTTATGCTGAGTCATTTCTTTTTTTTTCTTCAGATAAACCTCTCAGGTCCCCAAATAACAGACTGGACTCGATTTGAGACGTTTGTATTTAGAGAGAATGAGAATATTGGAACAGTGTCAGTAAGCTTACACAGACAGATGGATGTACGTCAATGAATCATCCCTCACGTCTCAACCAAATCAGTTCTGTCAATTTGAGAGATCTGTAATATAGACACAGAGATCAGAGATATCCGTCTCAGAGAGCATGCATTAATGTGCCCACTCAGTATGCATTAGAAACACAAAAAGTCTGGAGGTTTCAAATGAAACCCAGTCTAGTGACAGAGAGCAGTAGAATGTGCTAAAACAATGTATGACCTTTCATATGCAATGGGTAAAACTAGTGTGGGCAATTATGACATTTACACTTGCACAAAAGTGTTATGGCCATACTTAATGCCATGTGACCATTGTTCTCGGACATTATGTGGGGAAAGAGGTAGAGAGCGTTCCACTGTAATGGGACCAAACACAAAGCATCGCTCGTTCCTTTAGAATCCTTTTCTCTCCTTGTGTTTTTGAGCTGGTTTGTACATATTTCATAGGATAATGGGCATTAACTCTTTAAATGTGGCATTAGGTCACAGTATGAACTGTGCTTGTGAAAGTTTTCCTTTTGGAAGTAGTCCATGACTGATAAAGTGCAGCAGTCTCGTCTGCCCTAGTTTGTATACTTACTGATATTCAAGTGGTGTGAATTATTCTTAAACTATGTTAATGTATTAAATCTATTTGTTTAATATATTTTTGGAGCTGCAGTGGCATTCTAGAAACGGAGGACCCGGTTGGAGATGGAATTCATCTCAGAGGGAGTGAACAGAACTACCACCACAATGACCTATTCATAATAACAGGAGGAAAAAACATATAATTAGAAGATATAATTTAGTTAATTGAATACTTGCTGTGTTTAAAATTAATTAAAATGTCTAAACCAGCAGCATCTTTTTTGGGGGGGAATCTCTGTGGGTTGCATTCAAGACTCTGTGTAGAGGGAAAGCTAAATTAGTCATCACAGTGCACATGGGTGCCAGCTGGTGTTTTCTGCATGTACAGGACATGACTGTTCAGCACAAGTAACAGATTGAAACTCTGTTAGGCTGTGAGAGGCTGTGAGAGACCATGAAATCAGTCAGCTAAGAAGAAAAAATGTTACTGGTTCAGTAAGTTAGATGCCCAAGGAAAAAATAGCTACTACACAATACACCATTGACAATATAACTAGTCGGACAAAATAAAACTGACTTTTAGAAGCCCTGGATAAAGCTAAACAGCTCGCAAATGACTTTAAAACATTAGCACTGACCGTGTTTTAACAGCAGACTCCAAAAATGCAGACCAGAAGTAGAGTGAAGGAGGTATTTAATGAAACTTAAAGGAACACAACAGGGAATCCACGAGACACGAGATGAGGGGGGGGGGGGGGGGGGGGGGGGGGGGGGAATCGAGCAGGACGAGGCAGGGCAGGCAGACGGGGAACCCGGGAACAGGACTCGCCAAACGGGCAGGTAGACGTGACAATGATCTGGCAGTGAGTGTGTGTGTGTGACTGGGGTTTAAATAGTGGATGCAGCAGAGTGAGCAGGTGAGAGTAATGAGCTGACGAGGTGGGTGTGACTGGCAGGTGCGCTGAATATACTGATTAGGTGAGAGAGAGAGATGGAGAACACAGGATAATGGTGGCAGAGCTGTGACAATAATATAACATGATATCATATAATATAATATAATGGATTGAAAACAACAAACCAAAATAATATCGCTAATTGCAAACTATTTCTGCAAAACAAATTAGCAGTACATAAACACATTTAGTAGGAAGACACCTCATCTTATCACGGTGAGTACGACAAGTGCACTTCACAAAGTGATAGGCATCTTATTGTAAACAACACAATACAGACAAGCGTCCTAGCCGTCTTCTAAACGTCACTACCCACTGCAATGGTGAATCATAGCGTAGCCTCAGAAGTGTGTGCACACATGTAACACAGACACACACACAATGCTTAACAACAGCAGTTGGTCCAGTTGTGACTGGCAGATCATCCAGAGGCGACACAGAGCCTTTCTTCCACCCTCAAACTGAGCTGTCAGTCAAATCAGAACAGGGCAACACTGCAATATGGGTGCTGAAAATAGCCTGTCCTCACCTCGGGCCCTTCAGGGGACACAGCGGGAACATTGCGTTTAGGCAGCCACAGAACTTAGAGGCCACGTTCACCTGCACACGTCGGTGGTAATATGGGATAAAGCCGCCGTGCTTGTCATTCCGACGGTGCAATGTTTGAAAGCGGCGAGTAGATTTGCTCGGCTAAAGATATAATATTCATGGGAAAAGGCATTTGTATGATATAACTATATATATATTCCAGCCTGTTCTCATTCTCAGGGCGTCAAAATAACCCTTTGTCACGCCCCTTCCACCTCCGACGCTGCATGAGACGCACCAGGCTTTCAATCAACTACAATGTAAACCCATCATTATTAGACGCTCAGAGAAAATGCATTTCATACAGTTTTACCGTTCCATTGGGGTTAAAGTGTGTCTTAAAATATAGCAAGCGACACGTCATCTTTACGTTCATCCTTGTGCACTTCTGCCACAGTTTGTTTTACAAGGCACATGGAAAGGACCATTTGAAATCCACTTTAAAGACTCAAATAAACAGGAAAACATGTTGCTGTGTCCCCTTTTTTTGAGCTATACATCACTCTCACTTTGTGCTGTAAATCAGAGCAAACCTGTTCTATGTTTTAACACGCGAGCACATTTCATCACATGCTCATTAAAAAAGCCTCCATCTTTATTATGCTAATGATGTATTGATCTAAAACAAATGCACTGCACACATTGCATAATTAAACTTGGCCAAGATCAAATACCACAAAGACAAAGGGGAGCAATATTAAGAGCAAGTTGGCACACAAACAAGGAAACTCTCGCACAGGGACAAAAAGCCTCTGGTTGTTTACCAGGAATCTCTGTGCACACTTACAAAGGCTGTCTCTGTGCTGGCATTTCATTGCCCACTATCACAAACATCTCCTTCACAGAAAGTGGCCATTCAGGCTGCTTAAGTGGTTAAGTTTCAGCAACAGAGCAATTCAAAAGCGCTTTACATGAAACGTCTAAGTTCAAGAGAAACGCATTATAAAACGGCATTTAAATACAATGAAAAAAAAAGAAGATTTTAGAAAATAAAAAACAAGCGAAATAAAATGTAAACAAGTAAAACATACAAGAATGAAAGATACAGTTTTATTGAAGCTGGCGGTTTCCTGGGGATTAGTTTCAGATAGAAAACTAAGGAGACCTGATATGACACTGTTACAATAGACTTTACAATTGTCTTAATGTGGCTGCTGAAATGCAGGTCTGAGTCCATGACTAACACCAAGATTCCTGGCTTGGTCTGTGTGTTTTTTTTTTCCACATTGCCACCGCCTCCTGCCCCCCCCCCCAGTCACATTTATCTCACTGCTTTGTGTTTCTGAACTGATGCTTTATTTCTTTCTCTCGACGGCTCCCATTCTGTTGCTCGGTTATGTCGTTTCTTTTCAATCCCTCTCCAGCTCGCTCTCCCTCTTTACCTGCACTGATCTTGTGTTTTGTTAACTTCCCCCCCCCCGCTCAGGTAAAGCTAAGTCTAAGTGCTGTTCAGGACAACAATCTCTTTTGAAGCACAACAGAACTGAGAACGCACCCCCCCCCGCCCGCTTACATGCTTTGGAAAAGATAGTTCCAATTCAAATGTGCAGTGCATTACAGGTGCATGTTATTTTAGCTTTGCTGGACAGTTGTGCTTCAGCCCATTTATCGACAGTGTTTGAAAAGCTCAGCTGCTTTTCATCCTCCCTTTCAATACAGGAAAGAAAAACATGGAACACACTGCACAAGGGATTGTGAGCAAGTCCACACATGCAGATTCACAAACACATCATATAAATGATGCATGTTTATTGCCTATCTTCTATAAGCTGTACAGTATGACATTAAGCTAAAATGACAGAAATGTCTCAACTCGTTAAAATGTTGGCTGAGCAGTTGCTGGGAACGGTACTTGCTCAAGGGCATCTCTGCGGTGGTAATGAGGGAGGGGCGAGCTTTGTTCTTTCCCATGCCCCCCCCCCCCCCCCCCCAGGTTTATTCCACAGGTCCAGCTTTCTCATTCCCAGGGCGTCAAATACCGGCGCTTTGTCACGCTCCTTGGCGTCTGTTACTGCCGCACAAAGCACCCGTTAGCATCCATATGGAAACGTAATGGGCGTTCAAGTACCTACAATGCAAACCCATCTCGGTCATTATTAGACACTCAGAGGAAATGCTCCAGGGGTGCGTTGACGTAGTTTAATGAACGGAAAAAAACCCACACAGGGCGGTAGGGCCAAACAAACACAGGACATTGGACCAGAAGAGTGGCGTTCAAAGGCCAGTGGCGTTTCACAAATTGTTGAGTTATTTTGTTCAGTTATGTGGTTTTGTTGCCCCCACTTTTTTTCCATTTCCATTTAATTCACCACACGTTTACCGCCACCATAGTTGAGCATCACAGTTTGGCGCGCTTGGTTAGTGTATGTGACGGAAAGGGTCGTGACAAAGCGTCAGTGTGTGATGAGAACGTGTTGGGCAGTCCCATCCGTAACCTGTAGTCCACCACTGAATTTCACCCCCAAAAAAAGCAAACCAGGTCAATAAGTTGAGCTTAGATTCAGTTTCTTTGTAATGTGATAAATGACCTTGGTAGTAATTTAACTGATAATCCAACACCAGGAGCACATTGACTTCAAAGAAGAAGAAAAACATACCTGATCTCTATCTGTAGCTCGTGATTATGACTTAATATCTCATAATTACAAGATGTTTATCTCAGAACTTCCTAATAATAAGCTCTGTCTTCCTTAGCTGTAGGGACTGATATTGGAGGTTTCGTTGGTAGGCAGTTTGGCTAAGGAGAACCTCTTTAGCCAAATGATGACAGCTTTTTCTCAGTGTTCAGTATAATAATTATTATACGAGATACTGAGTCTTAAGTTAAACACTTGTTTTCCTCCTCTTTGGTGAGTGCAGTGCACTTCCACATTAAACAGACAATCTGTATTTTGCAAGTAGTTTGTCATCTTCAGGAGACTAGTTTAAACTGTGTTGGATATCTTACTTCCTTAATGAAAGACAATACAAGCTAAATTGAGTCATTGTTTTTTTTCTATCCTTAATCCACCATAAATAAAACTCAAAATGTGTTTTTTGGCAAATAAACTGTTTGTGTAAAATGGTCCATAGTATCATGATGAATTACTTTTTTTCTCTTTAGCATTCTTGTAAATTGCAGTTTAGCAGTGTTTTGTGATACCCATGAGCTCATGAAGCTGAATTGGTTATGATAATGGCCATATCAATTCTACACAGATCTCCTCTTGAGTTGCAATGCCGAGCACAGTTAAAGCATTGCTGCTAAAGACACTTGGATGATGCATTGCAAAGACGGCGACGCAGACAATATTTTATCGTCGGGGGGGGGGGGAAATAAATTAACAGGCCAACAAACAACAGCGACAATCTGGATTGGAAATGACACTTTTAATACTTTTCACATTTGGTGAAATATAGAGGAGTTTAGTCTGTGATGGATACAATCACAATAGGAAAAAAGCTTTGAACTAATTGACTTTTATTGACGAGGGATGTATTACACCTATCCATTTGTATCACCATAGCATGGGAGTGTAATGTGTTTGCAGTTTGATTTCCAATAAATATCTTCACCACCTACATGTGTTGTTTGTTGAACAACTCCAGCCCTCAACTTTTCTGTTGTTTTGCAAGAAAAGCTCTCTGTAGAGCTGAAACGATTAAGTTCTTTATGCAGTTAAGCTCTGCATTTGCTCCCTCATAACATTTTGGGCTAGCAATTCGGATTTTGCACATCTGTGTTGATTTGCATGCCAAGTCTTACAAATAGTTTCGGTATTTTCTGCTGTGCTTTATTTTTGCATAAGTGGATCCCTGGTGATCTCTCATTATTTTGTTTTTTCAAATCACCATCATCACAACATCCTTTAACCAGCTGCAAAAATGCCCCCCTCAGTGCTATGTCAAGTTTACGTTCTGTGTGTTCTCTTTTCATCTGGCTCCTCTCGCATGTGTGTGTGTGTGTTTAGAGTCCATTGTTAAATGTGAAATCAACACATTCATATGTTTTGATTCATGTTAATGAAAGAGGTTTGCACCCTGTTCAACGTGGGGCATCACACCACATAGATTGTGTCTGCCTGTTGGTGCAATGATGGAAAACATCCCAAATTTGGAGCATTTTAAGTATCATTGACTCAAAAGTTCAAGAGTTCGAAGGTGCAAGGAAATCCTGCAGCCGCCTTTTCAGTGGACTGGCTCTGTGTTCAGAGCGTCTCCGATTTAGGTCTGGGTGGGAGCAAAGCATTCCTCCACAGCATAATATTAAATATGACAACAACCCACTGTATCTCTGCCCTTTTCCACTCACTTTGATGCCTGAAACGGGAAAAAGAAGTACGCTATTTTCAAATGCGGGTGCGCATGATGATTTAACTGATAACAGACACCTCTTTTCTGCAGCAATTGTACAAACATGGAAAAAAAACACTTTTCACTGAACAAATTGTAAGCCTGCAAGTATTCGAGACCTTTTGACTCTCCAGATAAAGATCCCTCCAATGCAGACATATCCCACATTGTCTGTGTTACACGCTTTTTGAGGCATTATCTGACATAAATCTCCCCTGCAGCACATTTTATATTAGCATTACCAACCAGTGTGAGTGGACACATTACCTGATCAGCGGCAGATGGCAGACAGATGGATCCATTCCCCAGGACTTGGTTGACGTGTCACAGCTTCATGGAGGTTGTATACGTACTTTGTGATGACAAGAAAATTACATTTTTGGCAACTACATTGAAGTGATCTAATCGGCAACCTATTTAGTGGAAGCAATGAATGGAAATGGTTTCCCCTGGGCACTTTTTTTGAATGTCAGTTCAATATATGAACATGAATGTACAAGCTCTTACTTTGTGTTGGGAGCGAACACAAGCTACTGACATTTCTTGTATGAATCTCAAGTCATCCGAATGACCGAATATACTTCTAACACACAATAAACTGAAAGAGTAAAACAATACTATCAAATGCTAGAAGTATAAAGTCTGGATTCAGCTGCTGAACTGTATCATCAGAGGGCAATCCAGAGATATGCCCATATATGGCCCAAATACTGAAGGTGTAACTGGCAGAAAGACATAAACCAACCTCCACAATGCCGAGGAGGGATTGTAAGTATCTGTAAACTCATATTCATGGACTACTTTATTGCCTTTATATAAGCCCTGAAAAGAAAGATGTCAAGTATTACATGCATTATTGTTGGAAAAATTCACGCGAGATCGATGGAAAATCATTAATCACAGGACATGTATTCTTCAAGGAGACAGAGTTGATTCACATACAGGATATGCATCAAGGCCGCTCGGAGTTCTGACTCTGAGCTTCTGATATTCATACTGAGTAAACAACATGCAATGGGCTGGCACAGGATTGGTTTACGATGAGGTCTTCGTCACAAAAGGTGACACACACACACAAAATGGCGCCATGTAGTCTGAGAAGAGAACTTCACTTGAGCATCTGTTCTGGCACAAAGGTCACTTTCTCATAACATCGCTCTTCGTCTATCTTAACGCGTCTACAGTCCTTATTATCATTCCAATACAGGACCTGCTGGAGAAAGCTTTCTTTCTCAGCAGCTGTAGAACTTAATGTCAGAGTAAGTTCACACACACACACACATATTATAATTAGTCATTTAGATTTTTGACCCTAACAATTATAAATAAATACAGTTTAAATATCCTGTAAACAATTTCATTTGGCTGCACATATACTACTTTTAAGAACTCCTGTTTCTAAAGCATGTCAAAATGAATTGGCCTGATAATCAGCTCAAGAGTAAACACAACCTTTAAAAAAAACTTGACATGTGTCACTCCATCTTGACTTTGGCGAGTAATGAATCACACTCATTTCCAGAAGAAGCCCGGGTACACATAAGGGAAGGTTCTGTGATTTCAATGATTAACTGCATCATTGCAATGTTGCTGTAATGCCCATAATGGCTTGTCATCAAACAGAAGAGATGTTTGTAGTGAGATCGGAGCAGCCCGGCTGGATTTAACCCGTTGAGACTCAGCCCGCCACCGAGGGTAAGTGCTGCAGAGACATTCCGGTCTCAGAACTGGCCCTTCATCACAGCAAGGGAGCTTCTCTCTCAGAGACTCTTCCCATTCACCAGATGGCACTTTTACACCTTTGCCAGTAAAGGTGACAAATTGAAGGGCCCACAGCCCTAAGAGGAAGATCTAAAAACAAGATAACAAAGTTAACAACAGGACGTGCAGACACCTAATGATTAACTGAGGTCTTTATTTACACGCATATTCTCTCACTCTCTCCTTTCTTAACAAATGTCAAGAGCTAGATTTTATTGTAAATAAATCCCTCATATATTGCAAAGTGAGAGCTAAAGATCAATGAACTCAGAATTTGCTATTAAGATACTGAGACTAATTAATTGGATCTCAAACTGCTGAATACTTTTATTGGTTTCCTCCATAAGGAAGTGGTGCCCTCAAATTTACGAGTGCAGTATTTAATTTATAAGGTAATCATAAGCGCTACATATTCAAGGAGTTTTCTCCTTTTCTCAAGGACTAATTGCTTTAACGAGTGAGCGCACTGTGCGATGGCATTACCCTTGTTGATGTTATATAATACAACTGATGGCTACACAAACTTCACTGGAGATACACCACAAAATAACAAATGATAAAGTAGTTTGTCTTACTTTCACCGAAGCATCAAACAATTTTGACTGCAAATTAAAAGGTTCCTCCAGGGAAAACCTGGGGTCACAGGTTTCAAGACAAATTCAAGGGAATCACAAGATGATAAAAGGCTGAGATAGAAATATTGTTTTTTGCTGTCTCTGTAAAATATGGAAGCCCATTCCAGCCAGCAAAAAAAAAAATAAGATCACTAAAAAAAAAAAAAAAAAAAAATAAGATCACCAAAAAAAATAGTAACTTAAAAAAAAGAAAAGAAAATGTAATTCACAAAAAAAAAAAAAACTTTTGGTGCATCCATCTGTAACCATAACACTGACCAGATTTTTCCAGTTGCTATAGAAAGTCGAAATTATGAGATACTTTAACACAACAGTCATAGAAGCAGCTATGACATATGAATGGATTGTGAGTACATTGAAGACTTCTTTAAAACGTGGCTTTACAACACATGAAATACAGATGATGTTTCACATGGATTGTACTGAGCAAACGCACCCTTGAAGCTCTGGAGTATAAAGAATGAAACCAATGTGGCTGAGGTGGCGACCAATAAACTATGGAAGCCCATTTACGCCAGCAAAAAAAAAAAAAATAAGATCACCAAAAAAAAAAAAAATGTATTCACAAAAAATAAAAAAAAATAATAATTAATTCACAAAAAAAAAAAAAAAAATATATATATATTTTTTTTTTTTACTTTTTCTCTGTCAGCAAAAAAGAAAAAAAAAAAGAAGATGTTTCCAGTTGCTGTTTATTGGTCGCCACCTCAGCCACATTGGTTTAATTCTTTATACTCCAGAGCTGCTTCTTGCTTAACATTCTATTCAAGGGTGCGTTTGCTCAGTACAATCCATGTGAAACATCATCTGTATTTCATGTGTTGTAAAGCCACGTTTTAAAGAAGTCTTCAATGTACTCACAATCCATTCATATGTCATAGCTGCTTCTATGACTGTGTTAAAGTATCTCATAATTTCGACTTCCTATAGCAACTGGAAAAATCTGGTCAGTGTTATGGTTACAGATGGATGCACCAAAAGTTTTTTTTGCTGGTGGAAAAAAAGTAAAATAAAAATTTGCTGGCGGGAATGGGCTTCCATAGGTGTGGCTTAGCGAGTTGACAATGTCAAATGCCAGGAGAGCGTCAAAGTGTTTCCTGAGGTCAATACTGCTGCTGCCTGCCTTTTTCTGCACCAGACTTATTAACGAACGTTCTAGGTTGGCATGCAGAGGGACTGCGGACATGTGGACTGGGGGATATTGTTGAGTAGTGGAAATAGTACCTTGAGGAACTCCTGAACCCAACCAACACATTCTCCATGGAGGAGTTTGGGGGGTTTTGAAGTCTTGGGGGAAGACCCGTCCATATCCCTGGCAGAGGTTGCTGAGGTAGAAATAAAGGGGGACCAATTATCAGGGTATTACACTGCTCAGCCTCGCCGTGAAAATGTATTCCAGGGTGCTAGAAAGGAGCCTACAACGTATTGTTGAACCTAAGATCCGGATTCCGCCCTGGCAGTGAACCAGCTCTTTAAACTTGCAGCTCTGTTGGAGGGCTCATGAGAGTTTGTCTATCCTGTCTGCTATGTGATTTGTGGTGAGAATGCTTCCAACAGTGTCCCCCAGGAAGTCCTGTAAGGAGAACTGCAGGATTACGGGTTCAAGTGAGAGCTTTGTCCATATATTCGTCACAAAGTGACAAAGTTTTCAGGGTTTGTTAGCTTCCGTTACTGATTCTGTTTGTGATTTTTATGGACAGATTTTCAAGAAGGCACAGCCGTGGTGAGGAGAGTGTCCGGTTTTGAGATCTCAGAATTGCGTCTCCGCTACCTGCAGACGATGTGGTTCTGGGGGCTCCTTCAGATCGTGACCTTTAGCATGCACTGGGGCAGTTTGCAGCTGAGTGTGAAGCTGTTGGGATGAGAGTCAGTATCTCGAAGTCTCAGGCCATGGTTCTCTGCCAGGAAAACTGTGAATGTCTCCCTCCAGGTTGGGAGTGAGTCACTGCCCCGAGTAAGAGAGTTCAAGTACCTCGGGGTTCAAGAGTGAGGGTAAAATGGAGCAGGTCATGGACAGATGGTTCGGTGACGTTTCAGCAGTGATTGCAGGCGTTGTACCGGACAGTTGTGAAGAGGGAGCTGAGCTGGAACGCAAAGCTCTCTATTTATTATTCCATCTGCGTTCCGGCCCTCACCTATGGTCATAAGCTATGGGTAGCTATAGGACGTCCGTAATACCCTGCTAAGCCTGCAGCCCCCGCAACCCGGCCCATGATTACCAGGAAAGAAAATAGATGGTTGGCATTGAAGCACCAGCGCTTCTTCTCAGTGGTTTCCACCAGGAAACGTGTTATTTCAACAGCTGCCTTAATACAGCTGGTGAACATGAGAAAACCAACTTGTATCTTTTGATACAGGAAGGAAGCATGCTGTCTCATGAGCAGCATGTGTTATTTCTAGAAATACAATTGCACTGAATCTGGTTCACAATTTCAGATAAAAAGGGTTTACTGTCCGTTGATATCACGATGTCTGTGGGAAGTGGGGACTACTGAGGTAAAGTGGCGCCGTGCCCAGACTTACAGTGGTTAAACCAGTACGACGACAGACACAGAGGGGACAGTGTTATTGATGAGAGGGCAGAAGTCAGAGATAGAGAGAGACAGAAAACTAATATCTACTGTATAGCAAATGCTGAGTCAGCTTTGGTGAAACTTTTGTTTGTGCTACAGTTAAAACATATTTTTCACAATGAGTTATTCAGTTCTAGACATGGCAAGATGGTGAAATCTCTTCTCTTCCTAGTGAACAGTGAGCACTTCAGAGACTTCTGTAAGAATAGCATTTTTCAGCAATTCCATGGCAAACACTTCTTTTCTGGAAAGTGCTCAGAAAACCCCTTATTGTCAATACACCTTGGAGAGTCCTACATCTTCTTAATGCCCTAGATCTTAAGTTTGTCATTTTAATGTTTCGTGAGGTTGTGATTATCGTAGACAGGTCATTTTATACAGTGACGTCATGTTTCCAAAAATGGCCTCACTATGTGAAATGGCTAATATGGAGACTAACATCCTTACACATTACAACAGTTACTCAGCTTTCCAGTCGTATCCAATTTATCCAATTCCAGACTGTTTAGAGACCCCAGTATGCAGAAATATTCAAAGTCACCATTTTTGGAATACATAAAAATAACAGATATATACTGCAATCAAACAACTGCATGTTTTTTGTCCAAAACTGTACAAAGTGAACATGTCTGCAAAGGGGAGACTGATGGGTAGCCATAGAACCAATTTCACTCATTTATATGGAGGTGTCAGTTTCCCTGCGCCAAAATGTAGCCCAAGTTTGTAGCATTATTTAGCCCCCTTCCCAACAAGCATAATATGACAAGAATAATTTACACTTACTGAGGTGACCCTGCATCAATATTTCTCCCAGACAAGAACAAACAAACACCCATCTCACTGAAACTTCAAAGCAATTGTCTTACACGTATTAATTGTTAATCGAACTTATTTTTCACTGAAGCAGGGTGGATAATACAGCTTGCACGGAAATGTCATCACTTTCTCAGAGGCTGTCATAAGATAAGAAAGACTTGTTTTAGTCATTTTACATTTTAATAAGTGATTTAATGGTGGCATCATTAAACCTAAATGGTGCCAGCGACATCACAAAAAAGGGTTTTCCCTTTTATGAACCATTCTAAACAAAAGACATGGAGGATACGGGGACCCGTTCTAATGAAACTAATGCAGTAGTTTGGCAAATGGAGTGGAAACGCTCTGTAGTGCAAAGCCAGAATAGGCGTGTGACTGCAAGCTCTGCTGTAATTGTGCTCAAACTTTTTTTTTATTTTTTGCATATAACACACAAAATGATAGTTCCTATAAACATTTAGAAATAAGGTATGGACTTAACACCAGGCTGAATGGCAGTGTTTTAGAGCCATTGCACCTGTAACCACTGGCCTGGGGTGCATCTATACATCACTGCAGCTAGGTGAGAAGTTAAACCCCTGAATCTCAGTAAATATTTGAAAGTGGTGTTAAATTGTTCTTTTTTAATAAAGGAAATACCACAGTGCTATAACTTAAAACTAATGAAAGGACCTCAAAGTCTTTGTTTGGTCCAAACTTCTATTTCATTGTCTTTTCTTGACAATAACAAGAAAGAGGCTGAAAACAGCTGAAAAATATGACCAGGTTCTATTTTTATTGGATGTTACACTTTTCAAAGCCACAGTTGTTTATTGTCAAACTGGAACAAACATATTCAGAATAGGTAGAATATGAAACTGTAGCTGCCAGTGAGTAACAGTTGACTGACCTTTCTTTGACCCCGTCATCTCCTGAGTTTGATTCAGAGGTTTCATCACTTTTCGCCAACATTTGAATCAATCCCAGGGAGAGCTGCAGAGGAGTAGATTCAGGAGATGACAGCTTCAAATATGAGTCAGAGGCCTTCTGTGTTTTGATATAATAATGGAAACTGGTTGGGAAGGAAGGAAGCTGCGAAATAAAATAACAAACACAACCAAAACAGCAAGCAACGCAATTAATCATGCCCAAAGCATCTTGTATCAGCAGGGGCCTAACCACTTATCAACTCTGCAGAGAGGATATCCGGAAATAGATTTTTTTTGATGATGTTATGTCATAATAGAACCTGCATTCCATATGCAAAGCGCAGAATCACGTTTCTCTTTACTGGTGCATGTAATCAAATAAGTCTATGTTACACCAGAGTAAGAGTCAACAGAGGGCGTGTGAGGACATTTGGTTGGAGCAGGGTGTCCAAAGGCAGATACTGTGTACCAAATACCAATATCTCCTCTGTAGCTCTTGTTGAGTATGACTGAAGGACCTGATTTATGTTTGTAATGGCAAACAATGTGGGAGAAAGGGGATGCTTTTGATGAAACAAGTCCACCATGACAGCAATTTCATAACGTTTGAAAGAGGAAGAAATGTGCCTACTAGCACCCCAAAAGCTAATCCACTAACACATGACATCGCATTTGTTTAACAACAAGGTTTAAAGGTTAAAATGAACAAAAAAAAACTAACTTTGTTGCATTTATCGAGCTATAATAAAACATATTTTCAAGGGTGTCTTAAGGGACAGTTGTGTGCCAGGTTGACATGGATTTGATGTCGTGGAGGAGGTTTCCATACAAGTTGCTGATTGTTTGAGTTCATTCTTCGTCCTTCTTGTCAATATTCAGTTTGTATGATGGTGTTACGTTCCCCTTCTTGGAGTAACGGTGTTAAATTTCCCGGGGAAAGAGAGAGTGAGCACTGATGAGGGTTTAACAAAGGAACATTTATTGAAAAGGGCTAGCTGCTCACACGGCAGCAAAAGAAAACAACTCTCCTATAACAAGAGAGCGACACTAGTTGACCAGCACAAGCACAACGACGACGACAACAGCCCACACGGCTGTAGCTGGGGCGATCCACTGATGCCGCGGCCTCTAAGCCGCGGCACGTAACAGATGGGTACATTGCAACAGAAAAAGTCACGATGCCAATGTTGACTCGCGCATATCCACAATTTTATCTCTTTGTTTTTGTCCCCAGGGGGTCCTGGAGGCAAGAGTTAGACTGATGGAGAAGAGAAGGAGAATGAGAAATTCTCAGTGAACACTGCCTGCTCTCCTCAGGGGAAAGAGGACGTTCAGCACCACAAACATTCAGGAAGATCAATTTGTTGAGGATACTGGAAAACAGTGGAGAGGCACGTAGTCACAGCCAGAAAAAAATCACACACATCATCCACCACACACACACATTGACACAAACAAATACAAAAGCCTTCTTCTTCCCACTCACTCTCACATTGCAGATTAACAAGCACACAGAGGCATAAACAAAACTGAACTTTTCAAGTTAGAACAAGAATAGTTGTGTTTCTACCAATATAATGAGGTAAGGGCGATGGAAGTCGGCAGGCAAGAGGCCATATGTCCCTAACTCTGTATCCCTTCCAACGGTAAGATGCCTTATTCCTGTCCACTCTAAGACATAAGGTAAATGCTGTGTTTAACCTAGCCTACCTGAGCTAACCTTAGCTATCAACACTTCGATATGTAAACATGTAAAAAAAAAACTAGTGCATGAGAAAATAAAATACAGTCAAACAACACTGAACTGTAACGTGAATTATCTTACATCCCTAATGAGCTGCACACCCACATATGCGCTTGGCCCTTGAACACTGCAACTGGAACCAATGCTGCTAGAAGAACCCCAAAGCAGCAGCTCTGCTCCCGATGACACTGACAAAACAGCCGGTGTTGAACCCGAAACAGGGTAGTGTTGGCCCCGACTGCGTGGAAAGTTGTTGTTGGGACCTAGAAATGGACCGCTACATTGTTTGGCGAAAGAGAAAGATAGTTTAATGCAGAATGGTGCAAAACCAGTAAGCCTTCTGTGAAATGCGCTGCTCTTAAACAGGTTGTAACCCCCAGTTCGAGTGGCACTTTCATGAATACCATTAGACTACTGAAAGTTCTATTTACAGCCACAAAAGGCAACCAGGCCAGGAAACCGAACTAAGTGACGTGTTCTGTCGTTCCATCTCCTGCACTTCGTTTCATGACTATGGATCCAACAATGTGTAAAATAATGCAGTGCTCTCAAGCTTCAAAATGATGCTCTACATACCCATGTAATGTAAGTTTTGCACATTTGACGGGGTGTCAATATACGCTAAAGACACTAACGACTCATAACTGATGACTGACGTGAGAAAATGGCAACTTAATCCACACAAGACACAAAACAGCAGTCGCATTGACCCATTGGCTTCCCCTCCCTTCTGCCCCGTGTGGACTACAGCGCACGTTATGCTACGTCAGTTGCTCTGCCTGTAACGCCACGGGTGGGTGCGTCACATACAAGCTAACTGAGCGCCGGTGTCAGAGGCCACGGAGCACTGACCAAGCTGCCTTGCTTGACGCGTTGGCAGTGAGAACAAGTTCCCAAGCTGACCCCTACAACCCATTTACAGCTCAGCTCTGCCGTCCGCCATAGCCCCCCGCTTACCCTCTGCTGCTCCTCCACAACCTCTCAACATGCTCAGTGCCCTTTGTCCCTACAATAAACCTGTCATTTACTCGACACTATGAGACATGTCATCCTTTCTCCACCTCTTTTAACACCTACGTTTTTAAAATAGTGTCATAACCCCAAAAAAATGGCTCACCAGATGCTGATCCAATGTGTTATTACGCCTGGAGCCAGAGGTGCAACTTAAAATGGCCTCTGTTACACCAGGCTGAATATTGTGAAGAGACACTTCTTTCAACAAAATTCACTCCACTGCACCCACCTCCTTTTCTCTCTGCTACTCCAATCTATCAATTAATGTCACAATATCCTTCAAAGGGAAGTATGTGGCAGACATTACCCATCAGTCCTACCAAGCGTTCCCTGGAATTCAATTCAGCTTCATTCAATTGTACGAGATAATGGTGTAAAACTTGCACAGAATTAATTCCCCTGAATGTATTCATTAATTGGTCCTCTTGTCTGTCTCCTGTGCCGCCCTTGGCTCTTCACCTGTGCATTTATTCTGCAGATTGTTCAAAATATATGCTTTTTTATATGAAATCACAATTAAAATGTCTGATTTAGACCCATTCATCTGTTGATTAAGGACAAAACAAATCATTGCTTTCTATTAATCTTTGCCCACCAACCTTACCCTGTATTCCTGCCCCCTTTTTTTTCAATACTAGAACCAACCATTTTGGGCCCAATCTTCTCCTTTTTGATTCCGTAGCATGTTGCTCTGCTCAGCATTCCCCTCATGTTCTAACTGTGACTGACCGCTGACTGACAGTCCGCAACCTCTTCTTGGAGTTACCAAATAGGCTGTGAGACATTGAGATGCAGAAATCCTAAACCATGTGCACACACACATGCATGCACATACATCATACAATGACATACTGTAGTTGACGTTGTAAATCCACAATTGAGATTTTAACAATACACGGTGTCACAACAGATGCAAGCCAATGCATTATCCATTATTGTCAATGAAGAGGTGAGTATACAGCAAGATGAATCTTCTCCAGCTCATCTGCAGCTCATTGCTAAGTCAGTTGGACAAACAAAACACCAGGCATCATACAAAGTGGTTTTGAAGTTGAATTTCAAAACATCACTGAGATGAGAGGTGATCTGTGTAATATCAGAGCATCATTGGGCAATATTTTCCCGCTGTCACCTACTAGGCTATACCAGGCTGGTGTGATGTCAGTGCTGAGAACCAAATGTCCAATGATGCGATGAGAAAGCAGTGATACTATCACTGGCTTAGGTCCTTGCACACCTGCTTCCATGTTCAGCCTTTAATCCCATTCAATGAATATACTGTAATTTAATGTGTCATGCCTCTCAGTTCACCTGATGCAGCGGTCACTGAAGTGAAATACAAGTTGAAGGTTTGACAGAACAGAGAAAGGTTAGAAACGGGCCGTAACTATGGCCTGGCCTTTTAAAAGCAGTCATGGTGCCTCGTGTCATTTTATGGCACCAGTTGCCTGTAGACTTGTGACCTTTGACTGATCTGCCATCAAACATGACATAATTCTTCAGGGATGAGATTGGCCTCTGGTCTTTGGAGTTGACATGTCTAGAAGCTCTAAGTAATGGAAGTGTGAGTGTGTATGTGTGTGTGTGTTTGCAGTTTTTAGAGGGCTTTGCCCTGTAATACTTGTATGTCATCATCTGCCAAGCTTGTTCAGCTAACCGGCATCATCAACAGTCCTCTCTCGTGGGTTCAAGTTCTGCGTCGAACACAATATGTTTCACTTAAACACCCACCAGTCAGGGCTGAGGATAGCCTATGCAAGAGCTTAAGCCCCTTTCAAGCACATTTAGAAATTTGTGATACTGGGTTTTATACATAAAATGAACTGACGTGATTATGGCAAATAAACTAAAAGGTAAGGTAACTTTTTGCCATTATGATTTCAGTGGAAATACAGCTGCTGTAGCCTATTGCATATCCGAACACGTAATCGTCTCCTTTGGCATTCTGTCATGAATGCTTCCTGTCTTTCCTGAAAGGTTTTGTTTCTTTTTGTGCACTACCCTGATCTGCTTTTATCTTCTCCCTGACCTTTTTTTCTTTTCCCTGCTGTCAAATAAAAAGTGAAAACACTTTGAAGAACAACATTTTAGACCAGAGAATAATTTTACCAGAGTATTAGCGTTTTTTAAAAGGAAAGGCAGACTGTCATCTTCCTGTGCTGTGGGATGATTCGTCGATAACCTTTACTCCGAAGACTTCCGAATGCACCGATATCACTGTTGAAGAAATGGGGGCATGCTTTATCTGGCCTGCAGCCGCTCTCACACACACTGCAGACATTTCATTTTTTTCATTCACAGCTCATGTTAGAATGGATTCAAAGCATGTCCCTGACCCAAAATAATTGGTTTCGGTGTTGACGTCATTGTGAGCGGAGAAAGAGAGCAAGCCTTTTGAAATACTCTCCTGACTTGGCCCCAGACATGACTAGAAAAAGAAAAGCCAACAAATATGCGCTCCAATCTTAAAGAATACAATTAAGTTAAAATGTAGAAGAATTTTAATAGTCCTCTGTCAATAGCATAGATGGAAGTTCTGTGCAAAGTATCTTAAAGAGGATGAGGATTGTTGACATGAAAGACTATTCACTAACTGTCTCCTATGTTTTGTCTTTTATATATACGACAGCAATCTTTCTCTAACCTTACCTAACTTCACCCATAGAGGCGACAGGTCATGAGTCCTTTTCTCAGCAGCAATTTGGGTTTTGTAAAGCACTGACATCTAAATCACCTAAATTGTCACTTAGGTATTCGAAAAGAGTTTAGAAAAAGGACAGAGAAAGATGAGCAAATACATACACAAATACAGACAAAAAGATGTCCATAAATACCATAAATACCACAAAAAAAAATCCATGGACAAATAATTACAAAGAATATATCTACAAAAACATACACAAGAACGCCTGGGAGTAATGGACGGGCAAGTTAAACGCATCCACATGACAATGCAACGATGCAAGTTACTGTAATATTAAGAAAGACCACTTAATATTACCGCGGGGGGATGGGTCCAACAAATACATTACTTTCAACCACGAGAAAGTGTTGTAAAGTGACGCGTTCGTGACAGTCTTCCTAGACCTAACTAAGTGGCTTTTTTGCCTAAACCTGATGTTCTTATTGTTGCATAATGTCGTCCTGACTGACAAAAAAAGTGTTTCAGGCACAGATGATACTTCCAATTAAAATACTATTAGTTTGACAGTTGACTGAGCAATAAAAAAAAATCATGAAAAAATGTGCTTTGAGTTGGAATACCTTGGAATACCACCTCCGTTTTTATTTTGTCCATGACTAAAATTGTCTGAATGGCAGATACTTTCTGATGAATCGCAAGCAGTTGAGATTTGACATAACCTTTTTGCAGAAATCACACACTCTTAGATGTGAATCTGAAATGATTCCAAAGCACTTAACATCGTCAACCTCAATGATGACCTAATTTTTTTTTACCATAAATCCTTAATTTTTGTGTTATTTAGGTTTTGATTTTTTTCTGAGTAAAGAGACCAGCTCTCTACCAAGTGATTGAACCAGTGTCTAAGACATCATTACAGTAATTGGCAAGGCCTGTCCTGCCACACAAACATCACATCTTTAACATACAAGCAAACATGTATACAAATCTGGAATCAAAATGATCAGTGAGCATTGGGCACGCAGGTGCTTGAATGCTGTTTTGATCAAATCACAGGGGTTCTGTCCTGTAATTATCCATGTCATCTGACACCCATATGGCATATGTATATGTATATGGGTGCAGAGTGCTCGATAAATGAGAAAACTGTCTGTGAATTGTATGATGATGATCGTGTAGTGGTTGAAACTTATTTGGTGTCTCAGATAAAGGTCTGGGGTTGGAAGTGGACCCGTGCCTCTATTTCCCACATCTGGTGTACATGAACTAATAAAGACTCATTCTGAAAGTGACCTCGGGCTAATTGCATTCATTTTATCCTGAGCCAAAGGACAGTAGAGCAATTAGGTCTTACCCAATTACACCAAACTGTTATGAATAAGAGAGATAAATGAAGCTGTAAGAAGAGATTAAGATGATTTAAAGTTCGACCTGCTGCTGGGCAACCAGCACCACCTGTCAGCAGTAAATTATTACTTAATATACAATGATGACGACTGAATCATATTATCAATTAGGACATTAGTTTTATATCACATTAGGCAATTCAATTAAGTCATCTTTAGTGTTTAAGTATTCTTAGTCAAGACCATATCCCGAACAAGCAGTTATATACATTTTCTTTTCAAAATTCAATATTTATTTTTTCCTCATGTAATTTAAAATAAAAACCTTTGGCTTTATCTGGCATATTGTATCTAGCATATTACATATCTGCAAAATGCTTTTATAGACCGTACGTGCTCATCACATGCAGGTGTTGAAGAAGGGCATGAGTACTTGTTTGTGTGAATGTTCAAGGCTGCTGTCGATCTACATTTCCGTCAGACTGCAGGATGTAAATTGGCGCCCTCAGGGCCAAACCTCCTCGGGTTGGAAGTCCATAGATCTGTTGCTGCATACCAATGTCAACCATAAGCAAACATTATGATCATGCACCTGAATGGAATGTGTGATTTTTGTATGAAAGGGCTTCTAACTTCTGAAACATGGATGTATAAGCATTCTTTGTTTAAGGCAAATAAGCGTGGACAGCACCAATTTCTGACTTCTTGAGTGATTAGAGAGTTGTTAGTTTACCAAAGTTACCAAAAATGTTACATTTGTTTTTATATTCAATTTTACTGAAGTCATCCTTGATAAGGTAAAAGGTTGTATCATGTGAAAAACTGATGTTGATGCACTACTGGAACTACTGTTTATGTGCCCCAGTGGCTCCCAGTTACTTGAACAACGGTTCGTATGATATTCTACGGAAAGTTACTGTTATTTGTGCGTTTTTCCTACAAAAGCCTGCAACACATATCAATTTCCACTCGTTACATTCATACAGTCTTTTCCAAATGAATGCCATCTTCACAGGAAACTCAGTTAGGTTGAGGGAGGAAAAATGCTGAGCTAGGTTTAGGAATAGATCGTTGTTTGGGTTAGAATAACCACGGAAATGCCGACACTGAAGTATGCGGGTGACAAAACATGACAAAAACATCAACATTGACATGTTTTCACATGGGGAACGAACTGTTGTTTAAGATTACGTGGATTACAAACAAAATAATTATTGTGGGATGTCTATGAATTGCGCCTTATTACTTTTCATCGGTATATCGACGAATGCTGGATGAGACCACCCTGACTTGTAGGATTGACGTGAGTCGTGCATGATCAGAGCATGTGACTGTTAGGAAAGCGCGCCTGTTAGGAGCGGGCCTATTACATGGTCCTCTAAAGTGCTAGTCGAGAGCCGCTTATTGCTTGTTGACTCCACTGAAGCGAAGAAAAGTTTAGTTGTAACGTTCGTTATATCCAGCATCCTTCAGCAAAAGTGAACTGTAGTCAATGAGCCGCGGCATAGTATAGTACACAATGTCCTGAATTCCCGCCCCAGCTTCTGCACAGAGAGCTGTTTACTCGTTTATTCAAAGTTTATTAATGTTAAGCCTCATCAAACTACGCCAACTTTGACACTGCACGTCTTTGGGTCTCCGGCAATGCACCTGCCAAGTGTTAAGTAGATCGGATGAACGGTTCTCGAGATATGCAAAGGACATAGACGCCCCACAGACAGACAGAGATTCCTTGTTTTATAGCTTGATGCTAAACTTTTTGTTAGGGAGAGCTACTAATTCACCTTGAAATCAAATTTCCAGTCTGTGGTGGAATTCTCAGCAGGATTTAAGAAATGTCAAATGTAAGGTGATGTAAGCTATTATTACTTTGAGGCATGAAAGACTGTTTCAGAGATGTTGCCTGAAAAGCTTAAATTACCTTTGAGCACTGTGGCTTTCACTATCAGACAGCATCGTGATACTGTGAAGCATTGTCACTAAAACAAAGGTCTAGCAGACCTGGACTGACAACAACATCAGACAAGGCTGTCTTGTGGAACAGAGAGCTGACTCCATCACACATCAGTTTTCAATAAGTCAAGAAAATAAGAAGTGCCTCTTCAGAAGTATAGGGAGGGTATCAGAAAAACAGAGCTTTTCTAAGATGTAGCAGTTCAGAAAACGTTGTTGAAGAATCAAAACAGAGTTTGGACAGCCTGGACAGCTGAGGCCGACAAGGCTGATGTATAAGTTTATTAGTACTGAAAATATAAACCAGACTCCTTACTTATATGTGCTTATTGTTCTGACTGACACTGTCAGACAATAGCATACTTTATGATGTCTTTAATCCTTCATCATTCACACCTATGAGCAGAACACTTGTTCTCATGGAAACATAGGTTCCCTTTCTTTCTCTCCGTTAAAAAAACAAAATGAACTGAAGTGCAGCATGTTCAGAGTTGTAGCTCAGGAAGCTGAGCCTCCTGTCAAGTAGTTTTCACGTGGACCAATTTGGTGCAAATTAATCAAATGAATTATGTATAATTATTCAATTAGATCAGCTTGCTTTAAAGTTGCTCTCGACAAAGGAGTCTCTCAAAGGAATGTACTGTAAGGGTGCAGAATTTGCAGACCAACTGAATGTGGTGAGCAAAAATGCAACTTGGAAGAATTGATAAAATTGCAAGGATAATTAGCTTCAATTTGTAGCCTGTGCATTTAAAACATGTATTTGTTATCAGCAGTCAGCTAAGATATGGGTATTATATGTAGAATGTCTCTCCATAGTTCCTCTCCTGTGGCTTAAACCATAATGTTGTATACATGAATATGTTCAAATGTTTGCAATGCATGACCATACATGCACATATGGATACATACTACATGGGTTTTGAATACATTTGCATAAACACTCACATATACATAAAATGAATGCAGGTTAACCTGATAAAACAACAGTCAATAGGAGAAATGGAAACAGTCAAATGAAGAATATATCATGCATAAAGGCATGCATATATTCATGAAAATCAGTGGCGGGCCGTGGATTTTATACCTCGGCCTTCAGTGCTGTCCTACTACAGTTGAATTACCTCCTAATAACCTCATTATGACACATCAATCCAGCAAACCTGCAGCGGATCCACGCATTCCACCACACAAGAGCACGAGCCATTCAAATATTATTCATAAAAGCGACACGATAGACAAACGAACAGTAGTAACGTTACTATGTAAACAAACACACGCAGGTTGTCACTTACCGAAACTTAAAGAGTTTAATCCCAGTACATCGTTTCAGTTCAAGTAAGAAGTCCTTCTTGATCCATGGACGCCAGTGATGACAGTCGAGCCTCCCCAGTTGTATTTCGGCGGTCTGCTGAGGCAGGTTCACAGCGGGGCCGGGTTCCCTCCTCCGCCGACGCACCGGCCGGCGCAGACCGCACGCCGGGCCGCGGTTGTGGAGCTGTTTCCCTGCGACCGTGTTCGTTGAGTTGTAGATCCACTCGAGTCTCTCCAAAAGTTGTCAAAAGCACCTTAGCTTGTGTCCTGCCGTGCTATGGCGGCCTCAGGTTAGTGTAGCGTAGCTCCAAACACCAGGAGCTCAGTTAAAATTAAACACAATCCCAGCCATAAAATGTGCAACGCTTCTCCGACGCTGTCAGCCAGAAATACCGTTCATACAAATAATTTTCCTGGCTGAGTCAGGGCTGCCAGCTGTGGTTGACTGACCATTTCTTACGATGTCCAGCTTTTCCTGAAATGTCCTTTCTAGAGAAAGGCGTTATCAGTAACTCCACCACTAAATCAGTTTCTCTTCAGTCATTGAGTGTTCAAAAAACAAAGCTAGGTAAAAAATAAATAAACTACACCAAGCAAAACCCTACAAATGTTATAATGTCTTCCATATCTTTCAATTTGAACTCTTACTCTTCCAACTAAGCTCTGCTGGCAAGTTAAATTTCGTTTCACTTTAGTCACGTGCTCGCCCACTGACCAATCACAGCACACTCTGCACCTCTCGGCAGAGCTGCACCTGGACTCTGAGCTGCACGTAATGCTGACGTAGTTGTGGGCCGGCTAGTATGGGGCTAGCAGGCTCTGACACTCAAAGAATACGCCCAACATGTCAAACTAAAGATCTGATTGGTTGAACACGATGACAATCAACAATATCGTCCCCATTCACTTAAACTACACATGGATGCACTTGTGAGTCTGCAGGCCTCGGGCCTCTCTTCTTACTTAGAGACACAGAGGTGAAATCTGATTGGATAAAAGCTCTACTTAAAACAAGCTGCACTGGAAGCAGAGCAACTGAGGAATACAGTAGCTGTGCAATGAGAAAATAAGATAGTGGGAAAAATATTTTTATAAATTATGATACATGTAGTGTATTTAAGAAAAATTATAAAATTATAAAATAGCTATAACTTTGTGATTCTGTTTAGGCCAGCAGAGAAAGCTTTGCAGGCCCTGACGGTCCACCACTGATGAAAATGTACTCGCAAAATCAAACACATATTGTGAATACAAATTGTACTTTCTCTCAGGACACAGAATGTCTCTTAACAGAACTATTTTTTCTCCAATTCCGTCATATAGGCAAAAGAGTATGTGACAATGTTTTCATTGTCATGTTTCACCTTCTTTTTGTAGGTCAGCAATGTCTTCTTGAAGCAAGCACTGTTGGTGTCTGTGTATGCATTTATGCTTTTGCTTTCCGGTTTGGGATATGGCTGATTCTGAATTTCTATTCAGATTTCTGTAACACTGCAATTTGTGTGTTTTTTTTGGTTTGTCCATCCGATCTCCCTCTCTCTGACTCTTACTCACACACACACACACACACACACACACACAGAGAGGTGTAGCGGAGGGGCAGTTGAAGCGAGGCGATTTAACGGAAAAAATGACCTCACAGGGCCCTGCTGTTACTGAGGGTCCTTTGGGTCCCACCAGCACGCCCTGCGGCAGCAGAGTTAATGGGATAGCAGCAGGACTGCTGATCAAGCACACTGGTGGCACACACTACGCTACACACCCTCTCTCTCTCTCTCTCTCTCACTCACACACACACACACACACACACACACACACACACAGCAGCAGTTCAGGCATATTCAGCAACACATTCAATGTGACACTCTTACACACAAAATAATTTGAATAAAAACATACAGCCATTATCATTAAAGGGACACAGACACAAAAGAAAGACACACACTAAAAATTCCACACCTCCCTCGGCACCTTTCAGGACAGGTCTTTCCCACAAGCTTCTGCTGCACCAGCTTTACTGCACACTAAACTCAACACTTATATCAGTGCACTTGAGCAGACATCTCTACCCAAGCCACAGCAGTAAAAGATTGACACTGCTATTGTAGCGTCCAAGATGAATGCCCACAGAGTGCAGCATTGTGAAGATAGATGGATAGATGGATCGCCTGTCCTCAGGCCATGAATCAGTGATGACCTCAAACGACCTGTCAAAAAAGTAAAAGCTGTCTGTACTCGGAGAAAACTTGGAAAGTTCTGTCGGTTTTTGTTGCTGTTTTTTGTATTTTTATCTTTTTCTCTGCATAAGTGAGCAATTATGAGTGAGAAAACCCTGCTTTTTATTATGAAAAGCAAGTTATGAAGCTTTTGAAATGGAAATGTCTGGTAGAAAAGATAACTAGGTCTACAGCTACCAAAAGCACACATAGGATCAATAAAACAAATTGCAGTTCGGGCTTAATAAATAACATAAGAAAAGTTGGTGAGATGGAAACAAGATTTTCAAGTGAAGGAACTCATCTGTGTCTGATGGTCCAAAAGTCCCGGTTGTGTTCTTTGATGCTTTGCTGCTAATGTTGTATTGAATCATTCTGAGTAACATCTGTATGTCTGCTAATAGATTATATGCTATAGAATATAAAATAGGAAGAATCCAATGTTTAATTTGAAAGTCATACTTTGTCAACCAGTAGACATTCTTCTCTTCTCTTGATTTTGTTATGTTACTATCTGTAATGTAATGTTCATATATCTTATTTAGACCATTGGCTCTATTTATTAGCCTGCAGTTTATAAATATCTTCATCTGCTAACGTCATGAAGCAACCAACGCCAGATCCAATGCCGCGTAGCTAATTTACAGCTAAGCTGGCTGTAACCTGCAAACAACAAAATAGCATATTTACCAGCAAGTATTTTGCTCCGACGCACTGTTGGCACTGTAGGGGAGCTGAAGTGAGGTAAGGTCAGGGTTGCCAGGTATGTTCGAAAAAAAACAGCCCAATTGGCCAATATCAAAAGCCCAATAACAGAACTCAAAATATGCCCCTGCAAAAACACTGCTTCTTATTAAGTCCCACAGCATTGTCATCATTGCCAAATGTACTGTAATATCTACAAAGTAACACCATAAATGTTAACTGCGCCGGCATTAAAAGCAGTTTTTGATGAACAGTTATCTAACATAGGTCCTAAAATGTTCTTGTGTAATTAGATACAGTATATTGTCAATAATAAAATAGTTCTGAATGAATGAGTAGACCAATTCACTGGTGCACAAACTAACCTGGTGCTTTGTCTTTTCACTTCCTCTTCGCCCTCTGGACAACATGAACATAATGTTTTTGCTTCATATGCATTTACTGTAGTCTTTAGTTCTGTTTTCACTTTTCCATTCTTTTGTATATTTCCATTTCTTGCCTGGGGGGTTGAGAGGCATGACGTGTGGCGAGCACGTCGTGTTTGTGGGTGTGTGGCATGTTCCCTGTGCATGTGCGTAGGCTTTAGCAGGGAATGTTTTTTCGGGGGTTGGATATTATACATGTACATTGCATGCATAGTGAGTCCGCCCAATTAATCAGCATTTTCTCTGAGCGTCTAATAATTACGAAAATGGGTTTGCATTGCAGTTACTGGTGTGCCTCATACAGATGCTGAAGGGTGCCTTGTGTGTCGGTATCAGACGCTGAGGGGCTTGACAAAGCGTTGGGAACCTTGGGAACTAGAAAGGGTACCTGCCTATGTTACTGAATAGAGGCCTGTTTAATTTGTGGCGATCACAGTAAGCATCAAGTTTGCAGTATAGATGTCTTTGTTAGATGTGCATTACTGAAAAAGGAGAGGACTACTGAGTATTTATGTCTTCACCAGCATCAGAAACTTGTTGGAGAAAACACAATGTTGATCAATCACAGTCTTGCCTTTTTGCATGTAGTATCTTTATTGCCCTGACGTCTGGTTACAATTTTGAGGAGGCTCATATCAGCAATGACGACAGAGCCGAGTTTGCACAACCATGAATCAACTTTTATAGTTATATCACCTATACAGTGTCACTGACACAGTGTCACATTTGTCACTGTTGCTTGTGATGCAGCATCGTGATGCAAGGGCCGTATAGACCACTAAGGACATTCATATTTTCTACCACTCACTTACAGATGTACTTAACCGTATTGAGCCAGCTTACTTTTTGTCCATAAAGTTTCCATAATGCATGAAGTGCAGTCTGGTTATTCAGGTGTTCAGACAATGACAATGCAGCCCCTCGGTGCGGCGGTGGAAATGAGCTGCTTTTTTTTTGTAAAGCAGAGTCGGTTCACACTTCACAGGTTTGGCTGTGACTCCTCAGAGAAGTGCTTCATTATTGTGCAGTCGCATGTGTGCAGGATGGGGCTTTATGTTTCTGGAATATTTGTTCTTCTGCTTGAATATATTTTGTCAGTAGCCTGTCACCGGTGGCTTGTGTATTTCATTACGTTTGTGTTGTGGAATAAAACAGCTGCGAGATGGAGCTTCCCAAACCAATTCTTTTTGACACATTTTTGTCTCTGTGCCACTCTCCCACTCTCTTCATCTCACTCCCTTTCTCTATTTCTTGTGTCTGCAGACCTATTTATTTCCGTATGTACTTGTTGATTACTTGTATGGGTGATGATAGAATACCTCATGTTCGAATTCTTTTTTTTTTTTTTTCCTGTTGCTCTTGAAGTGTATTTTGAAATATTCCCTTCCCGGAGAGCATCGGATGGTAAAAACACTTTAATCTTTTGAATCACTTCTGAGGCTTTGAAAACACGAGTTTACTCATTCCGCTTTTTCCTGCATTTTTAGTATGTATAATCATATTTCACTTTGATGCCTGGTGTCTGTGTTACTTTAATTCTTTACACATTAATCTGCAAGTGTTACTTGTTACTTATTATTTTTTTGGAAGGGATTAATATAGTTGTTGTGCCGTTGCGAGAACTGAACAAGCCATGGGACTGAAAAATGACTCATGGATGTCTTCTCCCGTCTCTTCGGTCACAGACCTTCTTACTTACATTGTTTGTAGGAAACCCTGTCATTCCCCACCTGTCCACCAGTTATCTTCAGCGTGCCAATCACCGACCCTTCCAACACGCCCACCTGTTACTAATCCCCTCAACCAGCCACACCTGTTCCTCATCAAGCCCCAATCATTATATACCAGGCCCATTCCCACCCTCTGTTAATTGAATGGAGCTTCATTATCCTCTTCCAGTTAATTTGGGTCTGTGAAAGCAGTTTGATGATTGTTTTGTAGCGCATGGATTAAGTTATCTTGGCCAACAGTGCACTCCTATTTTGTAATAGAGACAGTGGAGAGTGGAAGCCATGATTGAGTGCTGTTCACGGGATTGTGGTTAAATGAGGTGTTGAGAACCATCCAAGCGTGCTCTCATTCATAATCTCATTTTATGTAACATTTTGTTCTGCACTGTTCTCCAAAGTATTTCCACTGCTGTCACAGTCTGACAGATGATTTTTTGCTGAATGTAATCTCATGTGAAAGTGTATAAATAGCAAACCACTTTTAGGGACCTTTTGTGTGTCACGTTACGCTACTCACACTCCCAACTCGTCATATGCCGATGCACAATCACAGTTCTAACATTGTGAATTCAAACAAAACTACTTGGTTGTATCAAGGCAAAAAAACAATTATGTAAGGTTTTGAAAAATATCATAGTTAGGTTGTTATATAAATGATGTAATGTATCCATAAACCTGAACATATGGATGCACAGTTGCAGTTTTAAAAACATAGAGTTGATTCTTGTGGGCTCTATACCCTTTTCTGCAAATGTATTTGGATTTCAAAAGATGGACACACACAAATCAAGATAAATATAATGTACTATTGAAGGCATGGCAACAGGCTCATGGCCACTGTCAAAACGGCTACATTACAGCAGTTTAAATAATTGGTTTGGGGGAGAAGTGCTCTCTCTCATTCAAACTCTGGTTCTAATTGTCAGGGCAAGTTGAAATCAGCAGCAAGCTGTGTTGGGTGAAATACGAATTGATTAAATAAAAACCAGCAGCTGTGCAAACCAAAATGAGAGAAAAACTATTTGGCAGCTTCGATGGACGTAACATTCTTATTTTCTGAAAGTCTTTATCGATGCTGCCGCTGTGTATACGCTGGACAGACGGACTTCCCTTTACAGCTCTCGGTCCCTGTTGTCATTCGCCAAAGACAAAGGAAGCGTCTACCATGCAGGGTGAACAGACACATTATTAGTCACTCTGTACTCCTCTCTTCTCACCTGCTGTCATCAGTGCCCATATCACTTCACACGTCCATGTCTGTCGGATATTGTGCAGCGCTGCTTCAATTTCACAAGTCCCACAGAAAGCTGGACGGGAACTCGAAGGGTGCAGACCTCCACTAGAGCCATGCCCTATCTCGCAATGTTAATGAAAGGGAAAAATAATTAGTTTATCATATACCGTGATTGCGATTGGCGACG
This sequence comes from Leptoclinus maculatus, assembly GCA_032191485.1. Lineage (NCBI taxonomy): Eukaryota > Metazoa > Chordata > Actinopteri > Perciformes > Stichaeidae > Leptoclinus > Leptoclinus maculatus. The sequence continues at coordinate 1,424,550 of JAVDOI010000016.1, forward strand.
TGCGTGAAGTTGCGAGGGCCCGATCAATGCTGCTCGCAGCTTTAATTTCTTTTCTTTTTTATCGGATATACTGCTCAGGTAAACAATACTCCACTCTATCTTTACATACCAAATAGTTGTTTTCTACTACTAACAGCAGTAGAGGGTGATTTTGTTTGTCGAAACACAGCAGCTACTGAAAGCTGTCTCTGAGCTACGCTCTCCCATAACATAGTGCTTCGTGACAAATTGGGGAAACAGCTGGTGAATCACTAATTGCAATTTGATCAGCGGGAATTTTTGAATTAGTGCCGTAATCTGCCTTTGAACACGTCTCAGATCCCGTGTACCCCCACCTCTCTGACAGCATGATGCACGGGATATAATGTAAAGACACGTGGCCCTGAACAGTAGGACATTACATGAATGGATGGCGCGGGTGGAGCAGACGGGTATGATTGAAGTAGGTTGATGTGTGTTCAGATCATGGCTGGATGCTGCAGGTTTAACGGCTGATTTGCTGCTTATTTGTTATGAGGCACACCTTCAAAAGACTTTGTGACGCTGCCTGTGGCCAGGTAGTTTTTTTGCAATTGGACATGCCCTCTGCCTTGAATTTGAGTTTCTCAGGATTTCCCTTTAACTCACAAAAGTTAAACTTGTGTCAACAGCATTGCAACTTTTCTCTGTTCAGAGTGATGTCAAGCCTTCATATGCCTACATATTGGTAGATGGCGGGTAATCAACCTGTGAAATACATACGTTTACTGTGTATATCGCTCTAGTGGGAAAATTGTTGTCAGTGAAAAGAAATATTGGAAGCACAAATGTATGGCATCTAGGGCTACCTCATGGGTGTCCTTTCATCATCATGCCCACTCATGTGGCTGTTCTATTGATTGTAACTAACTGATTGCAAGCTGCTTTAGTATTTAGTTTCTCTTGTATAGACTATATTGAGTCATATGTTTTTCTGAAACATATGACAGGGGACTTCCACAATCTCATTTATTTGGTATACATCAAAAGCAAATGTAATCCACGACAAACAAATGTTTTCCTCTAATGATAATAATAGTAATTCACATTGCAGTTTTGTTGTATTGGTCATAATTTTTAGGAGACAGGGCTGTTGAGCGAAACTACCTAACAAACTTGCTAATAAACCAGTTTTGAATGTGAGTGAGGGATTGAGAGAGATAAAGATGTTTTAGCTGTACTGTGAAGCGTGTGTGCATGCATGTGTGTGTGCGCATCCATAGTGGCTCATTTACACAGAGACAGACCAACAGTTGAACTGCCATATCATCAATTAAGACCATTTGAGTCTTCGTCCCCGAACACACAGGCGGTAATAATATACATTAAGAACGGCCTGTCTGGGATGAGAGCATTAGCGTCCCCACCCGGCTCGGTGGCATTAGCATTAGCATAGTTGGGAGGGCTCGGTTCCATGGAGCAGACCCTGCAATGAGAAGATAAGGATTGTGCAGACAGTACACAGCAAAGGTCTGCTCTGTCCTCCCTCCACACATGCTAATATTTCCGCCTCCTCCAATCCTGCTGACTCTGAAACATCCAGCCGGGCCGGGAAAAGGAGGCATTAAACATATCTCTACCACTACAAGCAATATAAAACATGCGCAAACACATTTTTTAAATGTGTTTGTGCATACACACACACTCCCCAAACCCCATTACTCTGCATAATGACTGTGACTCGATTGGAGGAAAAGGGACTCCAGGAATCTTAATAGGGCATATTACTGTGTTTGTGTCTGTGAGGGGCACATCATTTTACAATTGTGGCATCATATCTTCATTAGCTTTTCTGCAATTAAAAGAAATGACTCCACAGTATGTTGTTAATTGTTTGGCTAGTCACTGGTGTGTTTTCTATTGCCTTCCATACAGTATTAGCATTTACTCATTTCAATATAATTGGTCCATCGCTTTTTCCTCAGAATTATGTTCACATGCAAGTATCTTACATTGGATTGATGCATTTGTGAGGAAACACAGAGACATAGTACTTGAATTTCATTATTAATTGTACTGTTGACCTTGCATTCGTTGCATGGACAGATAAAATGATTGGCCCCATGATAACTTGTAATCTTGCCTTTAAAGTCTTACAAAACGCTGTGCAGTGTTTAGTTGTTTAATACACATTCAAGCTCATGGATCTGTCACTAAAACTGACCTCCTTGGTTTGCATTTCACAGTTTCAGCAACACTTAAAGCGACATGCCCACACCAATGCAGTCGCTTGCATATTTGGTGTGGATGTGGGGCTGTTTTTGGTCTGAATATTGACTGTTTCAAATATAGGGAAATTATGTGACAAGACACAATTGGCAAAAAACATAATTTTTTTTTATGAACTGGGCAATTTTGAGGTTTTGGGCTATTTTGCTTCCATAACATTGTTATGAATGTATATATTGTCTTCTATCAGACAAGTGGAAATCAAACATACAAAATACACATTTAGGTGTTTATTTTACTTGTCTATTTGCATCTGTAGATGTACCCTTAATTCAGAATAAAATAGCATTAGATCATGCCTAATTTGCTTTTTTTTTAAATAACATTTCAGAAAACTAGTAATACAGAAAGTAATAGTCTTGATGCAAGTAATCAACTGGGGAAGTTTCATGGTGATATCTACTAGGTTTTTTGTTTTACCCTATTCACCTGCAGTGTCTTCTAAATGTATGGCATTTTACAATACATATCTTAAAAGGCTGTTTTCTCAAAAGGACTTTTTTCTGATACTATGATGCAGAAATCTCCACTTCATTGGCACATACTTACATCGAACTTTCCAGTTTGATTCTTGTCTATATTCTGAAGGTTTTTACAAAGGGTTTGTTCATTTATCATTTGTAGCCTGATTTATATAACATGTATGGAAGCCCTATTCTATGGAAGCCCATTCCCGCCAGCAAAAAAAAAAAAAAGATCACTAAAAAAAAAAAAAAAAAATGAATAAGATCATTAAAAAAGAAAAAATAGTAACTTAAAAAAAAAAAAAAAAAATGTAATTCCAGCAAAAAAAAACTTTTGGTGCATCCATCTGTAACCATAACACTGACCAGATTTTTCCAGTTGCTATAGAAAGTCGAAATTATGAGATACTTTAACAGTCATAGAAGCAGCTATGACATATGAATGGATTGTGAGTACATTGAAGACTTCTTTAAAACGTGGCTTTACAACACATGAAATACAGATGATGTTTCACATGGATTGTACTGAGCAAACGCACCCTTGAATAGAATGTTAAGCAAGAAGCAGCTCTGGAGTACAAAGAATGAAACCAATGTGGCTGAGGTGGCGACCAATAAACAGCAACTGGAAACATCTTTTTTTTTTTTGCTGACAGAGAAAAAGTTAAAAAAAAAATATATATATATATATATATATATTTTTATTTTTTGTGAATTAATTATTTTTTTTTATTTTTTGTGAATACATTTTTTTTTTTTTTGGTGATCTTATTTTATTTTTTTTTGCTGGCGTGAATGGGCTTCCATAGTTTATTGGTCGCCACCTCAGCCACATTGGTTTCATTCTTTATACTCCAGAGCTTCAAGGGTGCGTTTGCTCAGTACAATCCATGTGAAACATCATCTGTATTTCATGTGTTGTAAAGCCACGTTTAAAGAAGTCTTCAATGTACTCACAATCCATTTATATGTCAAATGTAGAGTAACCTATGAAGAGCTGCTTCTATGACTGTTGTGTTAAAGTATCTCATAATTTCGACTTCCTATAGCAACTGGAAAAATCTGGTCAGTGTTATGGTTACAGATGGATGCACCAAAAGTTTAATTTTTTTTTTGGAAAAAAATTTCAAGAAAAAAAGAAAAAAAATATTTATTTTGTTTTAGTGATCTTTTTTTTTTTTGCTGTGGGAATGGGCTTCCATAAACATGTTATTCTTTAAAGCGTTGTGAAAATTGGAGTGATACAAAGGAAGATTCAAAAGTCCCTGTGTAAAACCATTTTTTTTCACAGTAGGCTGTCTAATTGGGTTCTATTTCATCTCATGTGAATTTCATATTTTCAATAAAATGTAATTACTATTCGAAAATTGGATTCCTTTTGCAAAATACAGTTACTAATAGGAATCATCTAGTTTCTTTCTTAAGACAGGACTTCTTGAGACTTGAAGCCCGATCATTTTCATACCTGGTTGAATTTCCTTCCCCTTCATGCCTTTGTGGAACGGAGCGAGACACATTCGCTTCCAGTTTGCGAGTTCAATCTGACGTTGACACGCAAAATTGCAAAGATCCAATGTTCCCTCCAATTTGAGAAGAGGGATGGGATTGACTTTTTTTTTTTTTGCTGTGGGAATGGGCTTCCATAAACATGTTATTCTTTAAAGCGTTGTGAAAATTGGAGTGATACAAAGGAAGATTCAAAAGTCCCTGTGTAAAAACACTTTTTTTATCAACAAATTGAAAAAAAACATTTTAACCTGGCTTTATCCAATGTTGGGATTTATGTTCTAGAAATGCATGCAGATTAACATATTTCATATTTAAACAAAAGAAATGCAAAAAATAAATAATTGCATTGATGTAAGTAATCAATTAGGGATGTTTCATTATGATATCTCTTAAGTAAAAGATGCCACACGTTCTCCCTTTAAGACAGGATTAGCTGGTTAAATCATGAAACACACTTTTGTCCCTGCTGTGTGATTCACACAAAATAGCCAAATGGGTTGGGCAGGCAGATTTCTATTTCTACAAAAAAAGATTTAATATACACTATTTAACCATCTGTCTGACACCTATGATCAATGATGAGAACTTCAGATCTGAAGTTATCTCTGACAACTTGACTGACGGGATAAATGGTTCTCACATCCATCCGACTCTGCATATTTGACTAAAAGGCCGCACTGTTCAGAGAGTTTCTGTTTCGCTGTTGGTAGTGCCTCTGAGGGATGACACAGTGGGTAATCTGCTACCTGCAACTCCCACTGAGCCTGTATGTGACTTTAACACTTGACTATGTGAACAAATCCAGGAAGTCTCATATCAGGGCCAGAAAACCATTTTTTTTCACAGTAGGCTGTCTAATTGGGTTCTATTTCATCTCATGTGAATTTCATATTTTCAATAAAATGTAATTACTATTCGAAAATTGGATTCCTTTTGCAAAATACAGTTACTAATAGGAATCATCTAGTTTCTTTCTTAAGACAGGACTTCTTGAGACTTGAAGCCCGATCATTTTCATACCTGGTTGAATTTCCTTCCCCTTCATGCCTTTGTGGAACGGAGCGAGACACATTCGCTCCCAGTTTGCGAGTTCAATCTGACGTTGACACGCAAAATTGCAAAGATCCAATGTTCCCTCCAATTTGAGAAGAGGGATGGGATTGACTAAACCCGACCTGCCATATGGTCAGTTACACGGAACCATCTGAGAAGCCGTCATTGGGAACTGTTTGGAAAAGGGCGGGCCCTTTCAAAAAAATACTTGGCAGGTGATTGGATGAACCATCTGACAATCAAACTCTTGCTCGGGAGAAGAACGAAAACATCTTCTCGTCCAGCTCTGATATCACGGATGAGATTGTACCATCTACGCTAACTTCTTCAGGAGGCGCCTTTGTTGATTTAAATGAAAAGTCGTCTCTCTTGGCCTACTACTGCCACATCCGGTCCCACTGCATGCTGTGGTAAAACAAGTTGGTGCAAATTAAAAGCGTTATATTCAAGGTTTTAACAATGGCCGTCATACTGCCAGGACTGAGTTTGGGCGCTGTGAGCACACAAATTCTCACGTGCCTGTACCCAAACAGAAATAGACTTCTAACAGTAAACAACCGTTGTTCTTTTTTTGCTGCATGGAAAAACAAAAAATTGGCAACAAGAACCTGCAAGGAGTTTGAAAAGTGTGTTAACGGCGAGGTTGAATCCATCATCACCATCCAACTTAATTACTATTCCTCCTGTTAAGGTCACCTGTGAGGTCACCTGTCCTGCTTCAAAACATTGTTCAATCAGTCTTTATGGAAACGACTGCCAAGTGACTGGACCAGATGACAACATTCTTGAAGGCGTAATGAATCTGGCATCTAAACTAAATATGTCGTTTGTCATTTCTCTCCAGAATGACACACGTAACAGTCCAGACCCCCTCCATGACCAGTCTCTGGGCTCTCAAAGCCTGGTGCTGACAGTCGCTACGAGACACAAGAGTTTCTTGTATTTAGAAGCCAGAGACTCGATTGGCTGAGTATTTGCAATTTTTACACTTGCATTGGTCATTGTCCGATGTTTTGGAAAATTGGAACACAATTTTGCCCAAATGTCTAAATGTCTTTTGCAAAACAGCAGAAGTAATCTTTCAGTGCAGCCACAACACGCATCTAATTTCAGAAGCATAAACATATGACTATGAGACAAAATGCAAATGTATGTTATAAATGGATGAGTGATATCACATTAAGCTTTTGCACCTCGCCTGATTGCCTGTTCAATGAATCCCACCACATATCATACTGTGTCATGGGAAGTGACACGTTTGAGAGCTATTTAAGACTTGATAAACATGATCTCAACCCTACTCGTCACATTTTGCCTCTAGTCCAGAAGCTCCGAGCATCACTTTAATGAGTAACACGTTGACGTCGAAGGCGTTGTGTAATGGGAGTGGTTAGGTTAATTAAGGCAACACAACCACTTAATTAGGGTTAGTAAAGAAAACGTGGTTTGGAATTTAAATAAGTTTGTAACGTACCATGAGCTAAGGCCGTAGCGTCATGTGATGTGACATCATTCAGTACACTAATGCCACTTCCCTGAGTCCTCACTCTTAAATACTGCCTTGATCGTTGGTATCTTGGAGCCCTGGGAGTGAGACCAGGCTGAAATGTGACCGTCCTATCCCCCCTGTTTTCTCCCCACCTTCCCTCACAGAATGAATCAGCTCCTTAATTCAGATCCAATCTCATCCGTATGTGGTCTCCCATGATCACACACACACTGTGACACATATATGCACACATGTACACACAGATCAACACATTTTTTTTTATCTCCGAGCGTCTAATAATGACTCAGATGGGTTTACATTGTAATTACTTGAAAGCCCCGTGCGTCTCGCCCAGATTGTGTGCCTTGTGCGTCGATATCAGACAGCGAGGGGCGTGAAAAAAGTTTGTTTAGGTCCATTAACCTGTTACACCCACTAGCTTCAAATTGAATTGATTGATTTTTTTCAGAATGCAGGGTTAGTTGATAGCTTCGGTGGTTAGTGCAGGAAAGACTTCCTGCAGCCGTGACTCCCAACTGGTCGGTGTGCAGGGGTGAATTGCATCAAAGAGAAAAAAAAGATAATAATAATAATTAAATTAAGGGTGATGTCACAAATTATGCTTTTTATGTGGAGCATGACTTAATGACTAAGTGCGGAGTCTAGACACTGAGGACAGACCAGTTGTGCTATTCAGTGCTGTTGGGCAGTGGTTCCCAATGAATACACACTTAATTAAGCAGCTGTTGGAGATTTACAGTCGCAAAGGAAGGGATCCGTCTGATATAAAGTAGCGTACTTTTGTAAATGTCGCCCAGCAGGACAGCTGCAAAAAAAAAAGCCAGCTTATGAGAAAAAGAAGAAGGATGCATCCCAAATGACTGTTTAAACTTCAAACAGAAAAACAGGGATGAGTACTGACAGACGAGAGGAAAAGCATTGAAATCTCCTAATATCTGCGAGTGTGGCTACTTGTGTGGGCAAGCGTGGTGTGAAGAGTACGGGCACCGGCCATCCCATTGTATGATTTGTTGATTATCAGAACACATACACACCTCTTTTTCACCCTACCAGCCGCAGGGCACTTCACACACATCACATGCCCCTGAACAAAGATACACATAGATGCGTTGTGGCACACACTGCGATTTGCTTTCTCTTCAAGCTCACAGCATTTCTCTTCGGTTCTGGCTCACAAAGATAATTAGTCAGCCTTCGTGTCCGGTGGATACCCTTCCTAACGGATGCAAAAACAGGAAGCGTTTGGAATGGTTCCTGTCCTCTCTATGACCCTTTGGTTACATTGGAAGGACAAGTATAGCCTATGTCCTGTGGCAATGGATCGCTCTCTCGTAGTCCATATGTATGCGACTGCTTTACCAGACTCTACCACAGGCTGCTGCTATCCACCTATATTATACCGCAGCTAGCACAGTGGGTTCAGCCTTAAATTAGAGGATTAACATAATGGCAACATGTATTGTATTGAACCGAACCGAGAATGTTGTTAACCACTAATACATATATATATATATATATACTGTATATATGAACAGGCAGTTGCCAGCTCTGAAAGGCTAAAGGGGTTTTATAAGCGGTGCCAACAATGGAGACCATTTATATTCTATAATAGATAGATTTATAATAAAGGTGACCTATGCAATTCACAAAAGAGGATCTGAACATACCCGTACTTGAGGCAGAGAAGACAGAAACCTTTTCAAACTGCTACAACTCTCCCATCACTGAATGGTCATTCTTCATCATTTGTAGGCTTCACATTGACCAGACATTTATCATCTTGACTGTAAAATGTTATCCTGATGGACTAGTAAGAGGTTCCTGAGTTGAATGAATCAGACTCTACATGCCTATTCACAACTAGAACAATACAAGACAACCAGAAAATTATAATGATGCATTTTTGCTCAAGTAGTCAAGGATAATCATTGTCATTATGCAAAAACAGGGATGCGCAAGGAAACGAAAAGTCAAGAATAAAATGACTAACAAAATAAAACTGCAGTGCATTCCTGATGTGCATTTTTTTTAAACTTACATCAGGAGGAATGCAAAGAGCAGCAACAAAACAATTCTCTGGGCAGCATGGCAAACATCTTAACATTATTATCACTCCCACTCTAACTCTTAGGGTGTTTGGTCTTGTTTCTTCTACCAAATGTATTTATTTAATTTATTTTCTGGGACTAAAGAAAACACGGGCCGATACCCCTGAGGAATGAGCCCAGCATGGTGTTTACTTATTGCTTTAACAAAATATTAAAGGTTCTTCATGTTAGATTTTAAAGTATTTGCTATGTAAAGACGCAGTGGGGTAATGGAATCCTTAACAGAGAATGAACTCAAACACCCTCTGGGTGCGGTATAATCCGAGCTTCTCTGTTTTCTTTTGTGGAGGTTTCCGGGCCGGCTGTACGTTTAAGTCCCGCCCTTTGAAACAGTTTTTCCTCCCTGTTTTTAGGAAGACACTAAGTGAGATGGCAGTGTGCAGTTTACTACTACTTTTAGGTAGCTAGCGTTAGCAAGATAGCTAGCAAGCTAATAATGAAGTAACTCAGATTTGGGTCACTCGGCAGGTCAAAGAGATTTGTCCCCCATTTGTCTTGGTCTGAGGTGTTGCTGTACTGAAACATCTAGATCTAGGTCTAGATTTTAAATGTTGTATATTGAACCTTTTTTAGATCTTCTAATCCAATTGCTAGTGAGTCATGCCTCATACAGTGAATACCTATTGTACAGATGAAAGTACAATCTGCTGTTAAGTGTGGCAGCCAAATTTGTAATAGCAAACAATTACGTGTCAGCAGCAGCTACATGTTAATATTCATGTGTGCAAAATGGCAGAGGTCAACTTCTGTACTTTGTTAAATTATGCATGTCCTGATTCAAACACTGGCTTTGGAAAAAGGCAGCGTGATTATTCCCAGACAGAATAATTGTCTGAAATAAAATTATCAGGCAAAATAAAGCTGCCTTCTTGGCGGTAAAACTGGGTTATTTAGGCTCATCGCTGCAGTAATTAACACGATGCACTGCAGAGGACATCTGTTTTCTCGGCGTGCTCTTCAAAACCTGTGAGGTCAGAAAGCGTTTCGTCGTCGTGACAACCCATCCTCTGATACACTTCTACTAGCTGCCCACCCTCCCCTCTCCTCTCACTGCCTTCCTCTGCATCTCTGTGTCACTCACCTATTCACCAGTCTGCCTTGCGTGAAGAGCCGCATCGGCTGCCGAGTGAAATGATAATGAAGACGGGCTAAGAGTCCCCTCTCATCCCCGTATGTCCTCTCATTCACTCCCCCCAAAAACTCAAGAACACTGACCTAATCTGTATACATGAATCTCTTATTGTCACCTAGAAATCAAATCATTCTACTGTGGCAGCTGACAGGAAAATCGCCCCCCCCCCACCCCCTTGAATACCTCACACACACACATGGTGCATTTCCATCCGCACCGGCCTCCTCCGCAAATTTGTTTAAGTTCCCTTGACCCCTCTTCCTCGCCTCTCACCAGCGATTTAGTTAATACTTTTCAATAAAAGGCTTATCAAGGAACAGCCAGTGTTACTGTAAACGTAGCCCACTCACCTATTTGTGTCTCGCATTAATATGTTAGCATTGTTCAAGGTCAAATGACTCAGCCAGCTGACACACTGACAAACACACCAGCATAGTGAAAGGCAACCATGGCAACCTAAATACCTATCATTATGTGTCACAATAGAAATGTCCCTAAAAAGGGAGTCTTTTTGAAAGAAGTGTCCAGTCACTGAGCTTTACATGTCTGTTGTTGGGTGTATAGCGGTCATTCAGCAGTTTAAATCACTCTCTGATGTGACTTCAGCATCGTCGGTGCAGCGTGCTGTTCCCAAATTGCTACAGCTGTCACTCCTCTGTTTGAGATCTTCACTATAGAGTGCTGCAGGGAACTAATCCTAAAACCCGAAAAGGAGTTTGCAATTTTACACTTCCGGTTCCATCGTCTTGAAGTCAATTGTTTTTTTTTGGTTAGATGCCTGAAATAAGGTCGTAGGTTAAACACAAGCTAACGATATTTTAACATTTTGTTCTACGACATACAATATTTATACCCCTTTGTACATTTTGAAGCTTTTACGTACCTTAAAAAAGTGTCTAAATAAGACTATTAAATCTCGTCACTTCAGTAAGTTGTCTCCTCTGTCATCTCTGATTGGCCCACAATGCTTCCTGTCAGGTGATCGCTGAAGTCATTAAAGAACGATCTGATGATGAAAAATTAGTTTGCTACAGAGCTCATTTTCTTCAATGATCCAAAATCCAATGGAACAATCCCATAGCTTTGTCTCGAGGGAACCAGTGAGATGCTTAGGGCAAATGTATGTCGTCCCTGCTGCATTCTATAGAAATGGCCCCTGCGGACGATGGGTATTTTAGTAGTAAGAGCTACGATAGATAGATAAAAAAAATTTCATAAATAAAGCTAGAAATAACCAAAGTTAAAGTTTTCATTATAAAAGAAACCATGAAGTCAATTTCCTAATTCAAATCATTTCTTTGAACTTCAACATATCTCTGACTTGAGTTCAAAGATATGTTTTGATTGGTGCTTCCCCACGCCTGAGGGTAAGGATGTCAATGACGAACATGTTCATGTACGCTGGGGATCTTTGTTCATGACAGTCCCTTGCCTTTCTTCCTTCATTTCCTGTATTTCCATTTCAAACAATAGCCCCAAAATGCCTGAAATAGTACTACTAAGAAAAAAGCTGTTTGGTTCATATAGAGCAAAGACAATGCGTAATTGTGCATGTCATGGCATATGTCACTGCACTATTTCTTATTATATTATTATAATATAATATAAGTCTTGTAGTTTAAGTCCTCTGTTGGTAAAACCCGTTTTGTTCATTTCAGTTCACAACTTGGCTGAAACAAACACAGTTTATAAGATTAAATGCTTTGCAACCACATATCAGCAACAGGATTATTGCATCATGATTGCTTCTGCGGATTTCGCCGTCTTTCAGTAAAAGCTTCAACCAGGAAGTAACAGACTGTGGTTTTCAGTACCACTTGCTGTCACCACTGAGGGAAGATTCAATCAATGACACTGGTGATTTATTACACTCAATTTAGCTTAAGGACCCTATTTGTGGTCATTCACACACCTCAACTGTCTATGCGATTGCTTTGTTTCTATGTTGAGTACAATTGACTTGTTTATGTTAGGAGCCGGAGTAGTTCCTGAGGCATTGGCGTGCCCTGGACGGTTCACAAACGGTGGTCACAGCTGAGCCGTCGACCTCCTTACAGTGATCCGGCAAGTCGCAGCATGCACAACATAAAGAAGATCAAATGTCACACATAAAAGTCACAACAAATGTCTGAGCTACGGAAGGTTTCGTCTCTCTGCTCACATAGTGGTCGCAGCTGCGGAACTCCTCCGGGGCTGATCCGGGGTCAGGCGCAGTACGCTCTGTGTCATGTTATGTGATCTGTGTTCATGTTGTGCTACTGAGACAGATGATCTCTGTCCTCGGTTCTGAAGGGTGTTTTGCACCGGCAAAGTTCAGTAGCAGCACACAAAACAGCAGAGGTCAGCTTTATTTACACTGATTAATACACTTAGTATGGCTGCTTAATCATAGAATGTGTTGCAAATGTATCTGCGACATGTTTTCTAATAAAACACGTTGTGCCACTGTTACGACTAAATGTGCATAAACTAGTTGAATCGCTTAATGATAGGTGTACGAAATATGATTCCTGTGTTGGGGTTGTTTTTGTTTTTCAAAATAAAAGTCATAATAAGGTGCATATATTTCCTCGGGCATGTTGGTTGGAGTTCTGATTGCAAAAGCTTAATTTGTGTCTTTTGTCTAAACTTGTAGTAGATCTGTTGTGCGTAAAGATAGTTCTAATGTTGGAGGTTTTCAAAATAAGTTATTGTTGAGTCCTTTGTAGTCACGGAAAAAGTTTCTCCTAAAGTAAGAATGTAAAGTAATAAATAATCTTGTGTCAAATGTCATGAGATTGTATTCAAATTCCAGTCAATCCAGTCCAGACAAACCAATAATTTTTGTGTTATTTCAGTCAAACTTATTTCACATAAGATTTAACTCATCATTATTTGATGAATTACACAGGTTGAGTGATGAAAAATGCAGCTTTTGCAGTTACTCTGCGTCCTCCCGACAATGCTCATTAATGCTGTGCGGTTCAGTCGCACCCAGCCGGCCCATTAGGAGAGCCAATCCGTACTGCCCAACATGCGGAATTAAGTGTTAATCAACCACAAACCTAATGAATTTTAACAGCACTTCTGGACTCAGCCCTGAGGTCTGAGTCCAGAAGTACAGCTTTAAATCTTTTATTGCGCAAGTCAACCTAAAAACTAAAAATGCATTTTGAAAAGAGACTGTATGCACGAAACACACTGTCCCTGACACCTAGAGCATTGTAGTTTAAAGCACTACTCACCAAGCTGCCATATTGGACTTGTTGGGAGTGGGTTGATAGTGCTAGGAGACTGGTAGGATAAAACAATGTATGAAAAGGAAATAGAAACCATTGGAGGAATGGGCAGTTGTGAAGTGACTTGCAGTGAACAGGCCGTACATCTGTCTAATGGCTGGAACTGTGACTCTGTGTAAATGGCTGGATGTGTCCGTCAGTTGATTTAGAGGGCTGGGCAGTGGTAAATGAAGCGCGGCACTAATGGTCCTTCCTGCCAGCTTTTAATGGGACATACCTGCGGAGCACCGGGCACAGAGCGTGAGCCTGGCAACATGCTGGAGGTAGTGAGGTAGTGAGGTAGCGGGGGTAGAGGGCAAAAAAATAGAGGAAAACGTGATTGAGATGAGGTGATGTGGAGAAGAGAAAGGTGTGGTGAGTCCTGCGGCCATCGTCCTTTGGGCAGAAGATGACCACACATGGAGGGAAGTCCATCTTATTTGACAAAAAGGAGAATCGTGTCAAAGATTAGTCGTAGTATCAAAGATCAGCACTTATTTATTATCTTTTTTTTTCCTGTTTATTGGTAAATTCTGTGTATGTACGTGGAGAGCAACGGAAATACCGGAGTCAAATTCCTTGTATGCATACCTCACTCACATCCCCCCCCCCCTCCTCCCCCTCTCCCTGATCACCAGTGACCTCTAGGAAAACATTTCCAGCACCCAGGAGGATTTCCCTTTGACAGAAACCATTAATCCTCACTCGGAACTTAATTCAGGTCAACTCTCTGACTCCTACCTTCAGCAGTAGGTGGCTTTCCCAGAAGATAGATTTAATTAAGGATTACTAATTAAGGATGTATTACTCCTGATTGCACGAGGTGGTCTAGTTTCATGGAAGGCTTCTCTTTGAGCTGTTCACTTTGGAAATCTCTACCTAAGAAATGGTAAACACATAAACATAAAATCTACAAGAATATGACCGCAAGAGGAAGATCATTACATCTAGAATTCAGCACTGCTTGCTAATGAAAAGCGAAGGTTCATTATAGACTTACTGGACATTCCAGTTTTAATTTAGCTTTTTGAAGCTTTCAGCTTGTAAGTGGACCTCATTCTGAGGGGGAGGGGGGGGAGGAAATCTGCATTTGGAAAGTGATAATTCAAATCTCATTCTGACAGGTCTAAGCCTCAGGCGAGCTGGCTGCAGCACCATGTCCGTCCTCTGTAACGCGTGTGTAGGTATTGCTAATGATGCAGTGTTTGTTTGTCTCTAGCTTTGTTTTGTAGCCCAAAGTCCAACATTCAACCCATTCTGTGGACGTTCTTCTTCCGCTTTAATGCCTCTGAGGCTTGTTGGACCGCTTTAGATGTTTTTTTTTTGCTAATTACAATTCAAATGCTGTCTCCCTTCTTGTCTGCTCGTGTTGGGCTCAGCTGCATTCATGTATGAGTTGTTTGTGTGCATGTGTGTGTGTGTGTGTGTGTGTGTGTATACGCGTCATCGCGCCCTCAGAGGACCGTGACCCACCTCAGAAATCCCATCATTCATGCTCATTTTGCAGTCGGCAGCCAGTGACTTTCCTGATGGGAGTTTTGTAAATGTACAAGATGTGTGACATGGAACGCCATCGCTGCAACGAAATAACTTTCAATCCCCCTAAAAGGTAATTTACTCCAACAATGTCAAGCTCAAAGTCATTCAAATCAACATGAAAGGGTAACAGTAAACACATATTCCATCAATCTGTGCCTCAGAAATGAGATGGCAGAAATCACTGTCATCTCCATTCAGCTTGACAGAGATTCAAGTCTCAAGTGAGACGCATTGAAGATGTTCCTTACTCTGACTGTTTAACTTCAACGACCATTGTGTATAGATTGCCATGCCATTTGGTGCAGACATCCATCTATACTCTGAATATTAATGACTTTTCTTGATAATCGAAGCTGCAATTAATGACATTTCCATTCAGTGCTTATTAGCTAATGCTAGCATGCTAACACGCTTAAATAAGATGTTGAACATGATCAATAGTATACCTACTACACATCAAGATGCTGACCTGATCATTTAGTTCAGCAGCACTGTGTCTACATACAGCCTCATAGAGACGTTATCGTGGCTGTAGAGACTTCAAATAATGTATTCCTACAATCTCACCACATGGTGACTATGGTCATGTTGGTTAGGGTTAGGTAGTCGGAAATACTTGAATAAAGGGATCAAGGTTTTGCTGTGAGGGCACCTCAAACCCAGCGAACACAGACATGCAGAATCACTATTTATTATTTTAATTGCTCCTGATACTGTATTTTTATTCAAAGTAAAATATCTATACACATAATATATACATAAGTATGATCAGTAATGATTGACTTAGGTCATGAAATCATGATCATCATTAAAAAAATTAGTTTGGTCTGAGAAGGGACACAAAATCCAATCTCAGATGAAAGTCAAACGCGCGGAAGCACCCATCCACCATCCATCCACCACCACCCCTCCACCAGCACCCCTCCACCAGCCCACCAGCCCTCCTCCACCCCTCCACCAGCCCTCCACCAGCCCTCCACCACCCCTCCACCAGCCCTCCACCAGCCCTCCTTTACTTTCAACCTCATTAAAAGTAAAAACATACTTTGCACAACAGCACTCCATGTCGGCACCGGGTTTAAATCTTGTGCCGCAGCAGACCTGTCTCCTAAAAATGACATTACCATACGGCGAAAGCATTGTGAATTATGTTTCTCGGCAAACCTATTTTGTTGTGGATTACGGTTGCTTTTGACGCATCGCAAATCATTTTCAAATGAGTCCGCATAAGTGCCTGAAACATAACCGAGTACTCTTGTTTCGTTTTTGTTTTGGATAGTTTCAATTTTCGCAGTCATCTTAACCCAAACCATGATGTTGTACCAAAACACGTTACCACAATGTTTGAAATTGCATCCTTAATAAACCAATACATGTGAATACAGACTCATTTTATATTCCCAACACCCACAGACAAATGTTATTATTACTAAGCTCTGAAATGATTAAAAGGACCAGAAACAAGGACTTAGTCAAACTAGAAATATTCATTGTCAAATTTGGATTAATGAGGAAAGAATATAAAGAATATAAAGCTGCAGTGTTATATTTAAATGTCCATTTGGCCTTGCTGAGCTGTAGTTAAGTCTTTGAGAAGCTTTGCCTCCATATTTCCCGTGTGGTGTCAGAGTGTTTGGTCATGTTTGAACACACAGGTGTGTGTGTGTGTGTGTGTGTGTGTTGTGTATGTTTTCTTTACTATCAGTGTGCTGACATATTTAGCATCTATCAATTATGCATTAAGCCATCTTGACTAATTAATGCGCAAAATGCGGTTCTCCCTGCTTCCTTTAGAACGGCTGTCTGTTAACACGGTACAGATTGTGCTGAAGGGATATGGGTTTTATCTGTAAAAGCCTTTTAATAAAGAAAGACCTAAGGTAAATAAACATGTCAGCATGTCGAGGCGATGGCACATCAGCAGGCAGGCAGATGGAAATGAGTATTTCTGTAGGGTACTCAAAGCACATCATCGGCCTTGTTGCATTCAGTAAAGAATATCTGAATTAAGTATCCTACCGTCCACAATTGGTGTCCTGCACCAGCTGAATATATTCATTCGCTTACTCTTTGTTCATATATATATATATATATATAACACTTCATCCCCTCATTCAGCCACATTCTGCCTCAGAGTATAGACAAAGGGAGGGCGATGAGTAATGGGGGTGTTTCAGAAGAAGTGCCGCTGTCATTAGCACTGATAACTGTGCAGACGACAATACTTACAAAACTCATAATTGCTGTACGGAACAGACGGAATAGTGATATTTGAAAAGTGGATTGTGAGTTGCTGTTGGAAGTCGGGAGAAATAAAGAAATCGATGCTATAAAAAAAGACTTAAGATGTTGGATGTGGGATTCAATCAGCAGCTGCTGCTTGGAAAGATACTCGTCGTCATGTTCTTGAGAAGTAGAGGCGTTGGCCACTGATGGTCTTCTAGACACTGGACCCTTCATACTATGTGGTGTTGACTGTTGTAGTCGTAGCCTTTAAAGCTTAGATCAATACTGTTCACACTGAACCTGAGAACAGACAAACTGCAGAAAATGATATAATTCCTGATGACAATCATTTGCTTACGTAATGAACCTGTAGCACAATTCAAGGGTGTTGCTGTACTGTGCTACTGTCTCATTAATTGTATAAAAAAGAGTGAATGACAGGTTAACCTGTAACAGGTTACGTTTGCAGTGCTTTTGTAGAACAGGGAAGATGAATTTCTCATTAACAGTTAGCAAAGTTCTCAATTCAGAAACAGTGAAACTACTGTTTCAAGAATTGCATTATTTTTCTCAAATCTGTCAAGGCCATAGTATACGATACCGTCTTTATTTCACACAATAATGAGCTCGTACTAATTGCCCAACGTGCAACTCTTGGCATCCGAGTTGAATTGCCAGACAGAAAGGTAGTATTTTTGTGTTTTTTCTGGTCATCTGATTTGCTAGGTGGTGCTGTTGTGTGTTGTAGGAATGCGGCCCTGAAACTGAAGCTTCCTCTGTTTGCAGTAACATAATATTGACCGTGAGCCAGGCCTTATGGCTCATCAGTGTCCAACCTCACTAATGATGACGTTTTGAAAAGTAGAAGCGTTTTTGCAAAAACAAAAACAAAAATGGCAAAATTGTATAATACTGTAATGGCCTTTTTTCAAATGTGTCACTTCAGAGAGTTATGGTTTGTGCTGTCTTCCAGTAGGTATCTGCATTGTCAGAACATCTCAATCTGTGAGGGCATACGATCAAGATTGACAGCTATCCGTATGCCAATATGTTGAACAAATAACAGACCAGTAACAGCTGTGAGGAGAGTGAATCCCTCCACAAACTGCCTTCCATGGTAAAAGAATTGAAGGGAAAGGAACAGAAATGTCCTGAAATGACTGTAATAGAGATTCAGAATGCAGAGAGCACTTAGAGTAGTTCATCCCGGCCAAACAGATCCTTAGTCCACCCGGGGGGGGAAGCCAAAAATTCTGAGCAGGGATGGACCATATTTATCGATGCCAGTTGGAGCATCCCATTAAAATATGAAGCCTGGGGACTTGGAAAACTCAACAGTTGTCTTTAATATGAAGCAGAAAACCTGAATGTGTTCCAGTTAGAATAGTGTTTTTATTATATATATATATATATTTAAATAACTTTTATTGGTAGAACACACGCTACAAAATGCTTCTTAGAAGATAACAAATGGAAACAATTTGAATACCAATAAAATATCCAGAGCATTAATAAAGCAGGGACACAACTTTGTGCCATGTAAAGGTGTATAGTGGAGTAATGTCTACCTGAGCAGAGAATGCAGTCGCTCTCCCTCTGTGTGTGTGTGTGTGTGTGTGTGTGTGTGTGTGTGTGTGTGTGTGTGTGTGTGTGTGTGTGTGTGTGTGTGTGTGTGTGTTGTAATCTGAGCTTTTCTGTGCTTTGTTTTCTTAGCCGGGCCGGCCATGCGTGCCTATTAGTGCACGTTAGTGAATGTGAGCGTGCCCCCATCTGAACAGTTAATGACCAGAGCTCTGCACTACGCTAATACGACTGTTACAGCTGCTAACGCCGACCCATCGAAAGGCGTCATCGCTGACGTGTATTGATTACACAAATGCACAGGTGACTAACACGCTAAAAGGGAATAGATTCAAATGAATACGTGAAGAAGAAGAATTGCACAAAGTGGAGCCAGACCACATAACTCTTCACTTCTCCTACTTTTTTTTGCAGTGGAATTGATCAAATGATTTCAAATTGTCAAACGTAGCGATAGGATTTGTATTGACAGGACCTCTCAGTCCAGAGTAGCAGTGCTTGGCCCGCTATTCAACCGTCGATACCTGGCAGCACGATAATCACCCAGCTACAGGGTTTTCTATTCCTCTGGTCCTCCCGTGTAACGTTTGTCTTTTCTAAACAACCACCGAGACACCAGATACATAAGTAACACTCGTACAAATATGACTGAAAAATACAGCCGTTGTGTTACAGGATAACTCAAAGGCAAGCCGCCGAACGTGGCCGTCCAGCCCTTCGAACTCGGCTCCCCCCCCCCCCCAAACGTTTCATTAGATGAACGATTCCCTTGCACCACTTTAGAGGAGTAGTTTGTAGCACCTGGCCAAGGTGAGAGCAGGGCTTTGGATTTATAGTGGAATGCGCATAACCTCAAGGTGAACTAGCTAGTAATGGCACTATCTCTGTGCCGAGTCCCTCTCCCTCATCTTCACACCACCTATTAAACAGAGATGTGTCCAGAATCATGGATCCTGCTCCTGCTTGCTCCTTTCCCGGCGGCATTTTTCATCGGAATAAGGCTCGTTCTTTATCCGGAGACGTCCCAACCATTTGGATTAAAAGGAACGGTGATGTTGTTGAGTCATTGTACGAGTCTTTCATACGTTCGCTTAACCAATGACTCTAAATCTTAAAAAGGTGAGAAGCGAGCCCGGGATGCTTTTTGGGACGTAATGCGGGTGAGTTATCGATAAGACAGAATCACATAAAGTGTACTGATGACTGCTCATCAAAAGGACAACATGAAGTAGATTGTATGGATTATAAGACACGAGCTTGAAGTTGTTTCTGATGTTGTGTGTGTGTGTGTGCATGCAAAGATGCATGTGGCTGTGGTGCTAATAGCTGAGATATACTGTAGACGTTTTAAGGTGAAGAGGATTTTGGATCAATAAAGTTCTTATCTAATTATAAATAACAGTCATAAGATCATCCCCTTGTCCAATCGTATTAGACCGTCACACTAGAGCTCCTATTAAACAGCTGTGTTTCATTCTCCGATGACTTTTTTGCAGAACCAACAATGTTCTCAGGAGAGATTAAGTATTAATGTCTGCTTTCATCTTTCCATACGTGCATGCTGGTCTGCGAACACACTGAAAGCCCTTTAAAGAAGTTCTCCACTGTTATGGAGGTTCAAAGGTTAAAAGAAGATCGTGGTCTAGCAAGCCATGGCTCCACAGGTACTGTTCCCCAGCCAAGGAGCCCTAACAGGAGGAACCTGGTTCCCTTTAGTCTAGCCTGAGGATATGTTAAGGGGGCAGCAGGTCAGATATATATTCTGGGGCCTGACCATGAAGGGCTTTAAAGTTAAATTAAAAAACACAAAGTAAGTAAAGTAAATTGTTATAATTATAACAATCCTGAGACAAATGGGCAGCCAGTGCCAGGTCATTAAAATTGATGTAATAAGCTCTCTTTACTTGATTTTCGGAGTCTTGCCGCCGCACCTCGCTCTGTGTATGTTTGGATGTGTGCTGCACATTTCAGTAACCACGTGCATCTGGCACCCCTTGACATCGGGTGGCAACACAAACAAAACAGAATTGCGCGAGGCAGCTATACGAAGATGATGGCCTAATGTGTTTGTAGAATGAAAACTAACTAATCAGCTTTCCGGAGTGCACTTATTGGAGCATTGGAAACTAATCAAAGTGAAGAATGGGGGCTATTCAAGTCCAGGAACAAAGCATTCAGTCTCCCTGAGAGGACAGAAAGAAGACGTTAAAGAATTAGAGTTAACAGCCAGAACAAGCAACCTTCATTTCTGTTGTTATATTTACAGCTGAGCCCACCAAATGTTGTCACTGTAATGCCATTTGAAACATCTAATAGAAGCTGATTCAGTTCACAATATGGACACAAAAACAATTTCAGGTGATGGTTGAATTATTTAAAACTGAACCGATCTGACAACAAGTCATAATCACCTCTCAGAGTGTGTTGCTAGCTGCGTGCTGCTTTGGTGTCTCATTGTTTGCTCTTCTCCATATTGTAATGGTTGCTCGCTTTAATATCGGGTATTTAAGCAATGATATCAGCATGCGTTTTCAAGGCCAAACCTAATTTCCACACGATTACAGTAAATGCACATAACTTCCAATCCGAGGATTAGCGCAGCGTGAGGCAGCAAGGCGTCCTCCCTCCCACACAAACAGACAACCCTGGGAACATCTGCGAGACATTTATTTAGGCTCTTACCTCTCATACACTTGAATCCCATTATGAATGAAAGCAACTGAGAATAAACCAAAAAGATTCAAACATTCAGCTTCTATAATCTATTTTTTGTAACAGCTTGCTACGGAGGGCTCCTGACTGCGTTCCCCGAGCAGTCCAATGACAGCAGAAATAAATGGTCTTTTTATAAGCTCTTTAGTATGCTTATAACCCCCCCCCCCCTTCCCCTGCAGATCTGATTTTGTGTGTGTGAGTGCAAGTATAGGCCACGGCTGCCAAAGAGTGAACATACAAAATGTGTGAGTGACTTGATGAATGCGAGATAGCGGGAGCTAACGAGAGGAGAATTTCATTAAATCAAAGACATTTTTCACCATAATGAAGAAGGAAAACAACAATGCCACTCTTATCGTCAAATAGCATCAAAAGAAAGCTTTTTGTGCCTTGGTGACTGATTTGCTGTGTGCATTTCACCTCCGTTTCTAAACACTAGTTGACACTTTGCGCAACTAAAACTGTGATAAGAGGCGAACAATTACAATTCATGCGCTTTCTCTTGAGGCACACACACGTTTCTATACACACTGAACAGCTCAGTCGAGGATGTATGAGACGGGTGTATGACACCAAATGGTCATATTTGGATACATGGATTGTTTGCATTCTGATAACAGAGAAATTAGAAAGGAGGGAGAGAAGAGAGTGAAAAGGTGTGGCTGTGTGTTCTGTGTCTGCAGCAACGGTGTGAGCAGAGTGACAATCAAGGGGAGAAAAAGAGAACATGATTGAGTGGGACATTTTGTCAGCCGCAGACGTGAGCTGGAGCCTGGATTGGGCTTGTGTGTGTGTGTGTGTGTGTGTGTGTGTGTGTGTGTCTATAGGGGTGTACCAAAGTCTGAGTCACCCTGGTCCGATTCTTTACTTCTTTATTGGCATTCTAAAGGAGCCACCTCTCTGCTAACCAGAGCAGTGCCACGGCTGTTGATAGGGCTGCCAGTGCTCATGTCTCTGCTGATTTTCTTTGTGGTTGTTTGACAGAAAGTGTGTGTGTGTGTGTGTGTGTGTGTGTGTGTGTGTGTGTGTGTGTGTGTGTGTGTGTGTGTGTGTGTGTGTGTGCATTTAGGGTCAAGTTCTGGATTTGAAGCAGCTAATATGGGCTAGTGAGTCTACTTGTGATTTCAATGCATTATACATAAACTAACATAGCTTTTTATTTGTTGGTAGATTAGGCATGTTGCATTAATGATGTTTTTCTTCTACATTTTATAATCTTGATTTAAAATATCCTAATTATGATAGAGGATTCTTCTGAACATTAGGTGAAGTGAAAAGAGACCACTTCACTGGAGGCAAAGACTCCTCACACAATGGTTCATATTATAACTTATGTACCAAAAGTTATTCTGCATTCTTTTACGAATATCCTGCAACACGTGTCAATCTCCGGTCCTTACATGCAGTCTTTTAAATAAACTTCACAGGAAACAAATCAACTTGGTTAGGTTTTTGGAACAGATCATGGTTAGTGTTATAAATAACTATTGAAGTGACGTAACATAAGTACAGAAGTTACGAGCCAAATAAGTTAATGTTGACTCTAGTGTTTTTGACGCCACACTGACCTCCCTACATGGAGTTAGTCACTCTTTATCCTTCCGGGTTCATGATGGATTAAATACAAATAGATTTTGTGGGATATTTATGAATTACAGTCCATCACTTTTCGTATGTAAAGCTACAAACAGTGTATGAGGTTCAAAACAACCTGCTGCAGGCTGTTGACATCAGACTGGATCTGGTCACTGCTCATTCATTTCTACATGAGCCAGAGCTCATAATTACAAGATGCTAGAGTAACACTAATAATGAGATCTAAAAACATTTATTATCCGAGAAATATGTATTTTCCTTTAGTGGGTGTAATGTGCTTCCATGTGTTACCGGTGTGTGCCTGGTCTGCTGCAGTCTTATATCTGGCTGGATGCACATCCATCCCGACCACAAACACGTACTGGTAGCTCTTTTAATGGTGTGCTGTACGGTGGGTGAATCTCTGTACAAGTCAATGAACCAAACAGAAATGCTCAGTAACATGCGGTCCTTCCCACAGACACGGGTCATCAATCCCCAGTCAGCAGATCAACACACAGATAACCACGCAGCACCAGGAGACACTGGTACTATGAAAGTGCATTGACAATGCTGCATGTTCACAACCTTAAACAAATTAGAGTTTATAATTACATAATGCTAAGTTTGCATTGTCTACAACCAAAATAAAATGAATGTTGAACTATGACCCAATCAAGTTCTGTAAATTGCCTCCGCTGATTTGTTTCTTTTGTTTCTTATATATTGACAATTGTAATGTAAACAGTAGAAGAACGTTTATTTTACATTATACAAAGTGACATACCAGTGATGTGCACCACGGTGAGCTGCTGGATGATTTGCATTTTGTATTGCAGCAAAAATCTATTCAGGTTTTTCCTATTTCTGTTGAACAGCCCTGTGAATCAGCATTGCTGTTGTCCAATGAGAGTGTTGTTGTTGAAATGACTGCAGGGGATGCAGGGTGGTTCTTTTTTTTTTTTCATGCAGAGCTAAAAATTGGTATGGACATGGCCGTGTGGTTCTTGATTCCTGCGTTGTATTAACTCAGTGGACAGTCTTCACAATAACAGAAATGCACCAGATTCAAAAGGATTACACTGTAGTATGAAAGGGATTAAAGGCCCGTTATGACAACGAATTAAACATCACGCATGAATGAATGAATGTTGGAAAACAACTTTTCCAATGCAAACACACAGAGACACATCCGAGGCCTCGGGAGTGAATTGCACAGCTGCAGCACAGAGTCAGAGGACAGATGGCTGTCAGGAATATACACTCCCCAGAAAGCAATGATGTAAAATTAATGAATGTAACTTATAGGGAAATTGAACTAACTCCTAATGCTGTAGTTTTGTATTTTAGTTAACTTGTTGGCACACATGGTTATGACTTTTCCATATTGAACCTGGCGAGTATTCATCTCTAAATGAGATAATAGTCCTTGTTTTGTATTAATTGGACCACAAGCTCCATTGGGGATCTGGTGCACACACCTTCAGGAGATAGTTTAACATGTCTTCACATACTGTAGAGAAAAATGTCAATCTTTTTAGATATATATATCAGTAGCTAGACTGCACCATACACCCAAAACCTTCCAGCCAAAAGAACAAAACAATGGACAAAAAGGCCTAAAATGCTTTTTCTCAAAGGGAACTTGTAAGGTCATATTGTTGACTGTTTCAAGGGATGTAGAAGATATGCATACTGAATAGTGTAAACCTCACTTAAATCCCAAGAATATTACTGCTGGTGGCGATAAAACATCAATGTCACAATTTCAAAAAGAAATGCTTTCACAAAACTTCCACATCAGTGGGTCATTCAAATAGGCACCAAGCTCCATTCAGCTGAAGTGGTGTGTGATTCTAGTAAGACTTGTTCCATGGAAATGCCTCTGAGACAGCCTTAAAATACTGGACCGGGTATTGGTGAGTACGCAAGCCAATATCACGTCACCGCTATCATTTATCAGCTCATTTACGGTACACAGAAAACAATCACTCGCTACTCGATCCGTACCTCCTCCTTCCCTGTGGTTACTAAATGCCATTTTAGATACTGACATTTAAGTATCTATTTTCACACAGAAGTAAATGTTTCCTTGCGAGAATATAGCTATCATTTTTGCAGGATTTGTTAAGCCACATCACATAGTTGGGGTTTGTGTTGTTGATGGGGTGAGAGGACATTATAGGGCTGAGCAAGAGAGCTTGGAGCCATTCCACTGGATGTGTCGAAATCTAACTAGACAAGCGTATGTGGCCTTGTTTCCTCACTCCCTTTCTCTCTTCATCCCTGAGCATCTGTTTGCACCCCCTTCTCTCCAGCTTCCTGTCTCTCCCATCTTTTTTTGTATTCTGTTCCCTGGTTACCATGTGGGCACAGTGTGAGATGTGTTTGTTTGTATCATTCAGTAGGGACTTGCAAAGCAGCACGCATACACTCACGCATACACTCACGCAAACACGCATTGCAGTGATGAAAGTGTGTCGGTGTAAAAGACGCCTAGAGCTTCTGAGAGAAGATTGATGTGAAAATCTCAGGTTTGGTTATGGAATGGAACGTGATAAGTCGTACAGAAAACTCCTGGCAGCCGTACACGTCTTTGCTTAGCGATATGCTGCTCGGCATTCACACAATGACACACTAAACGCTAACTGCACTTTCCTGAAAAATATTTAAAGGCCTGCCTCCATAGTGTGAATGAGCAGTTTAATGGAGCATTAAAGCTGACAACGCAACACCCATCAAAACAGACATTATCCATTTGTTTTGGGCTGATTCAGTGGCTTTTTGTAATCTATCCACTTTTACAGTATTTGTTAAAAGAGAACTTCATTACTCTCACACTTTGCAGAGGGGTTTATGCCTTGGTGCCTTTTACCCAATGCTGAATGAGGAAGTTTGTAACAAGCATAAACTGTATTACAAACAATAATCTAAGGCAATACATTTGAAAGTCAGAGCACATCTATTGCCTCCACACGGCTCTCAACATGGCGACAGCTGAGCCGGCAGCTAGAGGCTAACAGTGCTAACCGTGCTAACAGTGCAAACAAGGGCAACAGTGACAGGACACAGAAGGAAAGTGACTTCATTCTCTGCTCAGGTAGACATTAATCCGCTGTATCTTTAAGGAAACACCATACAATACATGTTGTGTTGACAAAGACGACAATATAGCCCTTCTGTTTCTCCATTTTGTAATTCTACAACTGCTACTTAGCAGCGTAACATGGTTGTGATTACAGCCTGTACATCTGTAAACTCTGGGGTCTGTTTATGTCTTGGTTCCTCACCACGACAATTACAAACACACACACACACTCCTAAACATTGTAAAGAAGACAATTGCTTTGTCACCTTGCAACTCCAGAGAGAGTTCCAAATAGTATTCCATCATGACCCATCATGATTTGTTTATTTTACATATTTGTGTTTTTAGATGACTCGGCAAATTCACTAAACCTCAGTGTCAACCTAAATACAAATATTCTTACAAAAAACACAAACCTATCATGCATGCATTAGCATTACCAGTACTATACTGTAAACACATTTCATACCAATACAACAACACAACTGTTCCTGAAGTCAGAGCAGTGCAGACCTCTTTTCCACATCAGTTTATTTGAACGTCAAGTGCAGGGATGTGACTGAAAGGCTTATTCTTAGGAAGAAGTGCCTCTTGAAATCGTAGTAATGCTTTCAGAGGAAGCGTTTTTATATTTTTCTAAACATGGCAGGAAAGCGTCTTCCCCCACTTTACTGTGATGAGAATGAAATTAGAAACAACATTGCATGGCGAGTGTCAGATTAGACTTCAAGCATCTGTGCATTCCTAATGAAATAAGAGAAAAGCTGTGCTGTCGTGAAAAAAAATGAATGCAATTTCGATCAACTGAATCCTGAGCTTTGAGGCGATCAAACTGTCAGTCGTGTTCGGTAGCAGCTCGGGCTTTGTGCTCATAATGAGATGTATGCTCTGCAGTGAGAGTGGTGCTGTGGACATGCTTGCAGTGTTGTGTTGTTTTTCTTTAGACTTTAGTGAAGAAAGTGAAATTGAGACTTACCCTCACATGGTTTCACATGTGGGCACACGTGCGGATGACGCACACATTATACCTTTGTGTTTCCATACGTGTAGAGTCATCCAAACCTGCTTCACATTGAAAGCTTTCTGTTTCAATGCTGTCATTGTGAAGACAATAAAACAGGTCTGACCAAGGACATATGCTGCGCAATTTGGTTTAGAAGATTTGTATCAAATATTTCAGGGCAGCCCGTGTCTAAAAGGGGACTGCATTTTGCCATTGACGTAAGGTCCGCAAGGTCGACGGTTCGATCCTTGGCTGGGACGTGTCATGTGTCGAAGTGTCCCTGAGCAAGACACTGAAGCCGTAAACTGCTCCCCGGGCGCTTCTCAGCAGCCCACTGCTCCCTATAAGATAGGGATGGGTTAAATGCAGAGGTCAAATTTCGTGTATGTGTATATGACAAATACATTTTGAATTTTGGAACTTTTGGTTTTTGGGTAAAAACACAGATCTTTCATCTCAGAGACTGCTTCTCTTGTCCTGTATGAACCAAGTTTCATGAACAGTCGTTTTGTTTCCTGAACCTAAACAACTACTTTTGTTGCATTCTTGTTTTGTTCCGTTTCTAACTGCCACCATACTCTGGGACGAAATGCGTTCCCCTCTAAACGTAGTGAGAGTACAGTTGAGTTGTATGGGAACGTAACTTTGTAGGAGTCAGGTTTATGGGCTGTAGATCACGTGCACACTCCCAACACATCATCCACATACAATCTTGCTATGCGGCGCAGTGGAAAAACACACTAGCACCATACCAAGTGTGGGGTGACTGACCCCTCCACTGTGGAAAAAACATGATTTCTTCTCCAACTGCACACATGCATCCACTGCTTGCACACACACACACACACACACACACACACACACACACACACAATGTGATGCATGATTTATTACAGCTCTAATCAGCAGATGAGTCGCAGCTGCTTCCCTGGTTTTAGGAGCAAGCAGACAGATGTTAAAAGAGCGATAGGATATTAGGCTCTGACTCTTTCTCCATCCATCTCTCCATACCTGTTCATTTGTCCTCCCTCCACTCTGCTTCCCTCCATACAGTGGCCTCACCTTCATGTAACCCTCCTTAATAAGATTCCCTCTGCTGTTCAGAAACAAGATGATTCTCTTGATTCCGACATTTTCCTGTTGGGTGCTCTATTTGTACTCTGCATGAAACATGGCCTTTCTATGCAGGCTGTCTCTTCTGCTTCTTTTCAGTGTGTTATCTCAGCTCTTGCTGTCAGAGTCGCTGTAGACAGCCTCTCAACTGTTGTACATCGTTGGAAATGTAATGTTTAAACGTTTTAGAGATAAGCAATTTGAAGATGCCATATCAGGCTCCGGGAAGCTGTGGTGGGCATTTTTCACATTTTATTTACTAAAACCAGTGGTTCTCCGTACAAAAAACCTGTTCCAACCCGCTTGAAATGCCCCGTCGGAAACTCACAAACACACAACAATAACATATATTCTAAGGCAAAATATATCACTGATACAGGCACTAATGTTAAAAATATTCCCCAGAAATGATCTCATGGACGTTTTTGGGCTAAGGACCCCCAGGTTGAGAACCACTGGAGTAAATGATGAAGCAATTAATCCAATGGTTGAATAATTGTTAGGTGCGTTCTTACATCAAAGCAGCTCTTGTGATGTGTCCCAGTGGTTACAAGTGATAGCTGCCATCAGATCTCTCAATGCAAATGGAAAAAATGCAAAAATGTGTGCTCATCAATATACTCATCTTACCTGAGAATTTGGTTGGAAATAGAATATGTGTAGCTTGGGCCTTGACACCACACAATTGAGAATATCTGTCATTAGAGATGTAACCCTCTTTGCTTGTGGAGTCATCGTGTGTCTGCTGCATAGAACACACGAGACAATGTTTGTAACCCGCTCAAGGAATGTTTTTTTGTCATTTCAAAATGCTTCTTTGTAGATGCACATGCATCCTGGTGGAAAAGCTACACATTTAAACTCTATTACTACCTTTGCTCAGTCTTGCTCAGACTGGTCTGGGAGTGTCTCAACAGATTGCTAATGGGTTTAAAGTTTGGACAGTTGACTTTCAGATTCCCGTTGAAGCCATTTATTGATTTGGTTTGGTGCTTCAGGCTACTGTCCAACATAAATCACTTGATTTGTTCTTATGTCACACTGAAGCAGGCTCTCCTCAATGGCAATAACTTTCCTCTGCCTTTCCAAAATGTGCCTTTCCCTCCTGCTTAAAACTGTTTAATGCTGCCATTACACTGTGTCACAGTGGGCGTTGTGTTATATAAGATTCCCCCCCCCCCCATGGCTTACTAATGGACGTCGATGTGATCTTAAAATGTCCAAACACTCCAAACTACTTTACTTTCCTTCCGTCCTGTCTGACTTCTGTGGCAGTTTAATGAATTTCCTAGAGCACTTTCTGCTCCGGCATGAAATATCCTTTGCGTAGGCTTTACACCATGTAGTTATAAATCATGATAATTGCACTGGCCACAAGTAGAGTCACATGCAACTTATCAAACACATTGAAAATTTAAATGGGGATGGTGCATAACTTACTTTAAAATTATACCATGGAAATATTTTAATTATTCTATTCTTTGGCACTTTAAAAACTTGTATTATATAACGTTGACACTCAAGGTTAGACCTGTGGTTTAAGGATCCAATCTGAATACTCTTTAGGTTGTAAATGCACACAATGTGGGGAATTCCACATGTCTCTGAATGCTGTCTGACGGCATTTTATGTGCAGTTGCTAGGACAACACAAGCGGTAGTAAGCAACTTAACGCTGACTGATTGACCGTCCTTTCAGGAAATTGGTTCAATCAAAGAGAAACCTCTCAGGGGCTCAGGTGATCTCTGCTCATCTACAGCATTGAAGTGTTTATCCTCAGTGTGTTCAGATTTCACACCTCTGCACAAATCAGAGCATGCACGGTGAATAAAACCTGTGGGGAACAACAGGGAACATGCAACATGTGACAAAACCAGCCCATAAAACATTCCCAAGGGCCAATAACACCAACCCAAAACTAACAAATACGTCCCTACCAAACCATCTACACTGCTTTTGGAAGTCCGACTGCATTGCTGTCATTGCCGAAATGTATTGTAATATCTTCAAGGTAACAACATAAATGTTAACTGAGATTTCCCTGATCAGTTCTTTCACCTTGGTCCTTACATGGCCTTGTGTGATTACAGATAGTATATTATCATGAATAAAATATAGCTCTTTCTCTTCCCTCTTCCTCCTCCCGGCCTGGACGACATGACTGCAGACTACTGTTAAAGCAATGCCTTATTTCAACTAAGGCATCTCATCGTGTTGGTTCACTGTATGTTATACCTATAGGAAATGCATGTGTTAATAAATAGGTTATGTATTTACTGTTAGCTTTTTTTATGCCTCCAGGCTGGCTTCAGCCTTGGCAGGAGGTTGTCCGTCCATCCAGACGTTTGTCCATCCGGTCCATTCTCGTGAAAGCCATACCTCAGGAACCCCTGGAGGGAATTTCTTCAGATTTGACAGAAATGTCCACCTGGAATCAAGAGTGAACTGATTGGAATTAGATAAAGGTCAATGTGACCTCACAAACAAAATGTGTTGGCTACAACTCAATAATTGAAATAACGATTTCACACAAATGTCTAAAAGGATAAAATGATGAAGTGATGGCATTTTGGACAGACATGGATGTAAACTGCAACTTTACTGGTTGGCGGAGGCGTACAACTGTGAGATGGTAATTCAAATGTTTACCTTTTCCAGCTGATGCCTCTTATCCTGTCGATTAACATTTAAAAAAAAAGGTTGCTAGTATACTCACAACACATATGTATGTCTATCGGCATATTTACTGAACTGTGTTACTATCCCCAGCCAGACGTTTTCATCCATCCATTATTTCTGTTTTCACTTTACCATTTCTTCCCGTATTTTGCCCACTTACCAGATGTCATTTGACCCTGAGGTTAACTTCTTTGCTAGTTCTCTTATGCATTCATGGTTGGGATGAAGATGTGGGAGGACAGCCCACATCGTGTGTGTGTGTGTGTGTGTGTGTGTGTGTGTGGGACGTGTCTGGGCCATTTACATACTGATCTGATGGATTTTCTTTTAAATAGATTATTATTATTATAGAATATTCATGTTATTTGCATGCAAAAAAGGGCCATCCAACAAGCGGAAAAAAAATGTTGACCCTAGGCAACACTTCAAAAGTAGCCCATACCCTCTTAAAAACACACAGATATACCGTTTGTATCTATTACAGTCACTGTGTTTGACTTTAAACAAGACAACACACATTCATTTGTCCACTCTCTATCTTGTCTTTCTCTCACAGACTGTATTTCTTTGTAATAAACTGCTGGTATAGACATCATGGAAGTTATTACATTGTGTCTCATACAACAACACATCCATTAAAATCCCTCACAAGAAGCTATATCTGTCAGTGGTAACATCTGGCTGCGGGTGTTTGTACATGCACCTAGGCACAAACCATAATAATGAAAAGTTGTGAGCAATATTTAGTAAAACCATGTACCATTATAGTCTCCTGTGTTTAATACAGCAGGCACATGATGACGCTACGAGCATGAGGGGGTGCCCAATTCATCAGAAATGGCACCGTCCATTTGACTTACCAGTTAGTCCAATTAATGCAGCCAAGATCCAGTAAAAGCATAGAGGAAGCTAAGGTTGCAGAACTTTCATTTTTATATGACATTAACAGTTGTTTGTAAGGCTTTAAAGCTTTATTATTTGATAAAGTTCACAGATACACAACCACCACCGCAGCTACTAAATGGCTGATGTATGACTAAAAACTGTACCTTCATATCCAGCAAGCCAGGAGCAATTTGTCAAAAATAAGAGTTCTCCAAGCTGGTTTTAAGCTACATTGAAAGCCAAAGAAATGCTCAGGTTATGGACATTTTTAAATATCTGACAGAAGCTGCTAATAGGGAGACAAACTGTAAGCTAACAGCAGGTCAATATGCACATTTAATACATTATTTACATAGCATCTTATTCTAAATATTATCTGGCAACTGTTCAATGTCATTGGTGGGCGGCTGCCAATGAGCAGAGCGAGCACTTCACTGCAGAAGCACAAGCTATTGATTGAATGCTTTGTATACATCATGCTTTGCCTTCAAGGTTTAATAGATTTCGTAATAAACCAAAAAGATCATTTTGTATTGATCGACTTGCACAATTGAAATTACAACATGACCACTTTCATCTAGAAGTTATTCTATTTCTTCCTAAATGGCTTGAACCGTGGGTGAAATCGTTCACAATTTTGCATGTAGCCCTTTTCATTTTCTGTTTCTGCACCAGTGGAGAGATAACGCTGAATACACTCTTATGTTAATAAGACGAGTGAACTGGAGAATTAGTTGAATGGCTGCAGGCGGCTCTACTGTCAATGAAGGGTCATATGTGGCTTGTGGGCTGAGAGCGGAGAGTCTCTGCTGTCAGCAGCAATGTGGATCTCTGAACAACGAAGCACGTTTGCATATTAATGTGTATGTTAGGGCATGTATTCTTACTGTGTGTGTGTGTGCGTGTGCATGTTTATTGCATACCTTGTTCCGAGGTTCAGGTGAGATCATTGGGAAATCCAATCTATTGGAGCATGAAGGCTTATTTAAGGAGTGAAGAAAAGATAACACTCCTACAGCCTGAACAATGCTGTTGCTTAAGTCCCAGCTACCCCATGTTTCTGGAAATTCTGTTATTTCAAGTGTCTCATATCCAGATGTGTTTTAAATACACATTCGTTTAGGCTTTGCCACGTGTGATTGCATCTGTCTTGCATTTCCAATACAATTCACGAGAGGTCAAACTCGAGTCCAGAGAATGGTGGTTACACGCTGAAAGCTGTTTGGCAACTGCCATAAAGCAACAGAAAAAAGAACAAAAAACAACAACTTTAAAACAGTGTAGCTAGCAAGCCGCCAGCTATACAATTCCACTACATATAAATACAATGGTCGGGGAAACACTGCGTATAACAGCTCTATATTTATACAGATACACACCAAGTACCACTACTTAATCATACAGTCAGTCAGGTGTAAACTATTGACTCATTCCCACTGCATAATTTGGCTTAGCATAGCATTACATAACATAGCTTGGCTTTCTAAAAGTGATGACTCTAGTGACAATCAGTGGTCTGCAGTGTTTTAACTCAACCCTCTAGTGTTGGCTCAGCTCGCTTGAAACCTCAACCAGTTTAATACCAAAAAACAAAAGTACCAGGTTCCATGTGTACAATCCGCCACTTTTGCCATTGGAAAACCCAAAAAAAGCAAAGTCGAGTAGATTAGAGCCGAGCCGTACCGTGGAGTGGGAATGCGGCAATAGACTTGCTGACTCTGCTGCTAATAATCACACCACATCACTTTACATTGTCATTTTAGTCCATATGCTCTGTGTGTAGTTTCAAATATTGTTTTTGTTCTTTTTATTACAGTGTAGGTTCAGGTTTTTTATAGACATCCTATGTATTTATTTTGACTTTCTCTATTAGTTCTATCTGTTCTATTGCTGTCCTTTCCCCTCTGGGGATCAATAAAGGTTTATCTTATCTTATCTCACAGCCAGCTATCTGCACGGACCCCAACCAGACATCCGAGAGGTCTTTGGCTTGCTTTAACACGCATCAAAGCTACAAACGTTCTATGCATGCAATGCATATCTACAGTTTACATGTATGTCTTGCCATGGCAGACATGGATAAATGTACAGTTGTTGCTTTTAAAATAAGATTTCCCTTTCAGCCATTCAGCCACGACTGGCTGAATGACCATGACACATAAAGGGAGAGACACCAACAATGCAAAAAGTATTGATTTATTTGCAAAAACATTAATTTAACTGCAAAAAAAGACATCAGACACCAGTCAGCCGTACAAGAGAAGAGCAAACAAGTCGCAACCAAATAGGCCAGAGGGCCACGACGAAACATATATCCCTTCTCCTGCATTCATTGTTCATTGCATTTCAACCACTGGTAAACACCTAGCTTGTTCTCAGAGAGAACTGTGCATAATGCATTCACACTGTGCCTGTAAATGCCAGTATGCACTATATATATATGTGTAGGTGGAAGTTTGTGAGTCACTATTTTTGGAACGAGGGATTTGTCAAACATCACCTCATTAGGTCCTGAAAGAATTCACCGTACATGGCTTCCATGGCAACTTATCATAGCCTGAAAAAAGGAAAATCTTTGATTAAAGATGCAAATGTACAAATGTACCTGCTAGTTTGAGGTGACTTTATTAACACAAATCAAGCAAATTTAAAAAAACAAGTTCCACTGCAAATCAAATAACGATGACATGACCAGTGTGTTCATGCCTCCATCACTTTTCACAGTTCCTGTTATTGTAATCGCAACAAAAGGAAAGAACCACAAAACATTATTCAATAAGCTGACAGTTGCGAAGGAATGAAGACGGTTTGTTACATTTTTCTTTTTGTCAGAGCAATTGAAGAGGCTGCATACAAAACCCACCTTGATGAACAGACACGGAGGCAGCGTCAGCTATGGGCTTTTCTCTCGTGGCCAAGATTACAAGACATGACGGACGCCATGTGCCACCTTAAAGGGCTCAAGCCGGTACTTCACATGATGGAGGAAGACCGCTCGAAGCTGGAGGCGGACGATAACATGTGCGCTCGCACAGGCAATTGCGTCAAACTCACAAATCAGTGTGTTCAATCACAATTCACCGATCTGTCTACGCACACAGTCTTCGACATGCACTGTCTTCTTCTCTGCTGGACTTTTCTACCGAGCAATATCTTCATAACACTGAGCCTGACAGACTGCTGCTGCTGCTCGTCAGCCAGAGAGAAAGGTCAGCTAACATGGAGTGCATTATCACTCAATTCCCCTGTCCTGTACTCCCTCTCGACCTCCATGCCTCTAGTCTTGGACAAAGAGACAAACCCTAACTAAGGTAGTGTGTATATTAATAAACATAGCCAGCGTTGTCCATTATATTG
Source organism: Leptoclinus maculatus (assembly GCA_032191485.1). Lineage (NCBI taxonomy): Eukaryota > Metazoa > Chordata > Actinopteri > Perciformes > Stichaeidae > Leptoclinus > Leptoclinus maculatus. Next base: position 1,459,591 of record JAVDOI010000016.1, read on the forward strand.
CATTAGCATTTTGATAACTCCCCTGTACCACCTACTTCCCGTGTGTGTGTGTGTGTGTGTGTGTGTGTGTGTGTGTGTGTGTGTGTGTGTGTGTGTGTGTGTGTGTGTGTGTGTGTGTGATGGATAGGGGGTTGTTGTGTTGTGAACCCCATTCTGTCTCTGTTATCCACTTTCTTTGTCCCTCTTCCTTCCTCTTTTACATGCAAAACACATATTGACAGTTGAGGCAGATAGCGTTTATCTTCCTTATTTAAGCCTCCGTTAATGAGACTCTGCCTGCAAAAGTTTTTTTCTGGAAGTTCATGTTGGAATTCTCCGCTGCGTCACACTTCCTGGGGGGCATGTTAGTAGCCTGCAACCAGACTTTTAATCCCTTAAAGTGATGCATACTCTTTGGAATTTGTAAATGCTGGTGTGTAAATATGGGACAAAAGCTCACAGGAAGTGGTATTGAGACGGGCCACATAATTGGAAAGTCCCCAGCAAACTGGGTCAAGCTAACAAACAGCTTTTAAACATCAATGCAACAGAAAGTTTAAATTATTTACAATAGAGGAAGACCTACTTTTTTTGCATTCCCCACTGAATTGTTGATTTGAAATATCTAATTGCATGTTTACATTCCCTCAAAAGCATTCCACTGACTATTGTATTAGTCTTTTATTAGACTTTTTTTAACTTTCACTGTTAAAATGGACCTAAGATGTACGGTCATGTCGACTCAAACAAACAGGACCTTCTGTCAGGAGGCCGGTGTTCGAGGCCCAAACTGTTGTTGAGTTATTTCACATTGTGATGTTATTTAGTACTTATTCTAAGCCCAACCATAATCTTTGTCTTCAACCTAAATTGCGTTCAATGGTGAATTTTATGGTGACGATGTTGCGAAAAATGACAAATGACAAATTTGTTATCATGACACCCAGAATGTCCTTTATAATGTTTTGCTATTTGTACGCTTTTCCCACGAGATCAGATCAGATTTGACAGTAAGTAAAAGACAATATCAGAGTGTTTTCTTTACAGACGTGATAGGAACAACAAATGATCTGTAAAAAAAAAATGCAATTATTTCTTAGACATGGAGTTTGCTATTAATACCTTTTCTCTGGAATTTGGTTTAATTTCTCCTGGGGCTCCTGGTGCTCTATCTGAAGTGATTGCTGAAAGATCAAGAAGGTTAACAGGCCCTTGTGTGTTTTTTGCCTCCAAAAGAAGATACATTCACTGGTGACTTTAAGACCATCAGTACAATGAGCAGCCTGAGAATAACGATCACTGACTAAGGAACCATCTTCAAGATGAAGGACACTTTAGCAGAGTGCTTTATCAAGGTATGACATTTTTGAATAGCATTCTGACTATAAAAAAAAAATCATTTTTGGACATTAATGCATCCATATTGGTGAGTCATGTCCCTATTTATTGCTTTCTTGGTTATTTTAATTGCACTGTAGCATGAAAGAGTACTTTCTTAAACAAATTATGAACACAAATGGTGGAATGGGCTGTCAAGTATGCTGGTTCTTTTTCACCAGTTAAACCAGGAAGGAGACCATGTGCTCTTTAAACATTGATGAACGTTGACAGCTTTGTGTTGTTGTTTTCCACCACTGGGCTTGTTTGTCACCAGGATTTGCAGACGTTGGATGTGCGTCCCCACAATAGCTGTAAGCATGAATATATTTGCAATAGTAACATTTGCAGATATTATCATGTAAATATCAACTCATACACACTCTAGTGACTGGTTGGAGTCACCTTGCTGTCAACAGGCTCTTATACCCAGAGGGGAGCATCATCACCCTATATCTATTGGATATTCACAGTTTTGGGGTTAGACATTTTGCATTAGAAGCACCAGTGCTCTTCAGGAAAAAAAAAAAGAAAAAGCACCCGAAAAACCTGTGTGACGAAAAATAAATGTGAAGCTGACATGGTGTTGATTGATCTGGAAAAACTGGACCGCTATTTAATACAGTCTGACAACCTTCTACAGCCGAGCAGTGCTGTGGCAATGTGTCCTGCTATTCCCGAGTTTCACTGTCAGAGAGAAAACTATCTCCACCGAGTGCCAAGAAATGTTTAAATGTGTTAAACTGCCACACACATACACACATTGTGGCTGCAGCTTTCACACGAGTAGAGGGTGTGGATGGGGATCATTGAGCCGTGTCACTTCTGATCAGCATTCATGCAGCCTGAGCATGCAGGCTTCTAGTGTTACACCATGTAACAGAGTGTGTCCTCCCTCTCCTGGTGACAAACGTTGCCTCAGTTCGGCATGCTTTGCGGATGTGGGGAAACTCAACCTTTTCTATATGTATTACATAGACAATGATGTATTTATGCTATGTAAACGCTGCATTATGTGTCCATTACCATTCGTGGGTTTGTGTATCAAGGCTGCAACTGACCTTAACTTGGTGTTAAAGGTAGTTTACAGGCTTTAGAGTCACGTTAAGATGTTGTCAGGACATTGTCAGCTCTATAGAAAAGGGTCAAAGCTATGGTACTTACAAGACATTTACAGTACTGAACACCATGAAAAAAGGCCAAAGTAACTGTTCACCTCAATGTATTTGGGTTGCCAAAAGGATGATTGAGAAATGCGTGACTGAATGCAGTCTATACATCTGGAGTGAACATTCCTGTGACTTCGATATCAAAGTCAACCGACATGCAAGTATCTTAATTTACGAGACTCGGCATGATATTGTCATGATGGTTCAGCTGTAGCTCCTTACTGGTCTGGGGGAAAAAGAAGAAAGTATGCCAGAACCGGCCAGGGGACAAGTAAAAGCCACTCTTGATGAATGCCTACCCATTGCTCATAGCAGGCCACAAAACCAATTTGAAACTCCCTGCATGGGGCCATGATATATCAGGTTAATTTGACGTAACCAATTTAAAGTGTCATTGTGTTAAAGTGATGGATGGCACCCATCTTGACGTGGCGGCTGAAAACGGTGAAATACACACGTCGTTTATCTCACCTTCCTGCTGTGAAGCCTCTTGCCCTATACGCCCTAAGGAACCTCCCCCCCCCCACGTAAGACCAGCTGAGCAAAGCTGAAGATGTTGTGTGTCATAAGAGACACCGGTCAGATCACACCACAGCATATTCCACTCAATCTGTTTTAACTGGGGTATAAGGTCTTGGATTCAGGTGATTTGCAGTCAAAAGGTTCCCAGTATCGTACAAAGTCAACAGATATTGTGAATTAAAGGTTTGACCAGGCATTTTTAAGAGGATACTGCATAAATGTCTCCTGACAGTGTCAAACACAAACCCATGTAGACATGAAAGATGAGTATAAGATGTTGTATAACAATGGTTGTGATCAGTTTGAATTCACAGTGGTTAGAAATATGTTTAATGGTGACCAGCTAACACGGTGAGAAAAATATCAAATCATCTATCGAAGTATTCCAAACCTCTCCAAAAAAAGCATAGCACCATGTCACTTTCCATGATATTATGTTGACCTCTCTCTTTCTTAAAGCTCTGTCAGAAGCTGTGTATTTCAGCCCAAGAGATGAAGGTCCACAGTATGTTAGTGATGGGAGGACGAGCAGGCGGGTTCACACCAATGCTTATGTGTAGTGGGCCGCACCACAGCAAATCAGAAAGAGGCAAAGCGTTGAATTTTTTGCTGGGTGACCAATTGTCACCGACAATTTAACATTTCAACAAAATCACGATTGTTTGAAAATGGGGTTTGTGGTTGAAAAGGTCTTTGGTTATGAGGAAATGTGTGAGCATGTGAGCCCTGAGGGTATGTGAGGAGGCTGTCTAGCAGATACGCTGAAGAACATTGGAGATGGATTGGAGATACTGAGATGATACGGAGAGAGGAGAACTGGTGTTGGCCGTTCGTCACAGACACAGATGTCGACCTCTCCCTTATGGCATGACTTCTACAATGCTTAGGTATCACGTACAGTTGAGGCAAGTGGAAGAACGTAAGTGTTTGACTGCATGTGAACAAACTGTTATCTAACCTGCCCGTCTATGAGTCGTGCTTCACGGCTTCAAACCTGTTATTTGCTGTGCCTTCCCAAAAAAACGATCTTGAATTCATATTCAAACTAATATTAATTATTTGATAAGCAGGACTAAATCAACTTTACAGTCATTTCCCTGACTCAGCAGCGTTTACCTGCTTCATTTATAATTACCTTACTTGCTAAACTGCTTTGTTGTTTTGGTAAGTAATTATGGGTAAATGTACTTTTCCATTATGCCTTCTATGTACATCAGAGTCTGAAGCTCTTATTATTGCAGATTACTCTTTAGTATTTAGTATGTGTGCAACATATATTTATTTATGTTTTGTCTTTCCCAATTACAAGTCGAACTTCATTTTGCTGCATTGTGTTTCTAAATTAGCCTCGGTCCCAAGGTGACCTGCTGCTTTAAATTATGCTTAAATAGCACTGTTATGTAACATTATTTTATTACTTTTTTATGTAATACGGACAGAGTTTAAAAGTTTGAAACTTGTCTGATCTAAATGTTTATAGAACAGAGAAAGCTTATCCGCACAGAGTAAAAGGATTCCTCATCAATGGACTGTTCTTTGTTGTTTTCCAGTTCAGCAGTGCTTATTTTGCATTTCAGTAAATATATCCTAAACTCGTTATATTAGTTTTGGAATGAAAAAAAAACACAGAAAACTATGGAAACCCATAGTTTTCTACTTTATAGGTAAGAAATACAATTCTTCAATTATAGAAAATATCTTTAATAAAAGGCCGTAAACAAATGCTTCCTATCTGAAACAACCTGCTGTATATTGGCCGCCATCCATTTGAGCATACCCAAAATGTCCAGGTAGAGCGCCACCGATGGGCGCCTGAGCGCCATATACCCTGTAGCCCAATACTGTGTACCAGCCCTCAGTCCGTACCTTGCACATAACTAGCCCCTGCTAGAAATGAAATGTCTTTCAGTCTGACAGCCATTCAGCCGCTGCCTCTCTCATTTATTTCAAAGCACATCTCAGTTACAACCTGCAAGTTAATTAGAATACCATTATAAACACATAATCACACACACACCTGTATTAAGTTCAGAGTTATAGTAATGGCCAGTAATGCCTTTCATCTTTCTAATGTTTCCATTATGTACTTGCTGCCCACTCACTGCTATTTCTGCTCTCAGTGCTTTATTTGGATACCCATTAGCTGATTCTCTTAATGACCATTAATCTCCTCAGTATTCACACCAAATGCTCATTTTAAGAGAACTATACACAAGACAGTATACCCATAAATGAATCAACATTATAATCACAAGTGAGTCGTAAAAAAAACAGAGTCCATTTTAGGAAAATATGTAATAAAGCCTTCTAGAGGGGCCAGGTGGCTATCGTAAAAACTTTAAACAAGCTGAACTTTTGCCAGACCACATTTCTACTTCCTACACGAATCGGCTGTGATGGAGTGTAACTGCATGCTTGTTTTGTCTTTCGCTCTGCCCAGCTGAGCTATTTCCTCTTTTAAAACCTCAATCTTCACTCCAGATAAAGATTGTTCAGCTTTATGGAGATATAGATATAATGGGACAGCGGCAAACAAAATAGCAGGAGACATGAAAACAGAGGAATCGATCCAAAGGTGTCGCTACAAATGGGCAACGAGAGTAATGCAATCAACTACAAGGCTGGGATGTCAAAGTGAATGTAGCTCTAATCTTATCCGTGTCTGCGTTCCTGTGTACCTACAGTCGCAGAGCACGGAGGACGTTACCTTCCAGAGACAACGTCCTGCTCACTGGTAATCCACACACCTTTCTGTTTTAATAGCGATATTTCCAGTACAAAGGAGTTTGAATACAAACTGCTCAATGTGTTTTGTTGAGTGAAGTTCAACATTGTAATAATACAAAGCTGGTTGAAAATCAGCAAAGTTGCCCTTAAACTGCCATTTCCTTCCATATGCCACCTCATTTTTTTTTAATTAAAATGTCATTGAGTCACTGCCCTGATCAGTGTTTTTGTCAAAGATAAGCAAACCGACCACCAGAAGTTGTGGAAACTGCAAACTTGAAAGTGCAGCATCCAATTAATTCTACCAACACAGAGGTTGATATGTGAAAAGAAACGTATTTACAACATACTCCGCTAGGAGTAGTCACAGCTGTGTTTTCCGGACTCTGTAAATAGTCAAACATCCATGTGCAAAGATATCCCCCATCAAAATCAATTTTGCTCTGTGTCCTTCCATTTCCATGCGTTAAAGTAAAGATATTTATTCTCTCGCTCTCCTGCCTCAACGAAACAGGCAATGTCAGCACCAATTACAAATCCCCACAAAGGCTTTGCCACAGGAAAGGTGATTAATTAAAGCAATTAAGGCAATGACGGTTTCAATTAAGGCAGTTATGAGATTCGAGTTGAGTAGCGTAGGAAGGGCCTTGGGGCAAAGGACGTGGCAGAGTGAGAGAATATGGCCGGCTGAAAGTACTAAAAGGAATGAGGAGGGCTACCTGAAGAGAGATAAGGAGATAGAAACGGCGGGAGACAAGGACAGAAACAAATTAATTAGTTCTCAGTTCATCTGTTACCTTGTCCCTGCAGCTGTGATTATGATCCTTCTATCAAACAACAGATTTATTTCAGCTATAAATGTGTGTGTGTGTGTGTGTGTGTGTGTGTGTGTGTGTGTGTGTGTGTGTTTTATGGTGAGTGTTGGTGCTTTACATCATTTATTGTCTTTCCCTACTTTTTAGTATGTTTTTGTCTATTAATTTAGCATCTGACTCAATAGGACAACAATGCAACGGTTGCCAATACTGCCATTAACTGAATAGTGTGATTAAAGCATGAGTCCAATTAATCAACTGTCTGGCAACAGCTTCTTTCAGCTGGCCGTCAATCTGATGAACAATTAACAATTAATCAGACACGTTGCATCTTCATTTGCACTATTATCACCATCTGCACTAATATCCCGAATCCATTGTCCATTGTCATCGTTGTTGTTCTTTATGCTCATATATATACTCTTTGATATATATTTATATTGTACTTAAATGTTAAATGTTTATGCTTAGAATTGAATGAACGACTTGACATTTTGTGAACCTGCAGTATAGGGTATAAAACAATCTTTATTTGATATGCCTTAATTATGGACAAGGAAAATATATAATGATGTTTGTGATATACGGGAAAAGTAATAGTGGGACAATTAATAAAAAGCAATAAAAACAATCTCTCAAAAGCTGCTGTAAGAACTGAATGAAAATAAAACAGATGACTGACCACGGGTCATCTGCTTTAACAAAACCAACAACTTGGAGAATTGCAGTCTCTGTTCCATGACCTACTCTAAAACCAGCCTGGGATTTATCTCAGATACCATTTCCATGCATAAAAGCAATTATTTTTTTGTCTGCTACCAATTTTCCTTTGCCAGAACGGGAAGTTTAGAAATTGGGCAAACGTTATTAAGGATATGTTGTAGACCAGAACGAGCAGGACGGAGGCTGTTTCTCTTACAGCCGTTACGGGATTCTGTAAACTAATTCGATGATTGCACCATAATATCTCTATACAGTGACAGAATACAATACTTTGGGGGGGAAAAAACTTTTTTTCTTGGAGTACATGACCTGAAAAGAAGAGAACTTTTGATATGAGCTGTATGGAATACATCACTCTGTGCTCTTGTATTCCTGATGCATTGTGTCTACTTGCCGTGCTCATAAAGCAAGAATTAAGCAAGCATGTGGTGTTGCTCTCACAAGATTTAATCAAGCTTCGCACTTTGTATGAGGTGTGCATGGCTGCACTTAAAAAGCCCCTCTACATACATCAAATTAAATGCTGCAAAGGGAGTGCTTATAACTGCAGCGTACCGTTTATGCCCTGTCCTCATGCCTACAGATGGATACAAGGCTTTAAAAAACAATTCTACAAGCAGCTGTGAATGTCAGCTCGTGATTAGGATAACTTTTTATACCTGTGTGCATGTCCTTAAAGATAAGGTATCCTGCATTGAGGGGGATCTATTGGCAGAGCTGGAATATGACGTTATTAACTATTCTTTCTTTAGTATATAATCAAATGGAAATAAGAGTTGCTGTGTTTTAGTTATGAGCTGTTATGGTGGGTCCGCCATCGTGTTTTAGCGTTGTGTAACCAAGATGTGTACCAGTAGTACAAACCTGGCACACAGGAGAAGTGTCAGTTGGTTGCAATATGCAATCTCACCACTTTAAAAAAAAAAAAAGCTTTGCAGTTATTTGCATTATTAAAAACCCAAACAGTCTGTCAAACTGTCTTGGTGGTCCGAAGGCCTTTATTGTGAACGAGGTCTCTACCTCAATGTGTTTCATAGTTAAAATAAAGGTTGAATGACAGAATGAGCATTCAACTACTCACACATTCATGTTACTGAGGGGCACTGAATCCATTCATCTGTTTCCACAAATGTTTACTTAGCAAAATGCAACATGATGCTCACTTGTTAGTACAGTCCCTTCACAACAAGAGGGCCTTTTTCAGTTTGCATATTATTGATTCACTTGTTCTCTCTTAAAGACATGCAGGTTGAACTGAAGGCTCTAAGAGGTGTGAATGTGTTTGTCTGCTGTGCATGTTAGCACAGTGAGGACTGAGGATTTCTTTCAGGCTGTGGTTGTGGCCGTGCTCCAGCTTATTTCCCAGTGTTCCTCTCTGTTTGTCTGTGTGCCGACGTGGACGTGGCTCCTCCGCTCACTCTCCCAGCTCCTGGCTTCCTGATTGCTGCCAAGCTGACTCACCTGTTCCAAGCTTTCACACCTGCAACCTATCTGCTCATCAGCACTGCGGCATATCAACCCTCGGTACTCCACTTGCTGCTTTCCAGATCATTTACTCGGATGTGGTTTACGTCCTAGGCCGCTTGGATTGTGCATTCAATTCCCTTCTTGTGATTTACACTGATTTGCTTCTAACCTGCTTCTCTGTGCTACAGGATCACTGCATGCCTGCCTACCTGCGGCTTTGCCATGCTCTCACCCTGTAATCTCTATTGCACTGCCTCATTTCACCAGTCAGCAGCCAGTTTCCCCTCTTCATTCATCCTAGTTCTCTGCAACCAGTCAATACTGTAAACCTTCCTTCTCGCTTCACCTACCTCTTGTCAGTGCCCTGCGTTGTGGTCCACCTTACGCCACCCTTATTTTACCCTCAAACCTAATAACTCTCTGACGATTAAATGTGGGTTCTGTGAGAACAGTAATGTTGGTATATATGCCACTCCCTGCCAATATTGGCTTGTAGTTGCTTATTTCATCAGAAGCTATATGTGTCTCACCGCCTGTGGAAAGAAGCTAAAGTCTGTTGGTATGACGGCTGATGCGTCTGTATCTCTTGCCGGACGGCAGCAGGTTGAATAGGCTGTGGCTGGGGGTGGGTATCGTCTTTCAATATCAAGCAACCTGATCTCATGGGGAGGTGTATTAAATGCATGACATTTTAAGGAGATTCTGTGTCATGATAATGCATTTTTGTGTGTGCGTGTCATTTTACACCACCTTGTGACAGTATAACGGCCGCAGATAGTTAATTTAATCCCAACCATATCAACAGACGTACTCTTTGGTGCAGTATAAGAATGCTACACAACCTTTTGATTTGGAAAGAGTATAGTGAAATAATGCATGATCGCTGCATATGAACATAATTGATGGGAGGTACTTTGCCCCGCGAGTGAACATCTGTGCATGTGTCATGATGAGCGACTCAGGCAAGGGACAGGTACAGTGAGGTGAAGATTTCTGTGACATCCACATCTGTCTCTTAAATAATGGATGTGAAGTTGAATGTCTTAAAATACCCTGAGCTGGGACAGCTGGCAGAGTTATTGGGGCTGTCTTTGACTAGCCTGAGAAATACAGGAGTTATAATCCCCTCACCCCGACAGGCTATACCCGGATCCCTGGAGTCTCTGACACATTTACATAAATGGGCACACACACACACACACACACACACACACACACACACGTGGAGACACCAAGGCTGGGTTGCACCAACAAGGTTTTTACTAAATCTAAGATGAATTCTAATCAGAGTTCAGCAAAACTAGGTTTAAAATGTATGAATCCAAATCTAAAATGTAGCAGAGTTCTGTTGCACAGTTAAAGACTGATCTCCGTTCGTCACATCTAAGTTGGAACCTAAATTAAAGAGATTAATCAAAATGATTGCTTCCTTACTCCTGAACACAACGTTACATTGTTCGTTAGTTCGCGAGATAAAAATTGAATCAGTTGACCAAACCTTACTAATGATAGCTCAGCAGAGCTCTAATTTCTCCTCCATTGTGAAAAACGTGTTGGCCAAAAAGAATGAAGCAATATGGCAAAATAAATAGAAGGTAAAAGCAGCAAGCAAAACGTTTTTTTTCACAGTGAGTAAAATAATATCTCCCTGTTCATCTACATAACCGTTTATTTGCTCAACCGGTATCTTGAGAGAAATTCAGCAGCAGCATCATAAAACTTAATTGTGTTTAATACTGTCGATTAACTTCCATGGATTAATTTAAATATTTTGCTCAGTCCATAAATACATAAACTATAAAGTTAAACCTTATTAAATGTAAGAATAAAATGAATACTGAATAACATTTTAAATTGGGTTTGAATAATGATTCAATCTGTGAATCCTTGTTGGTACAACTCAGCCCAATAGAAGGTGTGCATGCCCTCACATCGTCAATCTGTATAAACTACATGTCTCCATAGCTCGCTCTGCTCAGACACATTTTGTCCTTGTTTGCCCAGAATTATTTTCCCTGCCTCACTTCTGGCCTCGGAGTAGGAAAGTAATAATCATGCTAATGCGAGAGTGAGAAATAGTTTCATTACGCCGTGCAACGTGCAGGGATAGCTGTAACACCAATTAAAGGTGACTGTCCTGCAATTAAACAGCCGTGAGAGTGGGTCGGAGGGAGGTAGGGGGGGGGGGGGGCCCAGAGCAGCGTAAAAGAAAAATGAGTTTGTCCTCGAACAAAAACACGAGACGGAGAGTTGTGATGCTCGACAGGACGGACAAGGACGTGCACGTTGTCTGAGATTTGTGGCTCTACGAGTTGAGTTTGAATAAGGTTTGTAACAGGTTTGAAATAGCCTCTTAATTAGATCCAACAGCTGGCGAATGGAGCAAAAACAAGGTAAATGCACCGCTGTTAAACATAGTATGTGTTTGTATGTCCTCTAAGCAATATGCTCTGCAACTTGTATGATTTAATATATGCCATAATATGCCATTACACAAACCCTTTCAAACTAAATTGACACACAACCTGCCAGGTGGAATGTGTCAAGCATGAGCCATGTTGCTTTTATATATAGGTAGTGTGTAATCTCTCATTAGAAGGATTCTTACCTGAGTGATTTGTAATCATAGCAGGCTGTGAACAGCTTTTAATCCATGCTTTGTGCGTAAAATAAGGCAATAATGTTCATTATGCTAGCAGGTAGGATGGCGTAGAAGAAGGTAGTGCCAGCTGCTAAATCTCTCACTGTCAGAAAGGGTGTGGTGTGTGTGACATAACCCATGACAGGAATTTTATAGGTTCTTTTGGCATAAGCATAGGGTCTAATACAATAGAAGTGAGAGGGGGTCTGTATTATTCCACTGTTGCCTCTGGCTCCTCCAGCCCCCTGTGGTGGCTGATTATAAAGATAGATCCTCTCTTGAAGTATATACTGCATATATATGAGGCTCATTGTACACCAGGGACGTGCGGTCAGGGGAGGCACCATGAAAAGTAAAAAACAAATAATGATAAAATAAATAATATTGCTCTACTGATCTGTGCTATAACTGTAATTTCTGTATGATTTTAAGCATTTTTATAGTCAAAATCGCTGAATTTGCTCATGTCCACGGGTCGGGGTTCATGCTTGTAGTGCCGTTACTCTTCTTCTACACTTCTCTTCTGCTTGTGATTTATAAATCTTACTGGGTTAACCAATGGCCCAGATAAATGGAATTTGAACATCTGCAATTCCTTTACAGTTGAGCAACTCCATCTACTAAGAAATATGATGTAATACAATTAAAAGCTCCAGTACATTCTGAATGAACATAACTAAATCATTTTGTCAACAATATGTTTGGTAACTTGGAAACCTATGTGGCCTGATAACTTGTACAATGAGCAAAGCCTGATGCACGACACAGAAGAGGCCAATGCAAAGGAAATCAATGACTTCTACAACAGCCATCTCTGTCATTTCATCCGTCTGAGCCAAGTCAAGTTAATTTAAACGCCTCTGTAGAATCTGACTGATGTCAAGGGGCAACGATAGGGAAAAAGGCCCTCTGAGCCCTGCATTCTGAGAGCGGAGAGTCCTGATTGGTTTCCATTTACAATTTAATCATCACGAGCACCTTGAAGTTTGATCAAAAGAGGTCCTGGAGCCATCGAGGGAAAGCTAAAACTCATTGATAGGTCAAATGTTGGGGCTTTGAGTTAAGTTAACTCAACTTGAAGACTTCTTGCACGTGGTGGGCCTGACAACAAAATGGTGCAATAACCCAGTCTTGATGTTACAAAGGCTTAAATAAGTATCTCTGCATCATCCACGAATGGAAAAAGATCACATTCTAGCTTTGTTGCATAGGTGAAAGAAGGCCATCTTGGTTATATCTTTATCCTGCTGTACCACATAAAAAGTCCAAACTGAAGACATTTGTTAGAAAAGAAACTGACTTAATACTAGCCTTCACTAATCAAATCTGACAAAGCATTGCTGCCACACAGTCATAATCTTTCATAACCACAGCCTTGAGACATTTATGTAAAGTTTGAAGTGGAGAGCAACACAAAAAGTCATTTGTCGGCCTGTCAGCCGTGACAGTTGAATAGACAGAACCAAGAGCTGTGAAGTGCCAAGATTGTGAAAAATACCTACATTACTGATGCTTTAATGCAATTGCAGTGTTTTGTTCACTCTGCACCGGGGCTTAGTGGATTCACAGATGCGCATATATGCACAGTTCTGCAACAGCCAATGTTTCCATTGAGTTATTTCCCTTTTAGATAGCTTAATTCCATCCTTAAATTCAAAAAAGCAGGCAGGAACCATTAAAAGCAAAGCACTGGTGCTGAAAACAGACATTAAGACTTACAGCTCGAAGAAAATTGACTCACAATCAAGACGCTCCTAATCCATTTTGAACCGTCAAGGGTTGGCATTCTTATCTCCGACGAGAGACGAGAGCAACCCTTCTAGGATTGGATGTTTAAGTGTTCCTCTGCCGCAGTGTGTGTGTGTGTGCACATCTTTACATGCCTTGTTTAAGCCCCAGTTCCACCGAAAGCCGGATATACTACGGATGTCCCCGGATCACCCCGGATAAAAAAAGGTGAGATCCGCGGAGATCCGGGAAGGAAATCGTCCCGGATGAAAACACATTTCACATGTTTCCCGGTTCTACTACGGTTCAACTACGGATACGCCACGGACACGCCCGGGATGCGTCCCGGATGAAGCGTCCCATCCGTGGTGCAACCGTGACGATCCGTGATCATCCGTAGTACATCCGGGGTGTCAACTAGCTCCCGTTTCCGGATTAACACGGTTATACTACGGTTATGCTACGGTTCATCCCGGTCCTACTACGGTTACGCTACGGTTCAACTACGTTTCTTCCCGGATGCGCTACGATCAACACCGCCCCCCTCTCCATTCCCGGATGTCCCCGGATCACCCCGGATGTTAGTTGTACGTCCGACGAGCCGCTCGTCTTCCCGGATATGCCACGGATAGCCGCGGATGGCCACGGTTCACCACGGATGGCCACGGTTTTACTACGGTTCATCACGGATCGTCCCAGACTGACTACGGTTTCACTACGGTTCCACTCCCGGATGACCCCGGATCTGATCCCTAGTGTATCCGGGGACATCCGTAGTATATCCGGCTTTCGGTGGAACTGGGGCTTTAGGCGTGTGCATGTGACTGGATTACTCAAGGTATCCAATGGTAGAATTTGACCTTTTTCAAGCAAATCTGATTGGTGTCACAGCTGAAAAAGCACCTAAATCAGCCACTGTATCTTTATCATCCCTTCTAATTTTTTTCCCTAATCCCATCCTGCATATCCTCCCCCTATCCATCTCCTCCTATCCATCAGTCACTCTCGTCCTCTTCTTCTCTTCATTTGTTTCCTCACTTCCCTATTCCCCATCCAACTCCTCTCAACCTCCCCCATTGTCATTATGTCCTCTCTTTCTCTCTCTTCGTCCGTCTCCGACTGCTGACTGACAGTGCAGACATGCCGAAGTAAATCGGGATGCAGCCGCAATGACAGGCCCTTTGTATTGATTTGTTCATCTTCATCATCCATCACGGTGTCCACACAAGGCCCAAACACACTCTCAAACACACACACACGTACAAACACACACAGCAACAGGAAACCTGTCTAGGTCCCAGGCCTAGTAAACTAATAGCATTACCTTGATGGAGTGGACCAGTGAACCTCACAAGGCCACAGTGCTGGAGAGAAAAAGAGAATATCCTACTTTTCTGTCACTACTTGGGCTAATGTTGAAACGATAAACAAGATGAACAGGCATGAAGCAGATTCGGCTGCTCGTTCCCGCAACTGAGATGTGCTTTGCTTTCCTCCTTCTTTCTGTTGTGTTTTTGTTACGGCTGTAGTTTCAGACATTGTTCCTCATTTCCTTCTTTCGCCTCTTACTGCTGATTATACACACTGTATTTCTATTACCTGAGTGTAGTGTTAGCTAATTGCTAATTTGCTTAAGAATCAAACTAGCCTATACTCACTGCTACATAACTGATGAAAAAAACCCAATAAAAACAACATTGTACTGCCCATTTGTTGTAATACTATACTGTTATATATTGCCCTTTATTTCATTTTTGTAAAGTGTATTGTATTCATACAACAGGGACTATACTAACTAAACAGACCTACTTAAAACAGGGAGCGAGTTAATCTCATTTGAAATGGTTCATTGGGATTTCTTCTTGTTTTGAGGCTCATTTGGATGTACAATAGAATAACAATTGAGACTTTGTTTGTTTTTCCACTAGTTTCAGTATGGACTTTAACTGCTCCCATGGTTGCCATCTTTCCTCCCCAGTGAACTTGTTGCATGTGTTACATGTGGCCTTTCTGCACACAACACTGGTCAGTTTGACATGTTTACGCATGCATTAATGCTATAGCTGGCACCCTGAGGTAGTTAGAGATGAGAACTAGCAAGTCTGGTTTGAGCCTTCTGTCAAATTCTGCTCCATATTTATTTCACTTTCCTCCTTATTGTGAATAGAGATACCTAACGTGATACAATTTTTTTAAGTATTGCATCCAATGTCAACGTTTTTTGATTTCAATACTGCAGATGCAATTTGGTGGGCAATGATAAATAAAGGTAATTATTTTACACTGAATATGAAGTGCAGTTTTTTTTTGTGAGCATGAAACAGCTCCATTCATTTATGACGAATACCTGTGATCTATCTAGTAAATTGACTTTGTTGAGATTGTTGCTACTTATGTAATGTGGCCACAATGAGTTATAGTAGCTGTTGGCACAAACCTACTTTTCCAGTCAAGCTTAGAGCAAACTATATAGTACCTGCAGTAAGCTGCTGACAAAGGAGAGACCAACTTGGAATTGGTTGTCTCCATATGAGCCAAGTAGACCCTGATTGGGTTATTTGTAGGTTAAAAAGCATTCAGACATCCGAGTTAAGATCACTCTAAATTCATATTCTTTGATTGAAGTATAGCCTGATCGTTGTTTCGACAGATTTGAAATAGCAGCTACTGCCATGTTGAAATGTTTTCAATTTGTTACTTACTCAAGTTGTCACATTTCAGTGTTCGACATTCATACTATCAAATCCAATGTTTCCCATAATTATACATATGGTACAGTATATATCTCAATTCAGCCACAGAGATCTCTTGACAAAAGCCTCAAAGAAACTGAACTTTCTGTCTCCGAGCCTGATAACTAGTGTACTAAAAGGACATTTACTGTCACTCTCATCCTCTGCAAATGATTGCCATCTATTTCATTGAAAAGGAACCTTTGGCAACCCTTCAATTACTTTGAGTGTTTTAAGAGTCGTTCTTGGTGAAAAAGGCTCCAAACCACAGTGACACCAGAGATGTGGTTCATCTTTCAATGTGACCAAGAAGACAGGATAAATGTCCTCTCCTTCTGTGTGCTGAAATCCCTCCAGTTGGTGAAGTCATAAGGTTAAAAACTAAACTTAATGGTTGACATGAAAGGGAACAATTTGCATGTGACATCAGATGCATGCATGCTTGCACAAAGATGACTGAAGGTTGTAGACAAAAGGTTACCGGAGGTTACAGAAGACGTGACACCGGGCCACTGTGTGGAGGAAAGGTGAGGGCGTAATAATGGAGCAATGATGATAAGAGATTGTCTGAAGCAGATAGAAACCATGGCAAAGATAGATTTGAAAGCATTAAAGAAAACATCTGAGTCATGACCATCCTTGATCTCACATCTTTTTGCGAGCTGAATCTTAAAAGAATAAAATGAAATAGGGAAAGTATTAAAAATGTGAATAAGATGGAGCCGACTGATCCGACCAACAAAGGTTACACAGATTTATCTCTATGTAAAGCATCTGTGTGATGATTCTATCTCTTCTGTTAGGAAACTAATTCATACTTATTAGTTCAGTCTGGATCACAACTATTGGATGGATTGACATGACATTTGGTCCAGACGTTCATGTCAACACATCAATGCATCAAATAACGCAGCTTGGTGAGTGGCACTAACTCTACGTACCTCTCGACCACCAGTTTTGGATGCGTCAGTGACGTATAGGGTCAATATACGCTCATGACATGCAGAGTGTCTTTTCAAAATAAACTTCTGTCTTCACCGGAAGTTCAGTGTGTGTGCAACAACACCACTTATTAAGGTTTAGGAAATGGGCAACTTATAACTTACATGACTACAGAGTGACTAACTTAGTGTCTTGAACAAAAGCAACAACATTGGGTGATCTTTGGAGATGCTGGTAGGAAGATTGTGTTAAATTAATTATAATTATACTGATATTTCTGGGACATTCTGAGTAGGAACATGTAGCTTTGGCTATCCTGCTGACTGACAAACACACACACAAACACACACACACACTCTCTCTTACTCACTCACACATATCATTTGTGGCAAAATGAGAGCGGCTCTGTGGTTTTCTGTTGGAAACATATACTCTAACTACATGAACAATAGCTTCCTTTCCGAGTCCATCACAGTCGCCCTCTGATAGATAAACTCACACGCCAACACACTAAAGTAAAACAAACACATTCAAGTTGTTTCTGTGTGCTAGTTGCATGTATTCACTGTGGGTTTCCTCCAGGAGCTTCCGTTCCCTTTCAATTACATTTAATGCGTCTGTGTTTGCGATGATGGCCAACATGTTATGTAAAATGTATTTTTTTGAGTTTGTGTATATGTCATTTATGATTTAAAGGAAGCAGAAAGCTGTCTCAGTGTAATGTTTAGTAGCTGGCATTGCAGCTGCAATAAGATTGTCATAATGTCTCCAACTTATAGACAAACACAACACAAACCACTGTGATAGCCATCCCCGAACCTCAAAGGTATCATCTTATGGTGTCCTTTTACTAAATGCCTCCATATAAACATGTAATTTCCCCAAAGGCATGAATGCCTCCATCACACTGTTTATTCACACATTTCCTCAGTGAGTGTTGTTATCAGTGGGCATCTTCTCCCTGGGGTGGTTTCCTTCTGCTATCATGACAAAAAATTTCTTAAAAAGCAAAGCCACGGATATGTGAACATCCTATGTCCTTACATGCCCCTGCAACACACACACACACACAATGAGACATTAGTTTTTATGGACGTACGGATGGGTTTACATTGGAGTCAGTTGTAATCCTGGTGCGTCTCATACAGATGCTAAAGGATGCCTCTGTGCGTTGGCATCAGCTGAGGGGTACTGACCAAGCTGTGGTGTTGAGAGTGAGAGCGGGTTGCGTGGAGCCCACATTGTCACTAACTGCACTCCCCGTAAAAAAAAAGAATCAAATTTTTGGAAAAGCGAACAGCTCGAACGATGATAACAGAAGACAAAGCCTTCAGATCACAGTGTAAAAGGGAACCCTGTTGTCTTATGAAGCGGGTCGGGGTCTTTATTAACTCGTACAATCATTAAAAAGCAAAAGCAGCAGCTGTATGCATTCAGTATACCTTCAGTAGATGGCGTTGCATAGAAGTGCTACTGATGATGTGCTGTACTCTGCTAATGTTAGCTAGGAACAACGTAGAAACTTCTCCCGGTAACAATTAACACAGCTGGATACTTGTCGGACCCTGATGCTGCGCTATTATTGGCCAGTGATGGGTCAAATTGACATGAATCACAAAGACCACAGAGGACCATCAGACGTGAACGTTTTAGTCCTAAGGTAATCTCCAATACAATTGTAACGTCTTTGTCAGATGGTCGTCTTTGTATGCGGTGGTACATTGGCAGCACACACCCTGATACCACGTCTTGGCGAGCTGTGATATGCTTACATAACACTGAGCTTCTTTCTGATTTTCACCATAAAATATCCACATTGTATCGTATGTCTGTCTTGTTAAATTGTTAATGTATATGCTCACAAACAGTAATATACACCCAATGGATTTAGTGTAGAGCATGAAACCGTTTTGATCAAACTCTTGTATTTTTGGGGGCATATGGGTGGAGAGGATGAATGGCTATAAACCACTTTGACTGTCTTGCACGTACACACACACACACACACACATACACACACGTACAGAGTATAAAGATGTGAATTCTCTAACACCCTTGACACGTAATCAATCACTCTGCTGGAAGTGTGAGTGTCTGAAGGTCTGCAGATGTTCACCATACTGTGCGGTAGCTCTGGTTAAAGCAGGCAGTTATTACCCCATTAAGTATCCAGGCACACACACACACACACACACACACACACACACACACGCCACTTATACACAGTGTGCAAGCCTGTGATCAGAACTATGGCTCTTTAAATGTAAAACATGTCAGGAAAAAAGGATGATTTTTTTTTTTATAGCGCAAATGTAACTGTAATTTAAAATACTATGGGGGGATATACAAGCTATCAGTACCACAAATAGATACCAGCAACTACATTTGGTTTTGTGTCATATTCCTCTGCAAAAGAAAAATCTACTGAGTGAAAATGCTCACCTCAGAGCATTGAACATGTTCTAATCTAAGCTTCCTCATGTGGAAAAACGAAGGCTTTTTGATTTTTTTTTAAATGCTAGTTCAGATTTGTTGGATAGCATACAGTGAGGAGTGACAGTAAGCGCATGAGAGAGAGAGTGCAGGGATGATACGCAAGACGGATCGTGAGCCGGATTCATCCCATCATCCCCTGACATTGTGAGCACCTACTATCTGCTTCAGCCTGCTGAGCAGCCATCGCACTCCTGAGAGACGTCTGCTGTGGGTGTAAAGGAGGTAACGTTTAGTTCTAGAGCACATTTAAACACAGCATGAAAGAATATTAAAATGTAAATGAAAACAAAAACAAGGACAACAATGAACAGAAATGTACAAATACAGACTCGTACACATGATAACAGATTGAATTGTTCTGCCTGTACACTTAACGCTGATGAAGAAGCAGTTTACTGGACGCAGTTCACTAAATAAACCTGCCTCACCATCACCAGTTCATGTTTCTTGTTATCCAAATTAGGGAAGGTCTTATTAGACACTGATTTGCTGTTGACCAGGGCCATTTTCACTTTCACGCTAAAGACCTTATTGGTGTCACTGAACGTGTTCCAGTGGGCAAACGTTTATGTACTGATTGTTTTTGTTAGCTTGCTTAGTGGTGCAAAGTGGATGGAAAAAAAACCCCTATTTATTTTAATAGGGTTAATAGGGAGAATGGTGACGGTGTCGGGGACCATAGAAGGGCAGCAGAGTGAAGGTGGTGAATGAGAGGACTCTGGGGACTAATGGTGTTTTTCCAGCAACATGTTCTGTGGTTATGTTAGCGACAGTTGAGGCCAGCGGGGCGAGCTAGTGGGGGAGAGAGCACTATGACAGCATAGGCGGGAGGCTGTGTGTGGGATGTAAGCGGTTAGTCACATGGAGAGGACTGTTTAGCATGTCTATATCTACACATCGTCCATCAGAGGGATGCCTCGTGTGTCGTTCTCGGTTGCCAAAGGGCACTTGACCAAGCCGCGGTATTTGAAGAGTTGGGGGTGAGAATGTGTAACGCCAGCTGCCGGAAGCTCCTCACAGGACGCCGATTGGTCCGTGCTCTGTCTTGACGCATTACTTGAAGCCTGACGAGATGGATTTTCATGTGATACGTGAGCTTGAAATTCTCCCGTGATCTCGTGATCTCGCCTGAATCCAGCTGCCGTGCAAGTTAAGGTAGTGAGGGCCGTCTATTTAAAGATAGTTTACAATTTGGCTCTATCTTAGCGGTGCTGATTAATTAAACAAATGTAAAACATAAGAAATTATTAATTATCAGATTTAATACATGGGGGTTATATGGAGAGATTTTTCAATACCATTTTTTTCCAAATACTGGTTCAGATACCTGAACTTAATAATGATAATATATAATGTTTTAACACAATACATATATATATATATTTTTTATAACAGCGGTGTACTACTAACCCTGTATGAATGTAATATGATTGCTATACTTTTTGCATGCTTGCATACAAAGAATAAATGACATAGAACGTTCTTTTATCATCTAGTCTGACGGATTTTGTAGACAGGTGATGTCAAAAATGGTGCACAGACTTGCATACTTGCCCATAACCGATCCAGTATTTCAGGAGGCACTTCCAATACTGACATGGGTATCGTAACAACTCCAGTAAAAATGAACCAAATGATCTCCGCTGAGAGACAGAGCGGCCGCCTTCTTGAATGTCCTTTCAGCTTGTGAGCAGATGCAAAATCTGTAACTCATTCACCCCTATACCTTTGACTCTCAGTAGTGTCCAGTTGCTTACAGAAAAGGAAGCACCGCCTCTCTGGCACAGGTGTGTGTGTGTGTGTTTGTGCTGAGGTGTGATGATGAGTTGTATGTTTGAGTGGGCCTGGGGCTCATTGCACAGTGACTCAGTCCTGTTAGCAGCATGCCTCTCAGACATGTGAGCCTGCCAGCAGCTGAGCAGTGTGTAGGCCAACAGTGTTAGCAAATAACGCGCGACATGAACAACGTGTAGGGATGCATGTGCGTGTGACTCCAACATACCTCTTTGCCTCCACCTCAACTAATTAAAAAGGATGATTCAACCTGGTGGTTTACTTAGTCATCGCCAGTCCTCTCTCTGCTTAAATATAAAAAAAACAATCAATTTGAAACAAAATGTATTTGAACTTTCTGGATGCGGTTTTAATATCACTGTGTGTTGAGGGACTTCATTCCTGGGAAAATGTCCTTTCTGTGTATTGAGACAATAGGAAACATCTGAAGTAGGACGTTTATAGTGAGGCAATACAATTGATAACTGCATTGGGTGCATGTATCAGATTTTTGGTCGACACATTCTCACGCCCAACTCGTCAAATACCGGTTATTCAAACTATGAGGCTCCAGGTATTCATCTAGCGTTCACAGGAAACGTACAGTTCCCTCCTATTGCTACATGCATACAGTGTCTTTTTAAAGTTAACTTCCAATGTAGGTTTACTTAGTTTTTAGGTTCAGGCACTAATGTATTTAGTTAGGCTCAGGAAGAGGTCGTCATTTGGGTAAATAAGTGAAGGAAAAGCTTTTTGACTTCAACTTTCCCAAATTCTTTCAAAATGTATTTTTCTATCCGATGAACTCCTTGTTGAGAACATGCGTTGGCTGTATATTAAACACTAAAACAACTTTCACCCAAACTGATTCCATATTGCAATATCCCATAGGACCCAGAGACATGTTTGACGATACATCCATTTCATAATTGGTTCAGTGGGTTTACAAGTAGAAGGATGCAGGTCTTTGTTCCCAAACGTAGTTCAAAAAATTCCCCAAATCCCGGGGAAAGGAACTGGATACATTTTCAGGAAGATTCGTAAGTTTCATTCAGGATGTACTTGACTTTGACTTTGAATAATTCTCAACATTATTGATGATACGGTGTCATTGTCGTCGCTACAGCACTTTCACTTAAAGTCCCGGCTGAAGGTCCACAAGGGATGGTCTCAATGTCAAGAAATGAAAATGAAAATAATTCATGCCAAGGCTCTCCATCACACCAGTGGGAGGGATGAATAAACCAGCACACTGAGCCTAACTCACCTACAGCCAAGGACGAGTCCCTAACTCATGGAGTCGCTGAAGGTGTCACCCTGAGTCTGATCCAGTTTTAAGCTGACAACTAATAAAAGTGTTACGCAGTCACTCCCGACAACAATGCATTCCTCTCAAATAAACTTTATTACTATCATATATATATATACACAGGGAACGTCTGCTTTTAACCAATATGCACTTTTAGGAGCGTGGGCTGCTGTGAAGCGCCCGTGGAGCAACAACGTACAAGAGATACATGGAAAATGTACATATTTGTAGTTTTGGTGAACTGCCCATTTAAAAGAATTAAGGAATAGGAACTTTCCCAACGCTTTTCAGAAGAGCAATGTGGGCGTGACCGGCACATGTTGGTGATGTGAGTTAGCCTGTTGAATGTGTTTCCATTCAAATACCCGAACAACAAAGGAGCCCACACACTTTATGCACCTGGAGTTTGGTAGCTTTGTGGCCTGGCTGGAGATCTGCAATAAAGCAGAATTAGTTGTGTGTGTGTGTGTCTGGGTGTGTGTGTGTGTCTGTGTGTGTGTGAGAGGAAGGGCAGGTTACATCGACATCAGGAGAGGTCACTTGGGAGTTTTTGCATCAATCAGTTGATAACATAGTCAGTAAAATCATGTTATTTAAGTGTAATGATACAAATGACTGACTGAGGACCAAGGTGTTATCTGTAATGACCAGGAATTACCAGTATTTTGCTGTGTGTGTGTGTGTGTGTGTGTGTGTGTGTGGAGAGAGAGAGGGAACATCACAGAGACTAGCACATCAGGGAAACACACACCTGCCAGCGCCAAAGCAGGGCGGCCGCCCCTGAAAGCACACAAACAAAGCCAAAGAGAAACCTTGCAGCATCGTAAGCAGGACGCCGATAGATTTCCTTCGTGGAGTAAGTAGCCACTCGCCCTTCAATGTCGCATTTTAAGCATGTAATCAAGTCCAGAGTAATTGAATACGTGGCGAGCATGCCGAGGTACGAAGAGGAGGAGAGGAGACAAGTAGAGAGGAAATAAGATGAAGAGAGGAGAAAAGAGTATACAAGCAGAGGAGACTGGAAGAAAGGAGAGACAGTGGGGATGAGGAGATGAAAGGAAACAAGAGGAGATAATAGGAAACAATGAGAGCAGAAGAGACAAGGAGAAAGTAAGGAGGATAGGAGAGGAATGAAGGCAAAGGAGAAGGGAACAAGCAGAGGAGATTGGAAGACAGAAGAGATGAGGCGAAAACAAGTCACGAGAGGAGAAAGGAAAGGAGGAGAGGCGAGGAGACGAGGCAATGAAAAGGCCCTGTATAAAGGACAAGGAATGGAGAAGCGAGAGGGAACAGGAGGGGAAACAGATGGAGAGAAAGAACAAAGAGAAGCACAAGAAAGAGAGAAGAGAGACAGCAGAGGAACCTAACCAGCCACATATTCTGCCCTACATCTACAGCTCTGCATTTTGGATAATGAAGAGGAGCAGGTGGGCGAATAGATTCTGTCACAGTCTACAAGACGCAAGGGCAGTGTGTGTGTGTGTGTGTGTGTGTGTGTGTGAATACACATTCACAAACGCGCAGACAACCGCGATCATGCCAACAGATCGGCCATTGTTATGACATCACTAATTCTATGGATGGAGCATTTGTGTGTGTGTGTGTGTGTGTGTGTGTGTGTGTGTGTGTGTGTGTGTGTGTGTGTGTGTGTGTGTGTGTGTGTGTGTGTGTGTGTGTGTGTGTGTGTGTGTAACTCCTCCGTAGACGGGCTTAGGGAGCCGACTACAGAGATAATTATCTCCCAAACAGAGTCCCAAGTGCAACATTGTTTTCCTTCTCACAGTCACGGAGAGAGAGAAGTGTCTGTAGGGAAGTGTGAGGGGGTGCGATGAAGAAGTTTGTGTGTGTGTGTGTGTGTGTGTCCTCTGATCTTCAAGCCCAGTACCATTGTTATCGAACGTTTAAAGCGTTGAGCTTCATGCAAGAACAGCAACAGTGGCACGGGAAAACCTGCAGCATGAGCCAATTTACTCATTTTTTTTAAATACATTTTTGTCTCTTGGGTATGAATTCACAAGTGTTCTACTCTGCTGTTACCCAAGCCAGAGGAAGCACCCTGAGTCGCGGGTAAACAGAAATGGAGGCTCACTCAACACGTTCTCTTGGTCATTGTCCTTTACTTAGCTGGCAGGCGTTGAACCAAGTCCTGCTGGAACAGCTTCAACTCCGCTGTCCATACTCTGGGGCGTGGCTCTCCTCCCCGTCTGTTTCTTCTCCCGCATTTGTCCATTTTTTTCAAAAGTAAGACCGTCTTGCTTTAAGGCAGTCAGTACTTTTATACTGTACACATATCAATAAAGCTATTTGTTTGTTGTTGTTAGAAGTTTAGATTTTAATCTCCCACTCTTTCTCCTTTCACTTCGCCCCCGTTTCCAGGTCATTCCAGGCGACTCTGCCTGTTTCCGTCTCCGTCATGACGCCGTCTCTCTTTGTCTCTGCCTGCCCACTGAGGCAGCAGATAAAGAGCTGGCCTCCGCGGATGGAAAGGGAACACACTGCAGAGAGTATCTCCTCTCTGCTCCGCCAAGCGCCAGCTCGCCCCTCCATTCTCTTTCCCGCCATCAATCTCTCTCTCTCTCTCTCTCTCTCTCAAGTGCTCCCAATACATGCTCTTCAACAGAAACCACACACACACACACACACTTAGCTAGCCAACCAGGATCTGTGTTTTAACTATTCACAAACTCCAAAAGCACACTAAAAGCTCCTGGGACAAAGAGGGGGGGGGGGGGGGGGGGGGAGATGTGTGAAGGACAGACATCTCCCTGTGGATAAAAAGCAGATAATTCATGTTGGAACATGAACAAAACTGCATCATTTCAAACCACGGTAAACCATACAAATGGCTCAGTCTTTCCACACGATGAACGTGCAAAAGTGATCAAATTATTCTATGAACACAAGGAGGATTATTTTAATATTTCTGTCCCCATGCATGTCTTGGCCGGGAACACGTGCCACCTCCCACACAGACACCAGTACAAGCCAGTCAGCCATGTCGGTCACTTCTTATCCATCAACTTCACTCCGTCCCTTCTTCATTGTAAGTTCTAATGAAATGTAGCACAAAAGGCTTCTAAGTAGGAGTGGTGTGTCGGCAAATTTGTCAAAAGGATGTCAAGAGGTCTAGGTTAAAACTACACTGTTTTATTGTATTATTTAACATGTTTATATGTAACTTTTGTTCCAGGAGTGCTCTAATGACTATATTTACACGAGTAGTTGGGACCTGCTTCATTATTACCAGCGTGTGGCTGGTATTGTTTTCACCTCATGAGTCTGTAAGTGTGTCATTATAGCAAAATGTGGTCTGAAGGTGCAATCTGGCGATGAGTGGTTAGCCTTAATATATATATATAATTTACAGCCATTATATATCTTATTGTGTCAAAGACATGTTTGTATGAAAAGTACCAAACTGTACAATGAACAGCGCCTTACAAACGAAGGGGAGGAAGTGTGATCGCAGGGTTTTGATCATCTTAAATAACTTCAACTCATGAATACAAATGGTTTATTCCAGCTGTGTGTCATACCTTTTGTTCGTGTCCACTGGTACCCATAAGGATGCACCACCGTTTCCTCGCTCTCGGCTCCTCCAGAAGCCTCCTCCTCGAATCCTTACGGGATTGGAAGATCCTCCATGACGGCAGAGGGGGAAGAATTTCCCGGTCAAACGAGGAGAAAGGACTCAGAGAAGCAAAGGTTATCTTCATAAAAAAAGCACCCAGAAGGCAGACAGGGGAAGCCCAGGAGACACAAAGGACAGGGAACACACAAGAAACATGAATAACAAGAGACGCGGCCGTGGCGGTGACACTTACCACACCTTTTATAGCCCGATCCTCGAATAGGGAAGTCGAATTGTTAGAATGAAGCTTGAATTCATCCACTACCACTTCAATGGTCACAGATGGACCGACCCGACAGCGTCCCAATAAGCCCACAAAGACCGTGTCAGAGAGCAGTGGGCGAGGGAAAGCCAAATACGAGAGCAAAGCACTGATGCAGAAAGTAAGACAATAAGTAGGCGATAAGAGTGTGTGTGAGTCGGTGAGGAAGAGTGACTTGCTCTGGGCCATAGCTACTATTGATGTTTTTAAACTTGGTATCTGTGGATTTAATGATTTCAGACAAAACTAAAAATATAAATGTAATTGCCAAGTGAAGAGGAGTTCCTCAAGGGGTCTTTGGACCAATGACCTCAGCGTTTCTGAAATTTTTTTTTAAAGCAATGCATGCATTATTTCTATGGCACATTTCATTCCCAGGGACAGGTCTTTCTTCACCTTTTCTTTTTTTTTTTTCACACAAGATTTGACCAACTTAAGGTCATTTGAGCATGTGGGAGCAGCAAGTGTCAAGTTCTGCAGAGTGTGGGGGGGGGGGGGGGGGGACTAAGTCATTTCAAGGCAAAGAGAGCTAAAAAACCCTCCCTGCTGCTGTCAGAATGCAGATCAGCTGCTTCCAGAGCTGAATCCTGACCTGGAGGTATGATGTCCCTGCTCCCTCAGCGACACTTCACACCGGTACCAGGATTAATAGTCATACCAAGCTGCAGCAGCAGACAGACAGACTGGCAGGAGCGTGGGAGGGAAGTGATGAAAGAGAATTTCGAGAAGCTGAAGTGTTGCAATTTGTGAGTACTTGCGATTACTTGGGAGTGTGAATCTTACTTATCTAAAGAATCTACTAAAGCCCCGTTCTCAGGGGGGACAAGAGTTACCTGGGGGACTTCAGGTGATGTGGGAATGTTTAGCGTTGCACGTTCCTCACCGGATTAAGAGTCTTTGTTTAGCTGAAATCTACTGTCCAGATCCCAGCGCTTCTGTCCGGATTCCGACTACAATGTAATACAATTTTAAAAGTGTCCCCGTGAAGTTTGTTTTGAGGTTTACGAAAGATAAAATGCTGCCGTGCATGTCTTACATCTTATTTACTTTTCTGATTTTGTATTTCTTACTGATTTCTAACACCATGTTTTCATTCGCCTGTTTACCCGTTAGACGCTGTAAAACTTTCCATCCTCCTCTCTGTCGTCTCTCTCTCTCTCTCTCTCTCTCTCTCTCTCTCTCTCTCTCTCTCTCTCTCTCTCTCTCTCTCTCTCTCTCTCTCTCTCTCTCTCTCTCTCTCCACAGGGGCGACGAAGAAAGAGCTGGCCTTCATGCATGAGAAGGGAATAAGGGATCCCTCTGTCTGTCTCTGTGAAGACAAAGAGGCAAAACAGAGAAAACACAAATGGAGAAGTAATCCGTAGAGCAACAGGCAAATCGAATCATAGAAAGGATTTTTGACAACTATTAAAACTGCGAGACACTGATAGTCTGAAACTCGGATGCCAAAAAAAAGGGGGTCATCATTAGAAAAACCACAAGGGCCCACTGCATCGTCGTAAATACTCGTAAATACTCCGAGCACAATGCAACTCTGCCTCTTGAGCCGAGTCTCCTGCTGATTCTCTACCTCCCATGATTCAGATAAATGGGCTGATTTTTTACTGGCTCCATTGTAAACCTAATTATCCAACTGAGAAGAATACAGTGTGTTGTATTATGATTAGTGGACCCTTTTTTTTTTTTTTTGCTGAGAGAAACACAGCTTTCTTTTGTCCGGAATTATCAACATCACCTCGCACAGAGCTCGGTCAAGTCCTCTAAGGACCAGCTAATCAGATGGTCTCTCTTCACCTCCTGAATAATGGCCGCGTTGTTCATCAAATAATGGGAGGGGAGGAATAAATCGAGTTGTATTCCACTGAAAACATAGAGGAGGCATTCTCCACAACAGGTCGCTGTGACCGTATTGCAGCAGAGTAATTGTTTGGCGGCTGCTTATACAATTTGACATTGTGTAATTAAATGTGGGCTTCCAATGACGTCAATAACGTCAACATTATGTGATATCTCTGATATTTAATGCTTAGTGTAGTATGAATTAAATAACTAGAGAAAGTCAATTGATATGAAGTTTAAGAATGAGGAAACAGTATCAGATAAGTTTGATAGTTTGCTGGCATTGATCAGTACAGTACACCCCCCCCCCCCCATGCTTTACATATTACACCTTAAAAAGAAAAAGGAAGACATTTAGGCTGGACGTGTTCTTTTTTCCTTGTTTAACAATTGTTATCCAACGTGATAATAGGACAAAATATACTGTATTACATTATAGTACAGTGACTATAACTTACTAACTTAGGTCTACATTGTATTGTATTGTGATGCAGTATGTTGCGCAACAGTAGGTACAGTAGCCTAGAACGTTGAAGAATGACCTGTTCGCCAGTCTAAATGTCCATATTGCGGATGCTACTGTGCAACTCAAGCTGGACTCTTTGCTCAGCATCCCTCAACGTCAGGCTGCTATGATTCATGACGCGGTCGCCCTAATGTCCTCTGACATATGTCCCCGTCTATTGCCTGGTCCCCCATTCTTTGTTCTTTGTCCCCTGTCCTCTCGTTCTCACTGCCTCCTTCTTTGCAAAGTTCTCACAAAAAGGGGTAAACTTGCCTCACGTCTATTTGTCGTGCTAAGGCTCAGACTGATTGGTTTTCAATTCATGCGTGCGTGTGGGGTGGCGCTGTCAATTTCAGATATGTTTTGCATTTTGAATAGAAGTGTTATCCCAGTGATTGCACGATATTTCATACTTGAACGTTTGTGTGTGTGTGTGTGTGTGTGTGTGTGTGTGTGTGTGTAAGTAACACTGTGTAGTGTTTTGCAAGAAGTGTCAAGTGCCAAGAATAACCTTTGTTAAGCCTTGTGGTGCCTTTTGTTTAAGGCGTCTTTACAAAAGACAGGGTTTTGATGCTTTCGTCTAAGCATTCAATTTAGCGTGGAAGCAATTACCAAAAGATGTAACATAAGTTACATAAAATAGGAAAACATTGTAACCCAAACCACGATCTTTCCCTAAACCCTAAACCATTAAGTGTTGTTTTTTTCAATTCACTAGGTTAAGATGAACATTATAATGGTCTAAAGCTCTAAAACAGAAAAGGCTTTTACTTCAGCATTACAGGAGTCTTGCATTTCGATCTTGAAACGGTAACGTATACTTTTCGAGTGTGTGGCAGCAGAGGCACATAAAGCGTTTATGCACATTTATGTACAGAAAAATACCTGTGGTGGAAATTCGCTGGAACTGTGACACGACTTTATTTATTAAGTTTTATTTATATAGCTGTGTTTTTTTGGCATGTTGCATTATGATTTGTTCACAAGTGTACGGCGGTGAGAATCTCCAGCTCCAGGTTGTCATAACCACAGGCAGGCGAAGTAATACGATCTCAGGGATCTGCCTTCCTGTTGGCCATGGATTGCTTCTGCACCTGGGGGTACACGGCTCCTTGCCAGGGAGAGAGAATTCATTGCCACATGTAGTTTGGATCGAATAGATAGCCAAGAACAGGGATGGAAAAAAAAAGTGGGGCTGATAAAGATGGGGGCACGCAGAATGGAGTACAAGATAGACTATAAAAGGGGAACTGAAGGGAAAGATAAAAGAGAGGAAAGAGGGCAGAGCAAATGAAAAGATAATGTTAAAGAGAAGTGTTGAGAGAAATTAGAGCCGGGGCTCTGAGAAAAGGGAAAGAGGTATGAGAGCCTAACAGAACACCTTGCCATCTGCATTTCAATTTCCTGCAGCTCACCAAAGCTCTGGTTGCCGGTCTTACTTTCTTCTCTCTTCTCCGTTCAACTAGCTGTTTTTTTTTTTTTCTTCATGCTCGTATGCCTCTTTCCCTCTCCATCTCTTCTCCCCGTCACCCTTTACATTGTAATTCACTCCTCGTCCCCTGACAATTTGTTTTGTTTTTGAGGAACAAGCGTAGCTCGTAGCCGGAGCAGACACACAAAAGAAATGTTTCCAAACGGCATCGCATTCATTCATACAAAGTGCGTATTCAGAGAGCGGCTTCCACTTGCACTTGTTTTGCTGACATTAAATGCATATTTTCAGTGATGGAAGTACTCATATTCTCTACTTACGCAACAATAGCAATACCACAAATGCACAAATGCATTATATTCCAAGTTCTGCATTCCAAGTGCTACTTAAGCAAATTGGTTGTCACCAAGTTGTGCAGAATTGCTCCCTTCAGACCCGCGGTTCAACCTTTTTATTACTCAACTCTATCAGATGAGCTGGAGTATACCCCGTTGTTGACACTGCATTCAACTGACAGGTCATCCAAATTAAACGAAAACAGTCATTTGTCATTGCCAACAACACGTAGCAGCCTGCTCTCACTCTCCAGGCACACTTTAGCATGTGTGTTATGAGACACAGCTTGCTCTCAGCTCACTCCAACGTCAACCCATCGGTGTCATTCTTCGTCGCTCAAAGCAACGGCCGTAGTTTAAAGAACGAGAAGGTCCACTGAGGCCAGAAGGGGAGTAGTGGACGGGACAAATGGGACTTTCACTCAGCATTTGACTGACAGCATTACGTAATGTGATGCTCGTTCACTGACCAGCATACTTATTTTAAGCCAAACCATTGTATTTTCCTGAGGTTTTGTTGCCTGAACATAACCTGAACGTTTACTAGGTTTTACAACGTTGACCAAGGCTGAGACAAGATATGATGAGTAGGGGTGAGATGGCTTTGCACATGCAACAACTCAGTAGGAAGACATCCTGTTACAAGTCACTGTTGAAAAAAGCAATGTTTTATGATGTGACAACTTTGTGGTTAGGTTCAGGCACAACTACTACATTGGGTGTATGAAATGGGTAAAAAAAACAACTTTAAAGGGAAACACGGCTCAGTGAGCAGGAGAAATCAGCTTCCTCTGTGAATAAAGCACGCACTAAGGAATTTATTGCTTCAACTGATTACATTACCAACAACACTGATTGGAAATCCACATAAAAAGGTGCCACATGTTCCCTTTATCTTTAGGGGACCTTTGCCACCTCATGGTGGCAGTGAGGTGGTTGAGTCCAGGAAATGAGCGCGGTCATACATCAGTCTCCTGTGTTAAAGTCCAATGTTTTATTGGCCCATCTGCCCACCCGGACCTGCTCTCTATGTGGAATGTGTTGCTCTTTAACAGCGTCACAGGCACTACAGGGTTTTGCCTCTTGAATGTAAACATGACATGTATGACTTGCTGAAATGACTAGATGGTGTCATCTTTTCCTTTCAGTTTGTTGTTGTACTTATATAGGCTGTTAGTTACCTCCTGACATCTCTCTCTGGTTAGTCGGATAACTGTTTTGTAATGAGCTGTCATATTTGATATATTATTTTATGTATTTGTCTGCAAATACATGGTGCATTTAAATTCCCCTGAAACATAGGGTCTGCATGTCAATATTATCATGAAAGCTAAGAGATTCTTTAGAAGACACACCCAAGGCAAGCCATTGACGCATGCAGATAATACAGAGAAATGTAGCTACACTGTGTTATCAGGGTCTGAGGCGCCTTATTATCTCTCACTGACACAGCATCCTCCAGTGGTCAAAGCCAGCACTGCAGACCCAGGACCCTCCTCCTGGTGAGAGATGTCTTTATTTACACTCCGCTTGTGAAATCATTTAGATAAGAGCTGAGATGGGCAGCTGATAATCGGGACAGGCTGCAGGGCAGGACGAGGCTGTAATTGACTGGGGCAATCTCTCTGCGTCTCTCTTTTATACTCTCTCTATCTCACTCTCTCACTCCGTTCCGTCTGCTCATTGAGAGGAGAAACGTTTTTCACTTATTGTTAGTCAAAATAAGGCCATTTACTAATCCAAACAGATGCCTTGTGAATCATTTTTTACAACCTCTAGAGATGCTGCATATATTCTGATATACACGTGAACCTGCCTGTAACACTACTCGTATCTCGTCAGACATATTGGCACTACTGCCGCTCGTTGGACTCTTAAAAGACACTTTTATAGTTCGTAAGCAATTGTGATGACGTACAGAAGTGTGCGCGTGCAGGTTGGCAAACAGGAGTACGGCGAAATCAATGGCTTTGACATAGCTGTGCTCGGGGGGGCCCGTTGTCTCAATATGTCTGAGTGTGTGACCCATATGGAATCTGATGATATTATTCCCCTCAGAGCACAAGGATCTCGCCAATGGATGAAGATGATCCTCGCTGTGCGACAGTTTTCAGGGAGCTCATTCCAGACCTGTGTTAGTGTGAAGTGTCAGTGTGTATCTGTTAACATAGTGCCATGTGGCTACAGCGAGAGCTACGGTGAGTGGTGAAGTACCAGTAATTGGTTCCATTTATCCTCTTCAGACTTTCGGGCATCCACACAAAAGAAAGTGTTATCGTAGAGGTTCCTGTGCATGAACACAACACAGAGACACACACACACACACAAGCTTCTTGCCTGGCCTACTAGTGTGAGCCAAGGGAGCCTCTTCTGGGTTTTACAGTGTTTATGGGATTTTCAGGTTGGGCAGATGAGTGCGGCTGAGAGCTCCCAGACAGAGATTCAAGCGTTTTTTGCCAAGAGCACATTTCTGTCCGACTACTCGTCTTCCTCACTACAGTCAGAAACAATTATTGAATCAATGTCTGACGGTCGACTGCCCCGGCGTGATTTCCTTTACCGCTCTGAGAGAGGTGAGAGTCGTTGTCATTTAGAGGAACAATAAACTTGTTTTGTTCTCTTATTTAAAGCGGTTTACTGACATTAACCTAACGCTATCTGGCACATGCTATTAACCAGAGTGAATCACAGCACAAAGGAAGCAATAGATTTGGAGTTGGGGTTGGCCCAGTGGAAATGGAATTGAGTAGTGTGGCAGCTGAAGGTGTTAGCGTTATGCTACACCCAATGAGCTGAACGGCTGATAATGAGATGTCAGCGGCGACGATAATGGATTATATTCTTGCTTTTCCGAGTGCTCAACGCTGCTGTTATACATCACTTTGGCATGAAGTTGCTGTGGAGGCTAATCTGGGAGGAAAAACAGTTTGAAGCCTTTAGTTCTTCGACTCTTCCTCCTCTAATATACCTAACTGAGATGAACGTACGCATCCATCACCTGGGAAAGCTTTGTGTTTTCATTTTCATTACAAATGCAGTCAGAAGGAACCATACCAATGGCTTTGAATTCAAATGTTTACGCCACATACTTTACATCATAGCTAACCATGCTGCAAGCCATGTGGTTGAAACTTGCATTTGTTTAATCCATCATGGTGCATTTTTATTTATTTCTTGGAAGGGTAGGATTTTAAAGTATTTTTCAAATCTTTTTTTATTTTGATATTTTTGAATACATTCAACAGTCGAATGTGATGAGGCTGTTCCGATAATACGCACATTGCATGTCGGTGTAAAGAGCATCGATGAAAAGAGTAACGTCAAAACACAACTTTTTTTTTATTTGAATAGACCGATTCTCGACCCCGGTTGGATCTTTGTCATTCAAATGAGTACGATGACCACGTTTGTGTCTCTGCTTTGCCCGGCCTGCTTGTGTTTCCTTCCCTCTTTGCAAAGAGTGGGCTGGCAGAGGCAATATAAAGTGAGTTTTTCGAGACATTTGAGACATTGAGTTTTTTTTAAAACCTGCAGCGAAGCCACTGCAGCAGAAACAAAAAGTTTCAACATTAAGAGACGATATGCGCATTTACGCACGAGGAGGCACTGCAGCGAAACTCCATTGATTATCATATTTTTCTCATGTCTTTTATAAAATGACATGTAGAAGGTCTTTATTAATTTACTTTTCATGGCACAACTCTCATAGCCTCCTGTCACTGCATCCCAAAATAAATGAGTTTGAACGGACACCAATTATGAATGTGCCTCAGTAACCGCCAACCGAAAGCTGATCATTTACCTGTTACTGCATGTGGCTATTAGCGCCCATCTTTGTAAATTGGACTGTTTTTGCAATTAGGCTCAATTGCATATAGAGGGGATGATGTTATGCCAAATGTTTGCATTTTACCCAACTATATTATTCATAGATATGTGCAAACAGCACAAGATAATCAAGACATTATATTTCCAAGGGAGTTGTACTTCACGCTTTGCGGGGTGATTTGAGACTTTCACGTTTTTCTTTTTTGTTCTTGTTGGCACAGGTTTAGCAGCAAAAAAGCCATGCAAGCAATTTGTGAAACTGCCCCTGAGTGTTTGATATGTGCATAGTAGACAAATGAACCACCCTGACTCACAGACGTTGCAGTCCATTTCCAATAAGTCTGAAATTAGGGCCATACCCCTGTCTTTCTGCTACAGTTTGAGGACCTTCATGCAATTTTACAATCTTGCATTTAAATGAGGCCCAAGACTGCACTCGGTTAATATGTTAAAATATAACAATGACACAGGAAGTTTGCAAGGACAGGTTTACATGTACAAGGCTCAGTAAGCAGCAGTGTGTTTTTGTATCTGTGTATCCACAAATGTTTTTTATCTGACCAAGCAAAATCACTACTCACCCCATAAACTTGGAGTGAATAACAAACACTCTGATTACTTATAAAATCTAAGCCCCATTACCTTATTGGCTAGAGAAATGCCTCTGCGCCAACATCTGATGTGATGTGACCTGCTGTCCCATTCCACTTGCAGCATTTTGATCCATTTTACCCTAATGAACTCTCTCATGCATTCACATTAAGCTTGCAGGTGTTGTCAATGAATATCTGTGAGGGTTCAGTGCCTAGGACAAAGGGTGGACATTGTGATTGAGCCAGGGTCACTGGACTGGACCGGAGCTGGAGCCTGTCCCAGAATACTTTAGGCACAAGGCAGATAAGCACTGCATATCTACTTTTAGAAGGATAATCTCGTACATCTCTTTTATTTTTAGTTGAAGTTTGAGTACAAAGCTCGTGATGATTATTCAAAGCCTACCTGTTTTTAGTTTGGTATCTTGTCACCTTTTCCACAGCTCTAGAGATGGCAGGTAATAATAACTCATCACTTAAAAACACAAAGTCCGGTCTCGAAAACAGGTCTCCTGGTTTAAAACCCTGTCTTTGTTTGACCCACTACATTACATCGTAGTTACTTGAAAGTCTGATGTGTCTCATACAGACAAAGACCAAAGGGTGCTTTGTGCATCTGTATCAGACGCGTGACAACGCATTGTTATTTGACGCCCTGGGAATGATGTCGTACTGGGTTTCATGCAGGCAGCAACCTCCAGTCCTGAAAAGGGAAGTCAATTCGGAATTACCTTAAACTAGCATTCTTTCAAATGGCCATGAGGAGGAAACTCTGATGGCCATTAGTTTGATTGCATATAAGTCGACAAGAAAATGACTCTACTTCTCACTTGATTTATTACCTCAGTAAACATTGTTAACATGATTTATGGTCTCAATCTCTAGTTTTCTTCAAACAGCATGATGTCCATTTTGTAAACTATGGTCCCATTTAGAGAAAAATAGACGACAAAGCAGGGTACCGCAGTCCAAATATGGTCAGTTCCTTTAACTTGTTGCAAAACAACAATATGGCGACGGCTAAAACCCAAGATGGCGATGGCCAAATCGCCGAAATCCTATTTATAGTCTATGTTTTTGTGACATACACCATTTGGCAACCAAGGCGCTCTGTAATTTAATTCTAAGTAATTCGTTAATGCTTGTCTGCAAAGGGAGTTGACATGAAAGTTCAACCAAGGGTGACTCAGGCAGTGGTGGCATCCATTTTGTCATATTTCTGGTGGAAAGGCTGCCATTCTGTTTAAAATTGGTCACGATAAGCTACCAACTACCCTGTCTATGAACTCTTGAGCTTACAACGAGTAAACGGATTTCTTTGGCAGATATTTCACTCAAAAACAAGAATGTTTGGCTCATTCTGTCTGCTCACTCCACCATTTCCAGAAGCAACAGGACTTTGTGAGTCACAGACAGCACACTGGGTGGTGCTTGTACGTATATGTGTGGAGCTCCCGTTAATCATTATCATTCCATGTTTATTCAGGAAGTTATTTGTTCAAAACAGACAAATCATTAGCAGGCTTGTAGTCGGATTGGGATGTTGAGAGGCTAAAAATACACACAGCATAAGGTCACACATTTGTTTTTTTCCGAATGCATGTTCCTGTCTAATCCTATCTACCTGTTTCCTTACACATGTATTCGCACACTGCTGTTTTAATGCGAATGCTCGAACAAATAAATACTAAAACATGTGCATTCCTTATTTTTGTCTTACACCTCCCTCCTGCCACACACACACACAGACAATATACTCCCATAATGCAGTGTGAGCGGGTCTCAGCTCTCTTTGTTTTGCTCCCTGTTCACCTCAGTGTTCCTCCTCCGTTTGTAATGATCATTAAGCAGCTCCCCACACACCACGCAGGCAGCAGCTAACAAGGGAAGCATGTCCATGTTGGCTATTAGAGGCAATTAAAACCGTGTCTTATTGTGTGTTGTTCTGCACAAGTGTGTGTGTGTGTGTGTTGGAGCTTGCGTGTGTGAGTGGGAGAGAGAGTCAACCTCATGCAAGCACGATCTGCGCAAGGACACAAATGTGTGTGCGTTGTAAAAGTAATGGTGTGTATATCAGTTCTCTCCTTCTATCTCTTTCAGACACACAGAAAGACAGAGAGCATGCTGTTAGGCTCATTGTCGCCATGGGAATAAAGATGCGCTAGTCCCGCTGGTGGAGAACGTGTCAAGCAGCTGACAGAGAGAGAGGACTTGCCTCTGAGTGTGTTTGTGTCCGACCTAGTGACAAATATGGATAATGAGCTGAAGCAGTTGGAGATGTGGGTATTTTGACTGCTTGATTTCCGCTGTTGCACGATCCATCATGAGGATCACCTTTCTAACCCTAGCCCTATTTTTAGGCCTCTGCTCTAAAATTGCATACCCATACTAAAAAGAGTGTATTTCTGCAACTACAAGGTCTATTTTAATAATCTTGATGTTATAATAAAGGTAACACTTGTGGGATTTGTTCAGATGTGTAAATATCAGTGTATATGTTACTGGTTAAGAGTAAATGAAGACGGCACACAGCTCAAATTGAAAAGTTTCAGGTTCGCCTGAAAATAAAAGCACTGAAAGCATGATTATCTCTTTTGAATGATGCTAACGAAAGCTTAAAACTCTCCCGAATCATAGCACAACATGTGAACAGTCTCTCTGCAAATTTCGACTTTGATAAAGTGAAGCAGAATAAAATTAGAGAGGTTTTAGTACAGAGAGGTCAGGCGAGGTCACACAAATTGCCTTTTTGGAACCAGCTGTTCCATTGTAATTTGATATACTATATAACTATATATTTCACTTGTTTTATCACTAATAATGTTCAATACATCCAAATACAGCAGTTTGGCATCATTTTGAGAGCCTGAATCCTTTCTGAGCCTGTTTCTGTCTCTCATCCATGGGATTTTCTCGTCTGAATTCCAGTTGCTCTGTGTGTATGTAGACCTATCTCAGCCTATCATTGGTCGATTTCAGTCAATGAGCCCTCCTTCGACGCGTCGGAGCCTCTAGAATTGAGTAGGGATAACGTGATATTGATTGACAGAATCGTTAGCCAGTCAGAATCAAAACCGCGCCGTAAAATCCGATAAGCCGAAAGTAAAATCCCTACCCCCAGCTCCCCTAAACTAGATTGACCCCCCTTTCTTCAAGGAAACAGTTCAATGACAAACAGGATATACGTTGAACACATATTTGAATGGAAATAACCGGGAATTTATCCGTTCTCTTCACGAAATCAGCTAAAGGTGAAGAGCATTTGATTATTATTGATAAAGCGGTTTGTGGTTCTGGTGCTTGTTTGCTCATAGCTCTGTAATGGTTTCACGGAGAGAAATTCTGTAGATATCTCTGGAATCTGTGTCGAATTATCTTGCTTGCTGATGTATTGGTTGTCCGTGTTAGCTTTTAGCTTTGTGTTTGTAGCTTTGTCCGGAGTGCGTAGCTCGCCGAGTCATGCCGAAAAATACGTGATATTGTGGTCCATCTTCTAGTTGATTATATTAGTTGCAAAAAATCTTTTCAAATGGCTCTGTTTAAACAAACCATCTGGCTCGGCAGGTTAGATTTTAGGGGCCAGTGGAGAATAATTCACGGACGCACCTTGACTCTAATTTTGCACCTGGGGACAGCAGGAAACAGTTCATCAGAGGATTTAGGATGTCTCCCATTGATCTCATGGTGTAATAGGCTGATTATGCAGAACCTTACGAGTGAAAAGAGGAATCTTAAAATCCATCTGTGTTTAACTGAAAAAAAAATGTCTTTGTAAGTCGAGAACCTGTTTATGCACACTCATGACAGAGAGGTAGAATTTACATCAGACAAAGTTAATTTTATGAATAATGCATGACAGAAAAAAAATCCTATGATCATGAAATCCAAAGAGGATTGGCCAAGTACCAATATGCGTGACTCTTTAGTGGGTAATGAATGTGCTGGTGGATTATGGTGGGCTGTCATAATGATACTCCATACTTAGGGGTTCCTCTAATCTAATTTGTCTTCTTTATCATAATTGTTTTTGTGTTGAGAAACATTTTTCTCCAGTTTGTTTTGGACATTTACTGTAATATGTTTTTGTTAATTGAAAGCTTGAGTGTTTCTCATTAGGCTACATCTTTTTCCTTATTATATTTGTTGCATTAGTGCTTTGCAGTTATTGTTGGTTATTGCTCGTTTTTGTTCAGCAAAAATGAAAAAATAAAAACTAGGAGTTTTTACTTGGCAAGAAAGAAGCATTAGATACAGCCTCTCAAAAGGACACCCGGAAACTAATAACTTTGTAATAATTGTCTAGAAAAATATTGAATACCCATTTACTGCAAGAAAGCACACTTCCTGCACGCCATTAACAGATTAATCAATGCATGCATGGAATGTACATCTGGTTACAACTATAAAACGACAAAAGTACAACTTTAGACCAAGTAGTGATTGTAAAATGGAACTGGGCTGTAAAATAAAGCTCTATTTGAGGATGTTTCATGGAAACATGTTCGCCACTGACACCACCAATTTTAAATGTTATTCTGGGTTATTACAACTTTGTCTTCTTTATATAGTTCATTCAATTATTGAAACATTGCACTCAAACAATTAGTTGCAAAGGACCCCCTTTTACAGCTTGGAATAACATAAGTCTTGTATCTTGGTATGATTTGACCTCCTCACATTTACACCTGGTATTAGGATGTGCTCCAGTGGCCACATTGAGATGCGCCCACTCTGTCTGTGGAGAGGCGGTGCTCGACGGGCAGAGACCTTGGTGTTAAAATGCTGACGTTCACTGGGAGAGGGCCCACAACTGTTACTTCTACGTCCACACTCGCGCACACACAGAGGGAAGCGAACAAGAGATTCTGAGTGAAAACACTGCAGTGGGTTGGTATCTCTCTGGTCAAGCTAAAGGTTGAGCCCTGCATTTACACCTGTAGGCTACTTTCATGTGGTGAAGCACAATCCAACTGCAATCTGATCCCCCCCAAAATGCAGTTAATACAACACAGTCTCGAGGAGTCAGGCAATCAGACATGTTGTAAGAAAACCCAACAGTGAGCCAGTCGGCTTTTGGCTTGTGACCACTTAAAATGAAGGACTGGCTATAACTTGTGTTCTCTCTGTACCAGATGCATGTGTCTCACAGCTGTATTTGCTGCATGGGTGTGTATAATAGGCAGGTAGCTTGAGATTAAAAAAAGACGACATGTGGGTGTGATGCGGTACACTGCACAGGGATGACTCAATGCTATTTTCATAAACTTATGCTATTTATAGTTTTTTTTTTCTATTTTGAAAACCAGAGAGAATTGTGTGTTTTCCAAATGTATCCAGTCGCAATAAATACGTAGACGGAAATTATTTTTAAATAAAATGTTACCAAATTCTTTGTTTGGCGTAATGAGAGAAGCGAACTATGGAGGTTTGTCTTGGTATTTATATCAGAAATGCCCACGTTCTTGGCCTCGTACCTTCTCAATGTCAGCTGCAGCCCCTCTTACTCCGAGCACCTTGACAGTTTAAGGCAAAGAACTCCCTCCATTGGGTGCTAAGATTAACTCTGACAGCCACACTGCAGGCATTTCTCCCTATGAGATTTTGCTGACACCAGGCTTCGTTGGTGGCTTGTGCAGATTGAATGCTTATATATATATATATATATATTTTGCAACTGTCAACACGTTTCACCAGAGATGTGCCTTATCTGTGGTATTCTACAGTGTGTATAGTGACGCTTGGCATGTTGAAGCCACAACCGGCGGATTTTCCTAAAAAAACAATATATATTTAGAAAAGTTCCCTTGTGACCCGCTACAAGTGAGGCGGTCTTTGTATGTGCAGAGATCTTTCTCTTTTCTTCTTATTTTGATGCAGCGCGAAAAAAAGGTAGCATTAGCTCTAAATGTTGCTAAATCTAGTGAGACAGTTGTCGAGCTGGATTTGGGAGGAGTGGCTTCCTTTCGAAGCCTTCCCTTACACGGGCAGGTTGAGTCAGTAATCAGGTTTATTGATTGCTGTTGGGATGTAATGATCATTTCAACAAGTGTGTTTTTTTGGAGAAAATAACCAACCCTTGTTTTAAAGCCCTGTTGCTTCATAAAACACATTTAAAGATTGTGTTTTCATGACAATGTATTAACAATTTTTCTCTCCGTCTAAACACTGAAATGAATTCTATGTGTAAACATCATTTAAACATATACTGAACCTGCCGACAGCAGCAACAGCAATAGAGGACGTTCAAGTGTGATAAGCCTCCGCTACAATTGCCTGACTGTGCCACAAGTGGAGGACCTGAACAAATCAAACCCATCAGATAAACAGCGAAAACACAAATATGATGTTG
This sequence comes from Leptoclinus maculatus, assembly GCA_032191485.1. Taxonomy (NCBI): domain Eukaryota; kingdom Metazoa; phylum Chordata; class Actinopteri; order Perciformes; family Stichaeidae; genus Leptoclinus; species Leptoclinus maculatus. The sequence goes on from JAVDOI010000016.1 coordinate 1,500,765, forward strand.
TTGACCTAATAAGCTGAGGTCACAGTATTCAATCCTCTGAGCTATTTCTCACTTGTGAGCAGAATACTGCGGCTCCTTCAACTTGTGTTTCTAGAGTATTTCTTAATCATGGTCATAAAATCACGACACTTGCTCTTGTATGCATGAAACACCCATATTCTGTAACGGGCACAACGCATTTATGAAAAACGGGATGCGACTGGAACGCTTGAAACTAGTCACAACTTGACAGGAAAGATAACTTTTTCTTGGCCGATGTTGGTTTTTAACGACGGATTTACATAACTTCCTCAATAGCGACAACAAAAATGCTTTTCATTGTCTGTGACTGTTTACTGCATCTGCTGTGCTTCTGTTGGCTTTGCTTTCCAATCTCTGTGTGAGATTGCTCTGTGTGCAAGAGAGATGCTCATCTGTGCCGTTCTTCTTCTTCTCCCATTGTTCACCCTCACTCAATGAATAAACAAGTGTTTTAAGATGCTCCTCGCACCGATAATCATTCCCTGCTGTTTTTAAACACCTCCACCAAGTATAATGTCTGATTGAGCACATTATGAGGCGACTTGGCAAGGCAGTCGACTGACACGAAAGAGAGAAATTCCTCTTTCAAACCCCCACTCCTCCTTTATTCTGCCTCTTTTCTTACTTGGCTCAACAGTCAATACAGACAAACACATATTGATATTTGTACCGTTTACGCCATGTTCCCTTGTGGATTTCTAACTAAACTGTATTAATGAACACAGTAGCTTGGATCTTGTCACAAAGACACACTTCCAACCCCCAAAGGGACGTTTTCACAGCTGGTTCATTTGTTTGTCTGAACCTCATTTTGTTCATTCTTTAAAGTTATTCAAATGTATTCAGATGTTCAGGTACCAGTACTAGTTGTAGCAGTAAGGTCTACTCTGCTATATTGTGTCTACCTGTCTTCATGGGTCAGTTCACCAAAATTCTGAGAAAGTATTAAAGCTATATGTTGTTCTTTTTGTAAGCTTTTGTTCAGTTACGGTTACAGACTCTCTCTCCACCGCCCCACTCTGATTTGAGTTTAGAGGACAAAAGGCACAATAAATAATGTTTATTTGTCTTCATTTTCTATAGATATCGGAGTAATATCGACTCGTGAATTCATTTGGTCACAATAATCGTCTAATGAAAATCTGATATGGCGACAATCGTTATATATATATATTATTTTTGTCACCCAACCTGCATGTCTTTGTATTGGATTGTGACCGGAGTACTTACTCTGTGTGAACACACAGACTCCACACAGGGAGATCTGAGCAGGTTATGTCGGACTCCTCCAGCTGTGAGGGGTCAGTGCTGCTCACCGCTGAGCCTCTTTGCCACCTTCAGATGGTATCCGCCTTCTTCTGCTCTGTTTTTCCTTTCTGTTCTCTATATTCACCCTCCCTCCCTTTCCTCCTCTATGTCCTTGCCTCCGTTTCTTCCCTTCTCCACACAGTATTTGGAGCGTACGAATATCGTGGTGTCAATCAGCTATAATTGTTGTTTCTTTTCAGTAACAATTCGTTAAACTTGCATCAAGATTTCATAATGTGTCCTTGAAGGAACCCTGGGACGGTTTACGCTTGAAAAGTTGCAGTCGTGTGCCTGATGTAACTTGAGTGAAGTCTTACAAGATGGAGGTGATGAAGCGCTGCTTTTGTGACAGATGAAACTTTCTATAAATATGCGCAGACATCAGAGGTGGGGAAAAATAAATAGCTGAAAATTGCAAGTACTTCAGTGACAGAATGAGACAAGTGATTACACAGAGGGCAGGTGACAGTGTACCTAATTAAAAGAGGAACTAGACTCATTTTGTTTTCACTGTTCACAGATTCTTGTTGATATGATGTTAATAGATGATTTTCAGGGTGAGTCTTCTCCGTGTCCCTTTGCAGCCAAGAGGCAACGCTACTGCAGTCACTGCTAATGCACTTCTCTCTCTGAGGTCGAGGTGGAGTGTTCCAGCTGAATTGGAGGATTAATCTGGGACATGCGTTCATTCGAACCGCCAAAATGAGCTGTCAGAGGTGTTCGCTAAGCTCCCAAAAGCGTCCACAGACGAAGCAACAATTACCGCAGCCCAGAGCGGAGTCCTTAGTCCTTGATGGACACGGAGACTTCTCAACATGTTAGACATACATGCTAGTTTTCTCAACTGGCAGGTGAAATGTCGTTACAATCCAGTTATGCGGGAAATTAAATCAACTGTTGTAACCTGGTTATCCTCGTACACATGCAGCGAGCAAGTAAATAATCACATTTCTGCCTTACCCCCCCCCCCCCCCCCCCACCAGATTTTGGAAGCATTGCTTATTCGGATTCTGGTAGTGATGTTTAGTGGAGGAAACCTCATTAAAGACATCTAACTGGAACTAATATTATTGTTTTGTACATATTGTATGAAAATATATCGTGAATACATAACATGACAGTGTTTTCACAGCGATACCGTCCCTGCCTGAAGTCTTGTCTTGTACATGTTCACAACCAAAAAGAAGGTGGTTATACATCCATTCATCCATCATCTGTGAGGGGGGGGGGGGCTGGAGCCGATCCCAGCTGACATTGGACGAAGGCAGGGTACACCCTGGTTAGGTCATCAGACTATCACAAGGCTGACACTTAGAGACAGACAACCAATCACGCTCAGATTCCCACGGGGCAATGAACCTATAACCTGCACGTCTTTGGACTGAGTGAGGAAGTCGGAGAACCCGGAGAAAGGCCAAGCTGACACAGAGAGAACATGCTAACTCTACACCCGGGCCCCCCTTTGCTGTGAGGCGGCAGTGTTAACTGACCGAGGGTTTGTGTTTGACGAGTTGGAAGTGAAAAAGTGAAGTTCTCTAAATAACTCGTTGGCTCTCCACCTCCCACCAACCAATTAGTGAGCCTGGAGATCTGCCAGGCAACACGATTGGCACCCACTTGTCTAAAGATAAGAGACATAGTTCAGTAGTTGTCAGAATGAGAGTATCGGGGACTGTGGAAGTATAATTATTCACAACGTTATTCATTTTAAACCTCTGGAGTAGTGGTGGGTTTCATTTCCACGCCGGTGACAGTTCAAAGCCCAAAGTTCCCCAGAGTTTCAGAGAACATTTGAAAAATCCTAATACAGTATATTCCACTTTTTTTTTTTCAAAGTGAGTATATCATCTAGTAAAGTGGAACACAGGAGGCTGTTGAGCTGATTTGCTGGTATGATGGAACAAATCATTTGAAATGACTCCCTTGATGTGCAGATTTGTGAGGAATCAATGAGGGGTGGTGAGCTGAAATTCAAAACTCCTTAACGGAGTCCATTTATTTTGTACTCTTGTATTTGGTACTTGAACAGAATGGAGCCTTTGCGCGAGAAGGCCAATTCCATCACCATCCTCCTTCAGTGAGTTTTTTTCAATAAACACTAAGCCCCTGACATCTCCGTCTGAGGTCCTGAATGATATGAAGCAGTGAGAGGATGTTAGATAAGAGGTGTTTCTGTCTAGTCAAAAGTATGAAGTAGAAAATGGACTATGACACACATTTATCAACCCTGAAATTCCTACATTGTCTCATTGATTAGTGAGGACAGAAATGCACAAACAACACACACACACAGAACATATGAGGATGCAGGCCCCAAGAGATCATTCAAGTGTTAAGACTTGGATTCATCTTTTACTTACAGTCGCCATGACAGGGACATTTTAAAACCCTGTAGGCGCGGTGGTAACCTTGATTGACTTGACACTTGCCAAAAGTAGAAAAGAGGGGAAAAGAATAAAGTGAATTTGAACTGCTAAAACGTTGGCCAGACAATCCAGGAGGGGAAGCACCTCTGCTTGACTTGGTGCGTAAGTGACCTTCGGCTTTGCCATCTGCCGACACCTCCAATGACACAAAGTTCTCTGAGGAACCCGCCATACAGATTGTGTCCTCTCTTATTTCCTTTGTTGAACGTATTTGTATTAATACGCAATACATAATAAGAACTGACACATTTTGGTACATACCGATATATCGTCAGTCATAAGCCACGTCTATTTTCCTGTCATTACGACATTTTACACCTCTCCTACACATTTCATCTAAACGTCAACTGGTGCATCATATAATTAAGTGCAACACAAGCAGTTATGACTCATTATACAAACCATATAATAACTACATATGCCACAACTCAGTGGTCATGAGTCTAACTGACTTGACAGTTTCCACTAATCGTATTTGCTAAAGATTACAGGATGCACAGTGAGTATTCTTAAAAATATCAAGCTGTTTTTCACTTCCAGATTAAAAGCGTATTAAAACTATAACCTGCACTCAGCTTGTGCTCACTTGTGCTGTTGCTTTTCACGTATGTTACTTATATTACGTTTTGATTTCTTTGCATATTCTACTTTATGTTGGCACCAAAGTTTGGCTTTGCGCTTTATTGCTACACCAAAAAAAAAAAAAGGAAAAGTCTGCCGATTGTGACGTGTTTTGGCAATGCTTAGCTGTGATGTAAAAGAAAAATCTATGTCAGATCTTTGCTGTGCTTTGATGTATGAAGGCTTACTTCATGCAGGCAATTTTCTAAGTTTCCGGGAGAGGAAAAAAGCACCTTTATTTCTTTGGGCGAGAAACAGCAGATTGGCTTCGCAGGCGGCGGTTTTAGCAGCTTTGAGGAGAGGGCAAGTGAGCAAGGTCATTATCCAGACGTTTTCCCGCACTGTAGGTAAACACAGGGTTGTTCAGTCGGCGCACAGTGAAGGTGTTGACTATGAACCGCCCAAAGAAGAATAGCGGCGGCCAAAGTCAAAGATTGAATTGAGAATTAGTACAGAGAGATGTGTGAACCAGGTGCAAACAGGTACAGTGTGAGGAAGGAAGAATGGGTTGACATTGAAAGCAAAAGCAAAACACACTGGCTACCTTTTTTTTGAGATAAGAAGGGGATTTATTTATTTTTTTACCTTTCAGTGTGCATACAGTAATTGTCACTGAGCACCTACAACATATTTATTGGTGTGTGGTAATAAGGTTTTCAAAGAATGAAACTGTGAGGAGAGATTAAATTGTAGTGACACGCAGTAGAAATAGGGAAAGAGAGGACGGTAATGAGGAACGAGAGCGTACTGGAGGACAATGGCTGTTTGATCACAGCAGCATAAAATAGTTTCAAGGGCAATAAAACAGCACTTAGACCACTATCTGTGGTAAGTGTATCCAAAATGTGTTTTAAGTAATGAGAGGTATGTATAATTGGTTCAAATAAACAGCAAACTTTCCACGTGTGGCTGGACTTTCATAGGAAAACGCATAAAAAATTGATGAGTAGCTTTTCTGTAAGATATACACACCGTTGCATGAGATTAAAAGATGAACCCATATGGGTTCAGAAAGACAAGACGTTGACGACGGCTTACATCTAACAAATCGTCACATTTTGGAAGTTACATACTGAAAATCTTTAACTGCAAAATTAAATCTCTTTTCTATGGAAGCCCATTCCCACCAGCAAAAAAAAAAATGAGATCACTAAAAAAAAAAAAAAATGTAATTCACAAAAAAAAATGTTTAATTAAAAATTAAAAATCCACCCACAAAATAAAAAAAAAATGTTGGTGCATCCATCTGTAACCATAACACTGACCAGATTTTTCCAGTTGCTATAGGAAGTCGAAATTATGAGATACTTTAACACAACAGTCATAGAAGCAGCTATGACATATGAATGGATTGTGAGTACATTGAAGACTTCTTTAAAACGCGGCTTTACAACACATGAAATACAGATGATGTTTCACATATTGTACTGAGCAAACGCACCCTTGAATAGAATGTTAAGCAAGAAGCAGCTCTGGAGTATAAAGAATGAAACCAATGTGGCTGAGGTGGCGACCAATAAACAGCAACTGGAAACATCTTTTTTTTTTCTTCTTTTTTTTTTTTTGCTGACAGAGAAAAAGTAAAAAAAAAAAATATATATATATTTTTTTTGTGAATTAATTAATTCTTTATTTTATTTTTTGTGAATTAATTCTTTTTTTTTTTTGGTGATCTTATTTTTATTTATTTTTTTGCTGGCGGGAATGGGCTTCCATACTTTTCAAACTAAAACAATCTTTTACATAATATGTAAAAGCACAGGTGTGACTAATCACAAGACTGGTATTCAAGACCGATGTTCCCGTCCTACAGTTATGTAGTTGTTTACTTAGTTTATGTACTGACTTGGGCGTTTTTGTTTGACGTTGACCACGCACTTACTGCGACCATAATGAACTGTCACTGTGTGATGCGCTTGGGATACCCAGCGCATCACACAGTGACGGCGAGGAGTCTGACCAAGTGTCAGTATGTGACGAGATGGAATGAGAACGAGTTGTGCACACATGCAAAATACAATTATACAAGATGTCATGTCAAAATGTCTCTCGTTGACTGCTGCTCATGTCTTTTTACTCTTGCAGAAAACGTCCAGTCTTTGATTCTACTGTTCTGCTGGTGAGATTCAGTCATGGGTGAATCTGCAGCAGGGTAAAAGAAATTCCCAGTTCTGACTCGTCTTAGGAAAAGCACCAAGTTGAACTGATGGCTCTTTTCCATTTAAGTCGGTGTATTTGTACAGCACCAAATCATACAATTGTCTCAGAGGGCTCGCATCCCAGTAAGTCAATAAGCTTATTATCTGCTCAACTCAATTGATCCAATATGTGTTCTGAACTCAGCAGTGTACTCACCTGAGCCACATTGTTTCGATCAGAACATACTGTCTTCAGACAGACAACACTTTTCATTGTCTATAGCTGTATTAGCTGAACGATGGGCAATTAATTTGGCTATGGATGAAAAGCAATACAAGTAATTTATATGAAACAACTCAAAAAGAGAGAATATTGTGCTTGTTTGTTTTGCCGCTTATTCGTTTCTACTGTTGGAAATAAACATTTTACTCCTATTACCCTTGTTTTTTTTTTGTTTTTTTTTTACCATCTAATTCTTATAACCCTTAAAAGTACCTTTTAATATTCTTATACCTTATTTTGCTCTAGAATAAAGCAAAAATAGCCGACAAAATCCCTTTGAATAACCGCCATGAGAGCCAGTTGCTCTGGGCTCATACTATGGTCATGTAATCACGTACACTTGCATGTAGGCACACAAGTGCACCTCAGCAACGATGTCCATACACACCGTGAAAGCCCAAAAGCCCATACTGTCACTCATATCCAGAAATGCACTGCACCTAAGAGGTATATTCTGTTCTATTCCATTTACTTTGAAGACCTGTGTGCACGCATGGCGTGTGTGAGTGAGTGAGTGGGTGAAGGTGTGTGTATGTGTGTGTGGGAGAGAGACATACAATGGATGTATTGTAACCTGCATTACAATATAATTTCTAACTCTCTTGCTGCACACACACACACACACACATACATTCTTACATTACAGACGGTGGACTTTTATGCTACTCCAAGTGTGGACTTCTGTTTATGTTTTTTATAGAATAGAAATTTTACTTTTAAGGTTTTTATTCTCATTCATATTACTGCAAATGTGCTGTTAAATTGTTAAAAGAAATTGCCAAGAGGGGACTAGCATCCTTGAGTGATGTTTACCTATCAAAGAGGGGACTTACATATACTGCAGTGGAACTGTACCCATTGTTTCTCTTAATGTGATTGTTAACCACAAAGACTCACAGACACACACACACACCACTATCTGACATCCACATAAACACACAAGTATCATTTAAGTTGCATAGATTTGCTACAGTTATCCATAATACAGCAGCAATGTCCCTAATGGAAACCAGGGAAATAGAATATCTTTTCCCCCACAGGGCAAACATATGAAAATAGCTCAATTTGATGTAAAATAGTAAAAACTAACATTTTGCCGGTGCTCTAGATGGAAAGCCTGCTATAAGAGAATGCTTTGCTGTAATGGCACGGAGCCTTGGTATCAGATGCCGATTGAACAACAACACTGTCAGTCTGTCATGATTTACCAGCAGCCCTGTTCCAATATACGAACCACGAACATTTAACAACAAAAAGAAGAACAAAAGAAGAAATGACCCAAACCTTCTTTTTCTCTCACTGTCACTCTCACCCACTAGCTCATTCTCTCTGTTTTCTCCTGCAGAAAGCAATAACACCATTGTGTGCTGTATGTGTGAAACATGCATGTCTGTTTGTGTGTGTGTGTGTGTGTGTGTGTGTGTGTGTGTGTGTGTGTGTGTGTGTGTGTGTGTGTGTGTGTGTGTGTTCCTCCCTTCCAAGTGTCCCTCCTTACTTGTCAAAATAGTGAGTGGGGTGGGCGATGACAAGTTTTAGGTTTTAACAGCGTGAAGCCAGTGTGATGTTCTCTCAGGTGCAGCAGAGGGATGTGATTGTGTCAGGTTTGGGGGGCACATGAGAACACATTGCTCACTCTGTGTGTCTTTACTTTTTTTTTTGTAGAGCCTCACACAACAATACCTTCCAAAGTAAGGCTGTTTTCATGGTCCTTACTGGATCGATCGTTCTTTGAGTTTGGGTTTTGACAAACTACAGTAAGACTTAAGGGGTAGGGTCAAGTGTATTATTAGTGTTATAGTAAGTATTTGAGGGGGGGGGGGGGGGACACCAGGTTAATAGGGTACAATATGTGACTTCCCCCAGCTGATCACTTACATGAAGACAATTGTTTTTAGGTTTCTGATAATGTATGTTTAAATGTATGTCATTTTGTATGTATCACTCGATAAATCAGGAAATACTATAAACAGCTATTACGAAATCAATGTTTACCGTGTTTTTAGGATTAAAGTGTTTGATAAATCAGGCTGTGGATGATATAAGAAAAGATATTTAGGGGATCAAGTAGTAAAATAAAAACATAAATGTGAATTTTTCGCTCTTTCATTTCCTCTAGTCTGAAAGAAGGCGTGTTATGGAACGAAAATAGACCAAAAATCATTCAGGAAGTGGGAGGATAGATAGAAAGAAGAAAGTAGAGGAGAGCAAAGAGTGATAGAAGAAACAGAAGGAAGAAGAGGGGAGAGATGAAGTCGTGTGGAGGATGCACAGAACCAGTTGGTGACACACAGCAGTGACTCTGGCCGTATCTTAATTGAGATCTTTCTCCAGTCACTCTCAAACTCTTCCTTTCTCTTCTGCTTCCCTCTCAGCCTCCGTCGTCTTCTGTTTAGGTATGTCTTTAGTACGTTGGAGTTGGCTCTGGGTAGGATGAGATACAGAGCAGCAGATATCTTCCGACAAAACTACAGAGAAAGCAATGAGACGTGATTACTTGATGCCACAGAATGTATCCGCACTCGTGTATTTGCACCACTCAATAGGTCTACATTTGAAGCTCAAACTTGGTGCTAAAAAGCTCTCAATGTTCCCACTAATTACCAATGAGCTCTCTTGACCTTTCTACTCACGTTCTCCATCACAGAGATTTGATCAGGCCCCACAGCTGAAGCTGTGAGATTTCCAGTAATTTTGAACTGAACTAAAATAGAAATGGAAATATAGTAGCTAATATTGACGGCCGCCCCAAAGCTCTTATTTCTGCTCCGAGTAGCGAGGAGGGATCTCTGAGGAGCCATGAGCGAGGACGCAGGAGACCAGCCTTCCAGGAAGTGTTCTCTAAATATCACTGGAGTACACTGATCATGTGTGCAGACACAAACTCTCTACATCTGTTAAAGCCGATTGACAGCTGATCCGCCGTCTTCATCAGAAACAGACTTCGCTTCAGAGGAAAGGACGTCTCATTTAAAACATATTTCCTCGTTTCCTCTCTCCTCGCATGGTTTCCTTGCATCTCTCCATGCGTCCCTGGTGGGAGGGACTAAGACGCAAGGAAAAGGACGCAAGCGAGGGAAACGGGGATGCAATTAAGAGACTTTGGGAGGTACCCTTGGTTTGTGTGGCTGCTTTCCTGGCAGGTACTGGAGGTGGGCATGGCAGAGGGTCATCAGTAAACACCCGGGCTCTGTGTGCCAGGTGCTGTTTTAAAAACCCTCTTTAAGCTCAGTTGCTGGAAATACGCATATGCACTTTTTTTGGGAGACATTAATCTTGCATTCACCTACACTGATGAACTGACTGAGTCCGAATGCCATCGCTAGTTTAAAATGAACTCTGTTTTGTTGAGCACCGACAGGCTTATGACCAGGATTGCTCCACATTTAGAAAAATGTGAACAAGAAATAGGATCTGAGCAATAAATCCCAATTGAGCACTGATGCTCGCATTATGAACATAGCCAACGTTCCTGCTGTGAAAGAGGCCTATCTAGCTGTTGTACTTCTACCAACATCAAGTGATAAGCTTATATAAATCACCTGTTGGCACGCCATAAAAATGCACAATACCTCTGTTCTCTCTCTTGCTGGCTGACAGTCCTCCTCTACAAATCTCCCTCTTGCGTCTCTCCAGCATTCTCCTTTTCTGTGATTTGTATCTGCTGCCTCACCCATTACACACACACAGATCTTACTGTTGGATCATACTCCAATTTAAAGGTTTGGGGAATGTTTGATTTTTAATAAAAGTAATTAACCATCCGTGGTGCATTTGGTCAAACTTTTTGTATGGTCTTCTTAACCCAGGCCATTATAGTATTAACCGACTTTGAGGTGACAAGGATCATATCCCGTTCAACAATGAATTGGTGCACTGTGGGTAGTGAGATGCCGAGGGCTGCAAAGGCCACACTGGTCTTCTCCTAAATTTCAGGCAAAAAGAATGCTGCAATTCTGGAGATGCATTTGAAATGGGACAAGCCCCGTCACCTTGTTATGGTGCACTCAGCCAAGAAATACAGATTTCGGGAGGATCCAGTCCCTGTTGTCTGTGTCATCAGTCCTCCCCATTCTCTACGTCGCCTGCACCTGATATTCTGATTTATCTTTCAGTTCTTTTATACTTTTTGTTCTTTATTTTTATCTCCTCTGTCCCCCCCCCCCGTTTGTCATCCCGCCACCAACATGTCTCCCAAGTGTTCGTATTCTTCTTTCCATCCCAACTCTCCCTTCCCTGTCACTGTACACATACTAGACATTCACACCAACTCCCTTGACTTCTCAGTCCACAGCCTTGACAGTGAATAGAAAATGACTCATATGGATATCAATCCTCCTCCTATGAGCACAGAGAGCCCGAGCTGCTTTCGTCTACACAATACTGTTGAAAGCCGTCACGCTGACAAATTGCTTAAGGAGCAAAGGAGGAAAAGAAGAAGGAAATCCAATTAAGTGAAATGTGAGAGAGGGAGGAGAAAAGGTGTTGCACACATTTGTTCCGCAGACAGCATGTGTATGTACTGTCGGAGAGTGGTGAACTCTGAAAGCACAGAACAGACCCAGGACAACTGTCAAGGCTAAGAGGCTTCTGGCAGGCTGATATGACTCTTTTATGAATAAAATGCAAGCATAATTGCTCACTGCTATGGCCCTGGCAGCCTATTAATCATAGGTACACATTATATTGGCTGCTGGTGTCCTAGGGCGTAGAGATGGTGGTGTAGATGTCCGTGGTGTGGCTCAACAATACACCCACGACCGCATACTGCTTATTGGCATCCAGTCAACTTCAAATTATTATTTCTTCCATCGTCTAAACACTCCTTGTAAATGTTGTTGACCAAAATACATCATCAGAACAAAAAAAGCTAGATTATCTCACAGCGTCACATCTCGCTGAATAGCATGCAAGCGATGATCTGTTGCCCAGAAGATGTGGTGAAAGTCTGTTTTAAACAGTGGAAATCTCTCGGAATTTAAAATTGCTCCGCCTATGAATGGATGTGTTGCAAATCAGATACAAAATGACGTTACAATTTTATTACAAATATGCTTGAATTTACTCAAGTGCCACGAATGAGCGTCTGTGTGAACCGTAAAATACGTTTTTTTCCATTCCTGAAAGTGGCAATAAGGTTTCCAATTATTCCGAAACCTCAATAGTTTGACAAATGTCCATTGGACCAAAAGCCCATTTTTTTTCGGACAGCCCATTATCTCTAAAAGGGGCTTTCCAAATAATGGGACTTCTGCAACTTGAAAAAAAAACAGCAGAAAAAGAATCGGAGGCCATGAAGTGGTTTGAATATTCAGAACATGCTAAAAACATATTAGCTGGCAAGCTAACAGGCAAGATGGCGGTTTTGCTACTGTAGAGGAGGACTAGACCCATCCCTGATTGATGTTGTTCTGTCTAGAAGGAGCAAAGATTACATACTCGACTTGGAGAGATGGATTTCTTCTAAAAAAGCTTTCACAACCATTTCATCCTCGCTCTAACTAAGAGTGATTGTACTCGTTGTGGCCAGTGTTTTTTTTTTATACTCACCGTACGGCTCCCTTAATTTACTGAATCGAGAAGAAACAGAAGATTGTTCAATTAAGTGGCATTTGTTTTAGGGTTCAAATAGAACGCAACAGTGTGTGCAGCCACTGAACAGGTGCTGTTGTTAAGAAAGACAGCGGGTAACCACAGTTGAGCCCAAAAAAAACAAAACCTGAACTCTGAGTGCAGGGAAGCTAAATGAGCGTGTGGTTCTTCTACCTGGCCGTCTTTTACTTGCCATCACTAGCCTGCTTTTACTATTGCTTTTTCTTTACGAGACTTAAAGACAACCCACAGCTCCATAATCAGCAGCCTGCAGAAGTAGACCACCAGCAGCTTCACAGTGGGACATCTCCATCTTTCTTTCTCCCCTCTGCCTCGATCTTGTTTTGTCTCTTATTGGCCCTGTTCCAGCGTCCACCCACGGGGTTTTACAGACTTTGGCATGCATTGCCGACACGTCCATGAGGGCTCTGGGTTGTCCCAGTGTAAAATCTGCGCAAGGATAAGCCGACTTTGAGCCCCTCCTGCACACGTCCCATACGTCTGTTGTGGGAATTACCAAGGGTTTAGTCACTGCATCCTAATGCTGCAACAACTTCAGTAAATTGTAGTCAAGAAAGAAAAAGAAGAAGAAAAAACAAAGCAGAAACAGTTGGTATTACCTTATACTAAACTATCCACCACTATCTGCTGCAGTGATCACTACCAGCCTGAGCACCTGTCTATTCATTGCAGGCTCTCTGTGCGATCACTGACATTCAGTCTGCCCACGGATTTTCTATGGCTAGCTTGCCAAATTCTGTAGCTTCGTGAAACCCTGAAGGGCTTATGAGTAAAGAGTTTTTTGACCTCACCTGTCCGTCCTGCCTGCTAAATTCACCTCCGGCCAGTGAACAACAGCCTGCAGTCTGCATTTGCGCATTGAGGATGACTCTGCTCATGACTGCAAACTCGCTTTGCAATTTGTAAACGCCAACAAGCAGGCTTGTTTTTAACTGAACTTGCATTTTTTTTGTGTTTTTGTGTTCATCCACTGGGTTTTGAAAGGCTGTCCAAAAGCCTGAGGGGTCACAGAATTTCTAATAAGGCTGTCCTTCAACTGAAGTTACATGACAGAAAAAAAATAGACAAAACCAAGGGTGGAATTTTATAATGCAGTCTGGTGCCCCCAAAAAATGTTGCATTGCATGCCAAGGGATTCTTCAGTATTCATGAGGTTTTTAAGGGAAATGTTCATGCTTTACATTTTTAATTTCTATCTATGAAATGAAACACTTGCCAAGCAAGCTGATGCCATGCTGCAACAAACGGTATGTAAGCTAGCGGTTTAACAGCATCAGTGTGTTTCTCTATACCGTTATCGTGCCGCACACCATGGATAGATCCGTGAAAACTAATACACTGACTACCTATTTAGAATGTGATCACTTATCTTCTTGTTTGGAGGTGCTATATATATACGAGATTGGGAGCATTTCTATTGTCTGTCTACGGCTCTCAACATGGCGAAGGCTGAGCTGGCGGCTCGCAGCTAAAGGTGCTAACAGCGCTAACAGCGCTAACAGCGCAATACGGCAAAAAGGGCTGACAGAGCAAACCTGAGAGAGAGAGCGTCGGAGGATGGGTTCCACGCTTCCGCAACGACACCAGTCGTATGAGAGCATTGCAGAGTGGGCCACGCTCACATGCCATGGACATGCACTAACAAGCATGCCCAGCCAGCCTGCAAACGAAGCAGAGAGGCTCAGATTACAACAAACACAGAGGGAGAGTGACTTAATTCTCTGCTCAGGTAGATATTACTCCACTATATCTTTACATAACTCCTGCACTTTCTTCCTTGAAGTGGTGCATTTCTGCAGATTGCCAGCGGTGTTGCCAAGTGCTGTTAATCCAACTGTGATTATTCCTAGACGTAAGACATAAATGTCCACATAAAATGACTCCGAAAATGGAGTGGTCTGCAGCCTTCACTGAGCTAAAATTAAGATTTCAGGATACACCGGTTTATCCCAAGGTAACAGCTATTGTCATAATCTTCTTGGCAAGAGCAACCTTGAGATGTCTGTTTTTCTATCTATGATGGAGCAAGCAGTAGGCTGGTATAAACAATGTGTTGTCAGGGGGCCTTAAATGTCACAGCACACAAACAAATGGTGTTACAGAGACTAACTCAGGCTGGATGGTGGTTCATTTTGTTCCACTGAATCTCAATCCTCCTTTCATATGCATGTATATGAAGAAGGATATTCTGTGCACGCACAGTATGTTGGTCATCACACCATCCTGACCTAAACCCTCCTATCTACAAAAAGCAAAGTTAATTTCTGAATTAGTTTGCGGTCAGAAGCATAATGTAGTCTATTAAATACCGAGAAGTAATCTTTTAAGAAGAATCACCTTGTGTGTGAGAGTGACCTCTTGTGAAGCTGAACAGCACTGTGATAAGTGATGCTTGGGGCTACAGCTCAGACTCAGACACACACACACACACACACACACACAGTTGTGTTTTGAGGACATTGACTTCCATTCATTTCCTACAAACCGATTTGTCCCCATTGTCTTTGTTCTCAGTGCAGCCAGACGGTACCATAGTCTGTATAATAAGTGGACCTAGTCAGCCTGACACCACCAATTGCTTTGTGGACCTGGGTTTTTGAAGCATTGTGTTCGGTATTTTGGCCGTCGCCATGTTGTTTTTTTGCAACCAGAAGTGACACGAGACGGTGGAGCTAAGTACAGCCGAACGCTGACTAAGACATTTCTTGACTGCCAAAAACATTACAGTCAACTTTCATGGACTGAAAAAGTAGTAGGTCTATTTGACTCTAAATGGACCATCATTTACTCAATGAACATCATGCTGTATTGAAGAAGACTTGAAACTGGTAATTGAGACGATAAACTCATGTTTCCAATGAAAAGAATAAGAAAGTTAGACGTAGGGTCATTTTCTCACAGACTTCTATACAACCCACAGCTTAAAGAGTGCTGGATGCTTTTAGTTTTGCCTTCAACATTAGTGTTATTGTGTTGATTTTTGAAAATATTCAAGCAAATGTACAAGAACACAAACACCTGCTAACTATAAACGTATAGACTTTCCACACTAAAATGTGTTCTGTCTGCTTATTCTGTCTTTTCTCTCTCTCTCTCTCTCTCTCTCTCTCTCTCTCTCTCTCTCTCTCTCTCGGACACACACACAGTCGCTCAAATGTCTCCTCTCTTCTGGAGCTGTAGATAAGACAGCGAGGTGTGATCAGTGAATCGCTTGCTGTTGGACACCATTAAGCCAAGGTTTTATCGCACCACCAAAATCCTTGTGGGCGACGTCCCTCTCTCTCTCTCTCTCTCTCTCTCTCTCTCTGACTCTCTTTTGTTCTTTGTACTCTCTCTCTTTTTAGTTGTCGTCTCTCCTGCTCTCTCTTGTGTTGAATGTGGTGGTGTTTTAATGTCCCGGTCGTGTCACTGATATGGCTGCGGGCATGCCGTGGCTGCCGGTGGTTACGACAGTTTCAGTGACATAAAGATGAACTACTGCAGACAATTTAATTAAAATGCTATATTTCTTTTTAATATAACGAGAGGGCTGGACTGCATTGGTATGGTCCTGAGTGCTTGCAGAAAAGTTTTCCTTCATTCCACAAAAGTACATATATGTATATATATATATAATATATATAATATATAAATGTGTGTCATCACTAAAGCTGTAACAGTTGTAAACAACTCCATTTAAAAAGGTAAACAATGCGCATCAAATCCTATAAAAAAAAACGCCATAAAATCTATAATGTTTTAGAGCTTAAATCCATTTTATAGTAACCTTATTAAGACCTGATGAGATATGTTGCCCCCATTAGCAGATTGGAAAACATAAACAACATAAATAACTAGAAGTAAGTATAAATGGCAGCCGTGGCGTTTGGCTCTCACGAGCACACCATCTTTGTTTCACTCCCGTGACCACAGCATATTATAGTGGCTAGCCGCTAATTAGACACCGTTAATACTCTCATTCATCACTATCAGAGCTGCTGACCATGGCGCCCATTACACTGGGGGCCTGTGTGTGTGTGTGTGTGTGTGTGTGTTCATATATGTGGGCGAAAAGCGAGACGAGGTTAATGACCCTTGACAGTACACAGCTCATTTGTATCAGTATGGTTTACGCACCCGACTCCTGACTGTACACACACACACACACACACACACACGTGTGCACAGACACACAAACTAACATTCCACCAGTTTAGACACTATTCTTCAAATGCTGGAGGTTACGAGACTGAATAAAACATGGTGCGAGGTAGCTTATGTAATGTCTTTACCTGTGATGCAGCAGACCAAAGTCAGCCCTCGATTACACTTCAAGGTTGTGCTGAAATACGCCCACTGGGCTGCGTTTGATATGACAATACAGAGGAGAGAGCAGCGTGACATATTGATGGGAGAACAGTTGAGAGAAGCGAGGTGGAAAGCTGTGTAGCTGATGATGCACACAAACGGTGAGCAGAGATATTGGATGTGACTGAAAAGAGTCGACCGCTGGGGGGGGGGGGGGGGAATAGATCTGTGCGAGTCTCTCCTCAAGGTTTTTCATCATGATGTCCAATTAGTGTTCCCACTCTGCTGAGGTGGTAGGCAAGGTATGACGAGGAAAATATTTCACGTCAAAAAGTGATGTCGTAACCAATTGGCTGAGGGCGGCTTTCATTTTCATTAAAGGGTCCAGTGGTCTCGTAACTAAAAAGGTCACCCGCTTGCAATCCTCAGCAAACTGATGTTGAGAGTGAGCGAGTAATGATCTCCTCCCTCTTTAGAGACTATTGCCAGGCTGTGTGGAGAAAAGTGTCAACATTTTAACTGCTAGGTGCTTATAAGATGTACAAAGCGGCTGCAAGGTGTGAATTCCCACACCTACCGAAAGTACAGACACTGCTGATATAAGTGGAATGCCCTTAAAAACATGTGTAAGTGACTTCAGAGAGTCGTCACCATGAAAATATGGATCATTTGGTCGAAAGCTTAAAATCACATTCTCGGAGCGCCTTTCGCACCTCAATGCTCACAGCACATGCTGTGTATATATATATATATATATATATATATATATATATATATATATATATATATATACAGTGTATATATATATATATATACAGTGTATATATATATATACAGTGTGTATATATATATATATATATATACATTTTTTTTATTATGCCAACCAATGAGTAGGGATGATGAGAAAGTATAATAGCACATGCAATTAAAATACATAAAAAACAAAACAATGAAAAACTATAAATAGGACTTGTTACTAGTGTCTCATTGACAACACTAGTCGTTCAAACTATTGATCAATTAATCCTGTCTGATTGTAGCTAGTCATAAAGAAAGACATAAAACAATTTCACCTTGCTTCCTTGTCACCTGTTTTCAGGAAAGGGAAATTGTTATTTTTGTGCTCAGCACAGTTTTATCACTTTTTTTTTTTTTAAGACAGGCAATGTAATCTTTAATGAGTCCTTTGTGGCCGTGATGAAGCTGTTGTGCAGCGCCACAGATACTGCTGCTGTTGGTTGTTGTCAGGGTTCAGGCACATTTCACTCTGTAGCATCCTTCTCCCAACACAAGGCTTTTAGACTCATTAGTATCATTAGACAATCAGCAGTTTCAGTTGTTAATATTAATACATTTTTTGTAATTACATAGACGCTGTAAATACTGAGACTTACACCAGGGAGTCTCTCTTTTTGTGTTCTTTGCAGCTTTGCAGGCGCGGAGGATATGATTATAACATCGACTCAGATACAGCAGAAATGTCTCAACATGTCTTTTTACATTCAGAAAAATAAACTAATCTTGTGTAATCACACAGACACACACATAGTCGCGGACTATTTGAATTACAAAACATTGAAAAGTTACTACAGAATTTTTGCACAATGATGAAAAATAGATAAAAACCTGCCTAGCCGAGCTTTAAACAATGCTTAACTACACAATGTGAAGACATAAAGATTGAGCCACTGATGGATCCAGCAGAGTTCAGAGGTTAACGCCCTGCAGTAAAGCTCCAAAGAAAATGGTATAATTGCATGATAATAACTAGCTTGGGTACAAGAATATGGAAATTAATAGTTAATGAAAATGCGAAATTGTACTGCCCCCAATTATTGCACAAAAAAGAGGCAATTTCATCCTCAAGAAACATTTGGACTTAACACAATACAATGTGAAATTTTCCAACAAAGATGTTGAGCGGTGGAAGCCTGTTGTTAAACTCGCCATTCAGTACTCGTGCTGAACATTGTGGTCAAAACTAAATAATGAACCAAATGAGGGCTGTTAACCCGTCTGACATCCTCCAACCAACTCAAAGCTGAAGAGTGAAGTCATGTTCCTCACAAGTGTTCTCACGTTCATCATACCATCACAGCTCAGCAGAGTACTGTCGATTACATCTTGTGTGTGTGTGTGTGTGTGTGTGTGTGTGCGTGTGTGCGTGTGTGCGTGTGTGCGTGTGTGTGTGTGTGTGCTTGCAGGAGAGGGGGCGATGGGGGTAATGGCCCTTGCTAATGAATTACTTGTTTGTAACAGTGTGTGTTATTCACCAGCCCTGCTGCCACTGCCAGACCAGCAGTGCACACACACAATACAGACACTCCCTCACACGCCAAAATGCTTCTTTTTTTGTGTATTTACACATCAAAATCCCTTTTCACATTCTTTACAACAAGTAAATATTCATGCATTCGGGGGCGTATACGTTCATTTGTCCAAATTACATGTGATTGAAGCCAACAAGAGAGTCACTCCAATCATATAAAAACTACACTCAACAATCAGCTCATGGATTAAATGATGCGTCGGTATGAGAATGTCTCGTCATACTAGCTGGCAGAGGTTTGTGTTTGTTATTATTTTCGATAGATAACATCACAAAAGGGTGTGATTAAGGCCTTGTTTGTTCATTCCTCTTTGTGAGGGGATGTGGCTCGAGGCCGGCAGTTGTCTAAAGGTCTATAGGTACTATTTGGGATTTTGCAGAGAGTTATGCACGCTAAGCCATGCCCACCTTTTCATGTTCGAATCAAAACAATTCATTTCACTTAAATACATCACATTAATCAAAACCGAAGATGCTTTAACCATCTACACTGGGATACTGCAGCTAAAGCTTGAGAGATAATGATGTGCAGCATTTGGTAATTAACAGTATTTGCTTGCAGCGCACAGGTTACATTTGTTTCCAGTGTATCAGGAGCTAATCCTTGTGAGTTGGTGGGTACATTTGAATGTAACACAGGCTTTGTTTACCCTTAGCAAATGAGCCACACAAAGCACAGACCGAAACCATGTGACATGTGGGTTGATATTCATAAGTGTGTGAAGAGGCATAAAGTCTCAACAAACCAACTTTCCTTAATCAAATATTTGACCAGTTTGGAGCACGATTTTCAAGCTACTGCCAACGTCTCTCTTTAACTGCTGCCAACATCTACATTGACTGAGCAACTCATCACGCTGAGACTAGAAACTTCACAGTGCTGTAGGATTAAATCTGGCTCCTAACGGGCATGTAGGCTACCACGAAGCCAAAATGACTCCTTTTTGTGGATGTAAAAGCTGTAGATCTGACTGTAGGTTTAACACCTTAGGTATAAATATGTTCACCCACAAAAGAGCTCCCGTTGGTTCAGAATGAACAATATTGCAAAATACTAAATGCATGAAATTGCAGTCATTTTAGACCTCTGCATGTGTGAACTGTCACGCTATGTCCTGTCAGCCCGATCTCACCAATCTGTAAGTCATTCTGCGTGCAAAAATGAACGCTTTTCTTGCTTTTTGCAACTGTCATTTGTACGCCATTTACTTTTCTAATATCCGCAATGTAAACTCATCCGTGTGAATATGCAACGCTCTGAACAAGGAGAAACCGCTCATAGTGGGTAAAAAACAAACAAACACAGGACTTGCAACCAGCACACCGGTGTTTGAGACTCGTGTCCACAAATGTCTTTGTTGTTGGTTTGTTGTTTAAGTGAAGTTCATGACATGAAGAAAGGTTTGTGACGCGTGTTCCCGTTACAGGATGTTATCAGGATGTTTTTCCTAAACCCACGAAGGAGTTTTGTTGCCGACACCTAACTGCAGCCGGCAACTGTATAGTGTTGTTGCCTCAGCTATTCATACGCCCATGAGATCCGGTTGGAGATGGAGCTTCCAGGGTGAACAGAAAGTGACAAGAAATAACTGAAAGGAACTGAAGGGCCCTCGAAACACGTAGCTGTGGGCCGAATGGTGATTTGCGGAGCTTTGATTGCCAGCTGACATCTCTCCCATATTACTCCAGGTAACATGTGACCTTCCTGTCCTTTTGTTACGCTACCCAGACAGAGTCTCTGGGGATGCTGCGGTAAAGTGCCGCGCCTTGGGGCTTCGTCCGCCAGGTGAAGTTCTCGATGAGAACTGGCCAGATATGATGGTACGAAAACTATCAGGGGACTATTTAATTTCTGTTCCTTTTCGTCATTAGTTATGACATTTTACTGTTGATACGCTGTAAGCAGGTCTAGAAGTCTGGGTGGCCAAATTAAACAGAAGGACTTTACCGGTCAGGTTTGAAGTTTACTGAATCGATGCCCCCGGCTCTCAGACGTTAATGTCACACCAAACCCTGCTGTGGTGTTTTTTCAATAACATCATGTCTTTTTTTTTCAATCAATGTTGTATTATGTTCCACAACCTATTCTTTCACAGTACAGAGGGCTGCTACCGTGAGATTTGGCTTTTTTGTGCCATTCTTACGGTGCACAGTAAATTAACCTGCATGGGTAAAACTGATGACCCTTAAAATCCCTTACTGACATGCATCACATATTCGTCTTATACAACAAAACATATTTAGTTTTATTTATTCAGTTAGCATTTTCACGCTGCAGATGGTTCAGCTGAAAACCGTATTTTATCAGTTGAATATTTATTATAGAATACTTGTTTTTTAAATGTTAAAGCTAGTATATAAAGAAGTAAAAGCTGCAACAGTTCCCCCTAAGATCTAGTGGAGTAGAATAACAACAGAGCATAACAATGCCACCTAATGAAGTACAAGTACCTCCAAAATCTACATGACAGACTGCCGGCAATTCACAAACACATTCAGAATTTCCGCAGGTCATGGATGTTATGCATTCAAGCAGTCCTGCTGTGAATGATCCTCCTTTACATACATCCTCTACATTTACCCCAAAATAATGCTCGCCACTTTAAAATAGGTACCGTCATTTTCTCTCCAGGAACCTGCTACTTCACGGAGGAAAGAAATCCTCAAGCTGTTAAAAAAAAAAAAAAGGAGAGAGTCTGGGCCTGCAGTAATGCCTGAGTTTGCTCTGCCTCCACAGTCATCCTGTCAGCCCCTGAAGAGGTTACCATGGAGACAGTGAAGAGCAAAAAGGGCTCCTCCTGTCACTCGGTAATTGGCAGATTATCAGAAGACAGAAGTTACAGTAGACCTACAGTAGATTCACTGCACCGCCATCACGGACGGCACACACGCTCATTATATCCACCGCACGCTCCCTTCTAGCTGGAGGCAAAAAAACCAACAACAACAAAGGAACAACTAATATATAGCGTTAAATACTGCGAGGAGAAAATAGCTGGTCGTCAGCCTGTTTCTCATTCTCCCATAATAGCTTAACTGGACGGGGGTTGCAGATTGCTCGGGGGACTGTGACACGGTGAGGAAGACGGAGCCCTCAGAAAGCATGTGCTCTGACAGACTCGGGAGGCTGGATTGCTTTCCAAAGCTACTCTACAGGAAAGGGATGAGTGTCACTGTAGGTCGGAGATAAAATATAATACATGTACGCCGATCTGCTGCCTTTTTTAGTTGATAACTTGCTCTCTCTTGTGTCTCACTCCTTGAATCCAGGACGGTAAAACTCTCTATAATCCCTGTATTTGTACTGTATTACATTTAGAGTGCATTGAACAGGTCCTGTTTTACTAATGCTATTTTGATAGGTTTATTGATCCAAATAGGATCTTCTGTGGTGGATGCCTTACAGTTAAATTCATGATCAGCCTTACAGAGCAGCACAGCACGAGCAAAATAGTGAGTCACTACTCGGCACAAATCCATTCCACCAAGGTGGATTGTAACCAGCACCGAGGCAAGAACCCTCCGGTTGGAAAGCAGCTTTCTAACTCTGGATGTGTCCGCTCTTAAGGGTTTTTATCCTGGATGTGTCTGCTCTTAAGGGTTTTTATCCTGGATGTGTCTGCTCTTAAGGGTTTTTATCCTGGATGTGTCTGCTCTTAAGGGTTTTTATCCTGGATGTGTCTGCTCTTCAGGGTTTTTATCCTGGATGTGTCCGCTCTTAAGGGTTTTTATCCTGGATGTGTCTGCTCTTAAGGGTTTTTATCCTGGATGTGTCTGCTCTTAAGGGTTTTTATCCTGGATGTGTCTGCTCTTCAGGGTTTTTATCCTGGATGTGTCTGCTCTTAAGGGTTTTTATCCTGGATGTGTCTGCTCTTAAGGGTTTTTATCCTGGATGTGTCTGCTCTTAAGGGTTTTTATCCCGGATGTGTCTGCTCTTAAGGGTTTTTATCCCGGATGTGTCTGCTCTTTAGGGGTTTTATCCTGGATGTGTCTGCTCTTAAGGGGTTTTATCCTGGATGTGTCTGCTCTTCAGGGTTTTTATCCTGGATGTGTCTGCTCATAAGGGTTTTTATCCGTTTAGTAATTAAGATAATAAGTCAAAAAAAGCCCCTCATGACCCCAAAAACCCACCTGGTCATCATCCGAATGGTATAAGAAAACCGTTGTCAGATGATCAAATCTGAACAGATGGCAAATAAGTACCTGAATTCCCACAACTCCCTCGTTCACATTGAGCCAATATTGATGTAATGAAACCAAGCGAGTGCAGTGAAAATGTAAACTCCGCCTGCTGTTTCCCCTTCCTGTTTCCATTCCATGCTTGTAATGGTTAATGAGTTGAGTTTACTGCAGAGGTGGGATTCTCACCTTAAATATTCCCATGACCAAACACTGACCATTAAAATGCTGTTGTAATCCGTGTGACTTGTTTCCAGTGGTTACCGGTTCTCCAATGTCGTTGTGTTACAATCACTTCATTCAAAATGTGCTTTCTCTTATTTTCAGCAGCAGCCAGCAGCTCTATAGCTCACTCTGTTCTCAGTTAGTCCTCAGAAATATACCCCCACCCTTTGGTGGCCAAAGTTTTAGCTTTAGGAGGCTGAAAGTTGTCATGGAGGTCAAGTGTGTGGGTGTGAAGGTGTGTTTTTGTGTTCATGCCGGTGGGCATAAGGGGCGTGGCAGTGAGAGTGACCTCTAACAAAAAAAGGCGCATAACTTCTAAACGGATCGACGGACCATGGCCGAACTCATGAACTGTTTGTCTTACACTCTTGTGGGAGGCATCATTGCACTTAGCAGAGTTCTTTTTTTTCTGAAGTTGTGTGTGTGAATGGATGTGTAGGCGTACATGGTTGCTGCTATTGCAAATTTGCGCTTGTTTCATTTCATAATGGAAAAAAAAAAAACATTTGAATGAATGAATCATTAATCTCTTGAAATTGGGCAAGTCTTTACCATTGGATGGGTAGAGAGAGACACTACCAACCAAACCGTGAGTTTGTTGAAAATGTGGCTTTGTGAGTTAAAGAGCTTCTCTCTTGAACCCCAGAAGAGACGCGACTATGCCGGATGCTACTTGCCACGTTCGGCAAATAATGGAGGTGCTGGCAGCCATAAAGACTTCAGAAGAAAAGTAATTTAAAAAGGGTTGTAGAGTGTGTGTCAGCCAGGCTGTCTGAAGGAGCACTGCTTCCTGGTGCCAAAGGGAAGATAGACACTGCAAAGTTTTTTGATTCAGCTGTGGCCAACTTCACCAAACACTTGCCCGAGAGTGGCTTAATCCAGATCCTAAAACTGCTGGACTAGCGCTTGTGGCTGCAGGGGGGGGGCTTGAATCTGTATGAGGAGGAAACCCAAATCAATAGGTGTGCCCACCAGTCAGGCAGTACAACATTTCAGGGAATGGCAAGGTGCCTCAAAGAGCAAAATGATTGAAAAACTCTGTATAGCCGTGCACTTTTATCTACCAACATCAGCTGAATGTAAACAGGGTTTCTTTATGGTCAATGACACAGCTGCAACAGGTTGCAATGGGACAGTAACATGCTAGAGATACTAGCATGCCACAGGTGCATGACATCATTTAAAACGCGATAGAGAGGCCTGGGTTTGTGGAAAGCATCAACTTTTCAAATTTGTGCAATGTCCTTAACTGATCCTGTGGAAAAACACAAATAAGCAGATCAATAAAAAACCACCACTGTGCTCGGACTCCACTCTCACAGAAATGGTCCTTATGGTCCTCGTAGCTAAATCGTGTAAATGTGCAATAAGCCTGTAAATAAAGAGAGTGAAAAACAAGCCTAGAGTTCAAATGGTTAACGTCTACAGTGGGTGTCATTCATAGTGATATGACCATATGTGTTATTGGTGGTTTCAGTGGGTGTCCAAGCCACGCAGTCATTAGGAGTGATGATATACCCAGGTACTCATTGAAGCTCACAAGCACTGCAGCCAGATCCGCTAACAACTTAACAATAAGTGCTATGTGTGTAATGGCCGGCCTCTCCACCCTGTGATTTTGTTAAATGGACTATGATGCATTTCTCCAAATCTGTGCTCTGCCAAACAAGCTGCTGGTTTTATCTACATGCACTCACTCCCGTACCTCTGCAAACTATTAAGAGCAAGCAGACATGGACACAGGTGTGCGTGCACACACACACACACACACACACACACACACACACACACAGTGTTCAACTTCATAATCACAAGTGTAGACAATCAACATAAAACAGGAGATTATGTTTAGTGCTGAGAGTGAGTGGGAGTCACACTCTCATGCAGATGGCATCATTTTCTGTCCATTGCAGCAGTTGCTTTCAAATGGCTGACAGAGGGGGGGGGTTCGGCTGATACGCTCCGTGTTCAAAGGGAGCCGTCTTCGGCTGGGGGCCCCCCCAGGCCAGCAGCACATCTCATGATAATGAGAGTTTAACATCAAGGCTGTTATTAATTTACTATTAACATCAGAAGTGTGTTGATGTTGCCATCACCATGCATGGAAGGGGGGGGGGGGGAGTACTTGTGGGGTCTGTGGAGAGCGATGATGGCGTGTGTGGATTTCAAGGCCTTAAAGAGGCATTCGATAACACTCAGTTCATCCAAGGGCACGAATGCATGTTTGCACGCATGGATGAGTGAGCGCGCACAACACTGGATAAAAACAAGGACACACAAATGTGACATTTTTTTTGTCACGAACAGAGCACAGTTTGGACTTCCATTTGGTCTCCCTCCCTCTCTCCAGTGGTTCAGATGGCGCAGCAGAGAGCAGGGGTCAGCTTTTATGGATCTGAGATAATTGAAAACGATAAATATGGCCTTTCAAAGCAAAGAAAATAAACTCAGCCCTTCACTGGATTTGATGTTCAGCCAAGCGGCAAAACACTGGCACAGAGCCAATGGCAGGGACTGGCAAAACACACACACACACACACACCTGCGTCCACACACTCGCGCACAAATGTACACAAACTCACAGAATGGATAACAGCCCCTCCAAGGGTCATGTCTGTCTTTAGGAAGACATTCACCACGTCCTTGTTAAAACAAGGCAGCTACAGATTACACAGGACTCCACGCGCTGAAGAAGAGCAAAACACTCCCGCCAACTGTGTGTGAGTGTGTGTATATATACTCATAGTAATGTCAATAAAGAGAAACAATGACTCAAACCGGGGGATAGCATAACTGAATAAATTAAGAGTAATTTGAAAGGGTGGGAGTGGTGCTTGGGCTTGTCAAACACACACTGCCTTTCCACCAATTTGACGAGTTGGGAGTGAAAATGTGTTGCTCGTACAAAAACAATTTGGAAAACTCGTGATGTCTAATTGCTCGTCAGGTTTAAATGTTAATTCAAACTGTTGTCTTCCCAAATAAGGTGACAAACTTCCTTTTTATATTCAAGCTGAAATACACTCTGAAGGAATGAACATGGTTTGGGGCTAAATGCAATTATGCTGAATGCAATCATGCAATCCATCACAGTTACAGTAACTCATGATGGAGACACAGGAGGGCTGAGAGCAGTTAACCACTTATAGCTTCACATAATGGAATAAAGAGAGCCTATTAAAAAGTACAAACATTTTGTTTCCACATTCCCTTCATGAAGTAGCATATTGATGAAGCATACACAATACGCACTCTGTCAATTGATTTAGCTTGTCCAAAAAATATGAAGGCATTCACTAAAAACATTGCACAAAGGTGGCGGACATGGTGAGGAAATAAATAGGTAAAACGGGATTAAAAGTTGATATTTTTGAGGAAAAATGTGTGTGTCATCACCAGCATCTGTTTCTCTGAATGCTAAATAGTTAAACAGTGAATTAGGTACCCAGTGAGGATTCCACCAGGGAGCCTCCCTTTGGGATATCAGTCCTAAATGAATGGGTGATAACCTCAGGTAGACCCAGAAGTCTGGATGAGCTAGAGGGACTACATCTCCCAGCCGGTCTGGGAAGACCTCCCTTGGTCCTGCATCTGGAGGGAGCAGCATGACAAATAGACATCTGGGATGTTCTTGCTCACACAACTGTGACTGCAAAAAAAACAGAAAGAGAGAGATGGAGGGATGGGAAGCAAGGAAGGGAAAGCGTGTTTTATGTTTTTCAGAGAAAACCCTTATTGAAAGCTTTTTCTGAAACCTAATTAGCTTACATTTATTGTGGCTTCTAAAGGCATGCCAATTCCCAGAGGAACCTTAGATTGTAAACAATCCTGTCAGCTTTTGAGTCTTACAAAGTCTAATGGGACACATGAAACGTCCTCGCGCAACAAGGTTTGGTAACGGGGTTATATCGGGGTTCTTGGACTGTGTCATTAACTCAAGTTGAGCACAACTTCAATTAAATTCAAAAACTTTTTGCAGCCGTTTGTGAAAAGTAAGGTATTCCATGTAGAAAACAAAGGCGGGATGATAAATGAGAGACTGTGATGATAGTTCCCATATACTTGAATAAAAGTAAAGAAAAGTAGTGCACAAGCAGCCTTTTCCCCTTCATACATACATATCTGTAAAGACCGTTTTCTCAAATTATTTTTGTCTCATAAGCAACTACATATATACCACACTTTCCAATTCCAATCCTATCTATATTCTCAAGGTTTTGCAAAGAGGAGTTTGTTCATATATCATTTATGGAACATTTTATTGCTAAAAAACGAAATTTGGCCATGAAGGCTCCTTGCCACAGCGGCCTGCGTTCGAGTCCAAACAAAGGATTAGTTTCCTGTGAAAGCATTTATCAGTGAAGTTGAATGTCAGGCTACTTGTATCTCACCAACACAACCAGCCACTGTGGACAAATCTCAGTCGATTTCTATATAAACCATCCATAATGTCCTCAGTCTTTGAACAAAGTCTGACAAATCGTATGAATTCTCTGAACTCTTACTGGATGTGTTTTTTAATTGGTCAGAGATTGCAGTCAGCATGACACATGCACCATTTCCAACTGTTTGCATGAGTCCACAGGCTCCAATAGCATGTGTTTAAGTAGCAGGTGTCTAGCGTTCCTCTCAAAGAAGAAGTGGTGTGCAGGTTTTTAATGACAGCAAGACACATTCCACCTGTATACACCTGTCAGAACATGCTGCCTTTTATTCCATTAGCAACAAAATCTTTCTATATTTAGTGTTAACAGTCTGAGTGATCGAGACTCCGTGTCGTGCGTTAGATTAACTCATTGTAAAGGTTTTCCGACATCTATATGAATGGCTCCGTTTCACAAATTCATTCATGATTAAATGGACCTAAATTTAAATTAAAGACTCCTAATCGTGTTGTAATGAGATAAAAAAAAAAGAAGAAATTAGTAACAGAATTACAGAAAACTAAAGTTAGTGCTGTGAACATAAGCAATTTGTCATCAAGCATCAAACTGTGACGGTAACCTTGACTCCTGTCAAACACCCGTGTTGGTGCAAATGCATCATCTGAACACGCATTTCTCCTCTCTTCACCTCCTCCTCGTCTGCCTCGCCTGTCACTTCCCTCGTAGCTGGTGTCAGAACAAAGGTCAACACTCAATTCAGCACTTTGACGGAGCCATGATGCCCGGAGAACCTGCAGGGATATGGAACCGGCGCTTATTTAGTTCTTTATGCAGACACATTGTGATAAAAGGAGCTGCAATACAGAGTTGCTCGAGTACATTTTGTCCGTTTTAATGCACGATGTCACTATTGATTACAAATGATGGATACAATGCATACAAACAAGCACAGGAGGTTCATCCAGGAGGCACCTGTTCGTGTCCTGTGTGAAACCAAGTTCACTTGTTTTAAGTTACATAAAATACATAACCTACGTCATAAATGAAACATAGCTGAACCTGAACAAGTGTCCGTATGTGACAAGTTGCGAGAGCGGGTTTGAGATTCATCCCACACTGAAATGAATGGAAGCCAGTGGCGCTTCTCCTTTTTGAGTGTTCTGGAAACTGTGGTGAGTCTCGGTAAATGATCCGATTTGTTGGTCACAGATTTGCACCCAAAGCTCGGGTGCGAAAAAAGTGGAAAAACAGCAGGTTTGCTGAGGGTGATGGCGTTAGTAGGGATAACAGCTGCAACGATTGATAGCTTTTCTTTGGCTCTGAGAAAGTTTACTGTCACTCATAGATTAGGTCACTTTAATGGCACCACAGTAAATTCTTCTGCACCTCTCCCCCCCCCTCTCAGTTTCTCTTCCTACAGCCGGTTGTTAGTGCACCATTCAGCATCCCTCTGCCGCCCCTGTCAGAGAAATTCCCCACGGGAGCACAGGAAAGTCATCTGCACCGGGCCCGCAGGCAAAGGCAGGTTGGCTGCCTCATAAATTTAGCACACACACACTCTCTCTTTGTAATGCATTGCTGTACCCAAGGGACGAGGACAGTGTATGCTGTATAGTGAGGTGAGCCTGACATCTCCTCACATATGAAGAAAAACTGCTGTTTTATATATATAAAAAAAAAAATCTTTGGTCTGAGCAGTATCAAATCCAAATCCTGTCATGACTATCAGAGCTTTAGACGGGATTATGCTTCTCCAGAGTGCATCAGTGCAGCTAGTAGCCTTAGTTTGAATAAAGTAGCTG
The DNA here is from genome assembly GCA_032191485.1 of Leptoclinus maculatus. Taxonomy (NCBI): domain Eukaryota; kingdom Metazoa; phylum Chordata; class Actinopteri; order Perciformes; family Stichaeidae; genus Leptoclinus; species Leptoclinus maculatus. The sequence goes on from JAVDOI010000016.1 coordinate 1,530,379, forward strand.
TCAGAACTTATATTCTTTGCATAGAATGCACTTTATCATCGGTTTTAATGGTGATTTTCATTATTCTTACAGAAATTATTCACGGATATTTAAAATTTACATAAAAATGTATTTTCTTCCACATACACATGTATAATATGTGCATTTCCGAACCTACACATGTACACGTAATACAGAACTCCACATTGTTTTTCCTCGACATATCTTTCTCAACATAGACTAAATAAAACCCGACTCTAGTGCCGCCGCAGCATGCATACAAATGAAAGGAATTTAACTGGCATAGCAAATGCAGCTCCATTTCACTTGCAGGTTCCCTTTGTAGTGAAAATGTTCTTGCCTGAAGCCACAGCCGCGTTTGGGAGGCATGAGACCAGTTAATCACCGATGATTGGTGAGACAGTTCACTTGTGTACAGGGAGCTCTTCATTTGATGCTCTGGAAAAGGCATGCCAAATGCAAAAATGTCAGTTTCTAACTTGATCAAGCTTAATTTATTCTGAGAGGCAAAACCATGATTGCAATTAACGCAGGATTAATTGTGCAGCAGCGAAACTCCACAGCACTGATTCAGCAAAGGGCAGGTACTGAAGAATCTGTCCTTCAACGGGTAAAGCAGCACGGCCACAGGAGAGATGACCAACTGTTACACGAGTCTTTACAGTATCAGTGATTAGGTATTGTAACCCTACTCAGGATTAATGTGCTTTTCTGCACTCAGCCAATCATGACGAGCCCATTTAACCCTACTGCTCCCTCAACCCAGGCAGCAGCCTCATCATCGTTCCTCCACCTTTTTGGCAAATCGGCCTTTTGCCAGTTCTGAAAGAATTATTAGACATTCACACAAAGTTCATTTCTCAGAGCGGAGCACAGACCTGGAGGATGAAGATTAGTCCAGAACTGACGCCTCCTCTCGCTCATCCCAACTGCAAAGCCCCACAGTTCCAAATTATTTTCAAAATAAACTTCTGCGTTCACAGGAAACACACAGTTTCCCATCGTTCATGCACGCAGTCTCTTTTCAAAATATACTTCCAACATAGATTTACTTATGCAACAAAATACTTGCGCTTAGAAAAAGATCATGGTTTGTCATGTAAATTACTTTTGTACAGCACACAATGGTCTTATGGTAACATTATTGGAATCACTTTGGTGTAACAACTCCAGTTCAGACACCTTCAAGAAGAAAATAGAACATTTTCATCTTGAAGGCCTCTGTTAACAGATCTTGATACTTTGCTTGTACAGAAACATGGTTTTTGTCTATAAAATCATGAAGAAATGTGTTGATGTTGCATGTATCCCTTATCTTAACCAGCAATATCCAACTTTGAGAAAATTTGCTGAATGAACAGGAATAGGAATTAATTGTACATAATTACATCATTTATCTTTTGTCCCATTTGACAGAAATTGGCTCCTCAGTGCTGTGTGCAATATGTTCCTGGAGGTGCATGAGCGGGGTTTAACAAATACAATGAAATATGCAGCAGACAAAGCCCGGTCAGAAACATATTGGAACATAAGCGCTGAATTTAGTTTACTGCACACAGTCCGCATTTGCCATCTGCTTTCTATGGGCCATCTTCCACAGCCTCAGGCTAGACGCCGTGTTGAAGGATGGAGCTCATCAAGATGACTGACAGTGTAATGGGGAGAGAACGCGCACAATTGTGCAGGACAAACAAACAAACAGAATTGCCTCAAAGCAAACCGTTTTCATAATTAAATTGTATTAATCCACATGGCTCCTCTTCTGTCACGGGGTGTGGTGGAGGACTCAAAAGCAGGCAAGATCCACGGACAAGACAAGAGACGAGGGGGGAAATCCAGCAGGACGAGGCAGGAAGACGGGAACAAGACGAGCCAAACGGGCGGGTAGACGTGACTATGATCTGGCAGTGAGTGTGAGTGTGTGACTGGGGTTTAAATAGTGGATGCAGCAGAGTGAGCAGGTGAGAGTAATGAGCTGACGAGGTGGGTGTGACTGGCAGGTGCGCTGAATAAACTGATAGGTGAGAGATGGAAAAACAGGATAATGGTGGCAGAGCTGTGACAGACCCCCCCCTCAAGGGACGGCTCCGGAAGTCCCAAAAACAAAAAACAAAACAAACTTCTCCCAAGGGAGGGCGGTGGGGGCCCGGAGGAGGGTTAGAACTCCTCCGACGCCGAGAGAGTCAGAGTCCACAACCGGGTGGGTGGAGGGGGTCCGGAGGAGGGACGTCCGGATCCAAAAGCTCAGGGGAACCGGACTGGGGAAACAGACAACGGGACTCTAGAGACTGGGGGTCAGGGGGACGGAACTCTAGAGACTGGGGGTCAGGGTTCAGACACTCTCAGACGGGGCCTCCGGGGAACAGGATTCAGACCCTCGGAGACGGGGCTCCGGGGGAACAGGATTCAGATGGTGGCCAGCGGGGTCCGGAACTGGAAACCGCTGCGGCTCGGAGGCGGCGGCCGGAACTGTAGGTCGCTGCGGCTCGGTGGCGGCAGCGACAGGAACACCTAATAGTGTATAGCCAAGATCTTTACCTAATGATAACCATACTGTAGTTGCCTTGCACAAGTATTGTAGAAAGTGAAAATTCAAAGACCTCTGGTGATAAAGTTGCTGGCAAGGATCTTGACAACATTTTGGATCCTGGCCGCAAGGATGTGCTTCCCTTCACCTGGGAGAGCAGGTTGACCACTGATATTGCCTGCCTCACTGTCGGTGTTCCAGTTTAATGGTGTTGAGCTTGTGACTGTGTAGGCCAGTCAATTTCACAAGGTCACTTGATTTTGAGACACTGGCATGTTGAAAAAGGTAATTATCCAAAATGTTAGCAAAAAGTTGGAGGCACACTATAAAGTTAAGAACTTCCTAAATAAATTGAAACTAAAAGGCAGAGACCAAACCAGACCAAAGCAGCTCCAGGGAAGAGAACCCTCAGTATGCGGACATATACTTGAATGACAGTATGCTACAAACCAAAAAAGCGCATTTCATACTATGTGTAGCTATACATTAGCAGGGAAATGAGGAGGAGTTTGAAAACACACAAGCCTCTGCCTCACGATAATATCCTCCCTTCCATCCATCAACCTTGATCACAGAGCTGCTGGTAATATTGGTTCATTTTTCAACAAATCCCAAAAGGTATGGAAGAATGGGAAAAGAAAAGTGAAGTAAAATGGATGAAGAAAAAAAAAATCTAATCTGCTGCTAAATGAATGTGACTGTCCCTGTATTGTATTTCTAAAGGTGCATTGTAATAACTCAAACACTGAATAATTAGATTGAGGTAATAGTTTGATTAAAATATTCGGCAGTAGTTCAACTTCCCTATAACAAACAAACAATAAATGAGACTAAAAGTTCCAAACCAAATTGCATGTAGTCTTCTCTACAATGACAGGAAGAAATAGATCTGTGTGATATAAAGCATCCATAGAACTCTGTGCATTGCGGCTCCCTGCGGAGTCGCAGCTCCAGCAGAGCAGCTAACACTCCTCCTGGCAATGTCAGGATCACCACCACCAGCCTGGTTCAGATCCTGCAGCTGTGGGTCTCACCGGAATGATCAATGAGCGCTTTGAGTGGAGGAAGATGGCACCCTGCTGCACCGAAAACCAATATACTCTTTGTCAAAGATGTGAATTAAAGGATAATACATGGTTTGACCTGCAAGCTGTGGCCGTCGAAAACCTTGTAGCTCGTCACTTTGAACCTAAACATCCTTTATTTGTTTTCTTTTGTCGACATTAAAGGTTTCTGCCCGACTTGACGCAAAAGTGTCTAAAATGTATATCGACAAATTGAATTTAGGAGAGTTTTAACCGCCCAAGCGGTACTGCTCAAAGGGTGGTCTGTCGGTTGGTTGGTCGGATCATCGATGTGGTCCAGGCTGAAACAACTATTGGATGGATTGCCAGGGATCTTGGAACAGACATCCATGCTCCCCAGAGGACGAATCGTAGCTGATCCCCTGACTTTCCCTCTAGTACCACCAGGACATTAAAGTTTTAAGTCTTTGTGCGATTTATTTTTATCTACTACCATCATCATATCATTTGATAAGTCACTAAATACTTGCAAATCATTCTCAACAGACTCAGCGGTAATTTTCGGGCCAAGCTAACTTATAATGCATGTTAGCATGCTAATATATTAGCATGCTAACATGCTAAACGTGGATCTTATTAAAGTCATTGTGAGCATGTTAGCATACTAACATTAGCATGCAGCTAAAGGCCTCGCTGTGCCAAAGTACAGCCTTATAGAGCCAGTACGGCTCATAAACACTTAGTCTTGTTCAAGAATAATCCATGCAACAAAAACAGCCGTTTTGCTGTCCGGTGGTGTTTTTTTTTATATCCCTGCAAATAACTCCCAAATGGTGAAGGGAGTTCAGTCATAATAAAAAGTAGTTATGACTGCATGAACAGTATCAGCATTTAGGAACACTGTTTTTAACACTGGTCCATGAAACAGGTATTGTATTATGGGCTTTTAGCATGAAAGGAAACTGAACACAAGGAAAGGTTTGAGAAAAAAATGGAAAGACCCAAAATGAAACTACATTGGATCACAAAATAATAACTGGCTTTAACTGAAGGATAACACCTGAGGCGGTTTCATTCTTTGATTGTAGGTTTTTCTACTATAATGTCTATAAGGTTCCTGACATTGGGGAGGGATTATTTATGCTGAAAGGGAAACTCGCCCGGATCCTCAATTGTTAGTATAGAGGAGCTGCAGCATCTATTCATGGACTACATTATACATTTACTACCACCTGACAACTTTTTCGGTTTATTTCTTCTCCGCTTCAATCGCCTCCACCTGTCTGCACTGATCCACCGTCACGTCTTTTTCATTTTGAGAGAACAACTCTCTATGGGGAAGCTCCAACTCCACCGACCAATGGTGTGACTTCATCACCCACTCACTCAGTGACTCAGTGACAAGACTTTCACATTTATAGGGCTGGCATCAGCTTTGCTGGCAAAAAAGACGGTATCTCTAGTTCCTCCCTGCAGAATCAGTAGAGTTGCGTTATTGAAGAATAACCTGTTATTTTGTTATTCAAAAGCTTTTTATTCTTTAAGCAACAAAATCAACATCAGTAATGTCGAGTTTTCGTCAGCAGTAACTTAACAAGACTCAGACAGCCAGCTCCAGTTGTCCTCCTCTCTTCCCTTTACTTTCTCTCTGGAAGATGATGGAAACCTATGTTTGATAAATCATCCAGATTGTGTCAACATGCGATCCGAGAGACCTGAACTCAATGCGAGATAGGCCACCTTGCCATTTGGTTTGGCTGATTGAATCCAAATGCGAGCAAGATCCAATCTTGGGAGCTTACAGGCTCGACAGTTAATGCGTCGTGATACGTCAGATGACAGAGTTGAGTTGAGAACACATGTAACCACAGCTAATTGCATTAATTAAGTGCAATGCTTCATTAGTGGAGCACATCTTTAATTGACCCGAAACTCTTTGGTATTTTTATACTTACAGCTGATTAGCCCTTTGGATATTACGTTGATGATCATCCACAAGACATAAACCAACATTATCATTCATTTAGAATCATGTTTGTGTCCATTTGATGGAAGTAAGACCAATTTTCTCCTTTTTGTTCTTGTGTGAACACCACTAAAATATGTCTTTCGCTGGATATTTAATAGCTACCTTTGCCGGTCTGTCATTTGATCTTGGTTACAGGTAACATAGTGAGTTTACTAGAGGTTTGCTGAAAACAGCAGCCTGCTGCTTGAAACAAGGTTGATGAGTGTGCTTAGACTGAACCATCCAGAGTTTGCTGATAATTCTTCGTCACACATCACATTCTGTCAATTGTACTTGTTAAGAAATTCTGGGGAAATGCTGTTGCTTATAATATAATAACAGCCTACAGCAACAAATACTGAAATGGCCCTGGAGATGAATCTGTACCAAAAGTCAACATGAAGGTCTCTGCTCAGGTTGTGTTTACTGCCTGCCTATTGCAACGGATTGTATTGTATTTTACAAGTGCTCATGTTGTTGTATCCGCAGCTTTTTGTGTCGGGTAATGCAACAAAAAAAGCGCATACAATTTCTGCTATCTGTTTATTTGTCACGGTTATTCCCTTTGAAAAATTCCCACTTTCATGAAAAGGCTATTTCTTTTTCTTTTTTTTTCTGGCTCAGGCCCTGGAGTGCTACATAAAAGCTTGGTTTAGAGAACATCGTCCTGCCTGCCAGGTGACACAGCAGTGCTGCCCACCGCCCCGGGCCTGAAAAGCGAGACGGAAAACTGCAAAGAAATGGGGTTGAACTAGTCCCGACTGGGCAGGATGACAGTTGCAGGGGTATTTTTTTGCCAACACCCACAGCTTGAGTTCATAACTTTTGGTTTAAATATGTGTATTTTAGTGTCCGTCAAAATCCCGATGACGGCTAGAGCTCAGATCACTTTCCTTTTTCTGCGAGTTTGACAAGCCAGTTCTCAGATCTTCAAAGCGATGAGGAAGCTCTCACAGGACGACGCAATAGGAAGGAATATTAATCACCTTACATTTCAGAGAAACGGTTGACTTTATCTGGCGACAGCCCGGTGTCCAGGGCCTCACTGTTTTACACAAGAATCAGCATTAATTTAATGTAAATAAAATTCCATCTGTGATCTTCAGTCAAACTCTCCTTAGAGGAAACCCTAAACTGTGCAATATCAAAGCTGGTTTATCGGAGAACAGACTCAGCATGACAGGAAATCAGAATCCTGGCTCGACGGCACCCCTGGTAGGCGTCTTCTCATTGATGTTTGCACAGCATGAAATGGTTAATGACCCGCGGCTCTGGCACTAATCATCACCCCAATGGTCAACTCGCTGCTGATTGAAATGCCAGTGATGTCTGAACGTTTTATCTTCGTTGGAGACGCGAGCATTGGCAAACACTTTAATGTCAGAATGCAGGCATCTCAATTATGAGCCTGTCCACCACAATAAAATGACAAATAAAACCCAGCCTCCTTGGTCCTTTCCACAATCCACTAGAAACAAATAACTTATATATATATATGAAAATAATCAGTTCATTGGAAATTCACTACTGAAGATTTATGGAGAGGAAAACAAAACTAAGTGAATCAAGACTGGTGTTCAACACCGCATGTCCAAAGAGTTGTTGTGGTTTTGTCTTTAACATCAACAATCAATGCGTGTGTGTTTGTGTGTGTGTGTGTCTGTGTGTGTGTGTGTGTGTGTGTGTGTGTGTGTGTGTGTGTGTGTGTGTGTGTGTGTGTGTGTGTGTGTGTGTGTGTGTGTGTGTGTGTGTGTGTGTGTGTTTGTGTGCGCTTTTTTTTCTTCTTCATTAGATTAACATTAAATATTTACCACGTGAGATTCATCAACACCACCACCATCTCCCAAGCTGTGATTCAAAACTACAGTTCAGGAAGGAAGTGTGTGTGTGTGAACATGCATGTGTGTACATACGTGTGTGTGTGTGTGTGTGTGTGTGTGTGTGTGTGTGTGTGTGTGTGTGTGTGTGTGTGGTGGTGTGTATGTCAGTGGACCTGTGTAAATGTTCTGTGCCATATGTGCTAACGGTGACATTGATGGAACGCTCACATGGCATTGATATTGATCCCTTAAGCTCTGTAACCCGCTTATGATGAATGAGTCGGTGGCTGCTGGATGCCCTATCTTTGTACCGTCTGCCACGGAAAGACCGATCTGCATGCAATTAGCATGTTGATGGCATCGCAGCGCGCTTGATGCCGCTTGATGCGCGTGCACCGTCGGAAAACGCCAGAGTGAAGGAGAAAGAGCAGACTCGCCTCTGCATTATTTAACAGGATGAGCTTGGATGCTGGCAGGGGAGCCGCTGTTGGCCCGGCACTGTCTGGCTGACGGGATGCTGCTGCTGCTGCAGCAGCGCTCGACACATCATCGCATCCCCAGTGTTGCCAGAGGAATAAGCATGTAGAAGTAAGTGAAGCAGCACCCACACCTTTGCGCGGTTCTCGAAGCAATCTTGAGGAGGCAATCTCCCTCTGTGCATTTACATGAGATAACATCTGTCAACCTGATGCATTGCTGTAGGCCCTGCAGATAACCTGGATAATGGGAATATAAGTAAGCAAGCGACATTCAGGTGGTTGACTGCTCTTAAAACTGGCAGCTGAGACTGATCTACTATGAGTACTCGGAGGCAAACCAAACCACTCAAGGATTTTAGCTCCAGTAAACAGCATGCAACATGGAGTCAAATGATGTCGCGAGTCAGGTCGCTCACATTTCTGATTATTTTCACCCACTCCTTGTGGTATCTAGTTGTGCAAATCATTTTGTTTTCATGTGCTCAGGTTTTTGAGGAATACTGATGGTGAATTGGATTTTGTTTGTTGCGCTCAAAGCTTTGTAAAATATGCATTTCCTCGCAACTCAAAAACTGCTGGAAGGTATAATTTTGGTACGGACATTCATGCCCCCGTGAGGATGAATTGTAATCATGTTGGCGATCCCTTTCCATCTCGCGTCACTATGTCGTGTAGCCTAGTGTACAAAATCAGTTGTTGGTCTGTATGTTTGAGTCCAAACAGAGAGCCGAAGTAAGCACTGGAGCATATAACAGAGTCGTAATGGCATGTTTCACAGTAACCTAGTGCTTGAGAAATACATCAAAATAAAAAAAAATATTGGATAAAATATGTGATAGACTTGCAAAAAAAAAAAGTGCAAAGTAGCTGGACTATACGTAGCTGGACAAATTGTGTTCCCTTAAGTATGTCTGTCAGGAGGTCCTCACGGGTCACATAAACCTTTTGAATTATTCATCATAGACTTTGAAACAAACAGTATAGGATGCATCACTTCACTTAGCCGTTGGCAACACAGAGAGAGAGAGAGAGAGAGAGAGAGAGAGAGAGAGAGAGAGAGAGAGAGAGAGAGAGAGAGAGAGAGAGAGAGAGAGAGAGAGAGAGAGAGACATCCCAAGCTTGTGTGTCTGTGAGCTGTGGAGCTGATGTAGAGTATGAAGAAGAGGTTTCTCAATGGGGAAACCTCCTCCTCATTATTTTCTTTCCATTTTTCTCCGTGCCTGGACAAGCATCAATATAACGATAAATCAAGACTTTCCCCATGCAGCATCTTTAATCAAAAGGGAAGAAAAGAGGGGCCGTTTCACTACATGACTGTAATCAATGGATGCACGGCCCATAATGAGCTGCAGGCAGACAGAGGCACTTGGACTCAGAAGTGCCAATACACACACTGAGTTTCACCAAAACACACATATATATATACACACACACACACACACCATTTGGGGCCTCATTTGCATGCAAATCAGAGCTTTTCGGAGCCGAGATGAGACGCAGCACCGAAATAAGCTCCTCTCTCTCCTACAATCACCTCCGTCTGAATGGTCACACACACACACACACACACACACATACCTATTTACCTGTTTCATAGATTACAAAATGTATGTCAAACTGGTGTCACACGAATAAAAGTAGACGGAGACAGAGGAAACACCGTGCAATTACATGCGACAGCCTCAGTCTGTCTGATCCCACATGCTCCGATGCTCACAGCTCCGCTGCAGCAGTGGCCAGGCTCACATTTTGTGAACATTGTTGGAAACATAGCGAGATTAAAAAAAGGGGACAAATGATGTTGGCATTTACAAATGCATGCATATTAGCAGCATTATGATCAAATCATGTAAAAGCCTTGTGTATCGTGGCACCCCAACTTGAAATACTATCCAAATCCCAGCTTTGCATTTCATTCAGTTCATTTCAAAAAGGACTTATTACATACTCTGAAATTTGTTCACTGAGCCTTTTTGTGTCTGCATTGAAAAGGGACAAACGAACGGCAGGACTAAAATATCATCAAAGACAGACTGCAGGAATGCAGAAGGCAAATGTTTGTCTCAGTTCACAGCGTAATGCAGACTCTGCTCAACAACACCCCCGAACCACCAAACAATCAGGAGTTTTTGTTGAACATCCTTTGGCACCGCACTCTCTCTGTAGCTACTTATAATAGAAACAGCAAAGGAAAGATGCTGTTTGCAAAGTGCTTGAGGTTCGACATCAAGTTTCTTCACTTGTGTATTTGTTTTCCTACTTTTCAGAGAGATCTGTTGTATGTTTAACTCCACTAGATGTTTCACAGCTTTGACTACTTATTATTCTAATGTTGAGCAGCGTTTAGTGTCGCAGTGTTTTGAAACCACCAGCACTGGGGGACACCAAAATCTGTAATATTCTGATTAACTGTGTTTTGCTGATAATACTTTTGTATAAAAGAATCCGAACTTTTGTTTGTAAATGATGATTTTTTTTACATTGCAGAGTTTTCCTTGCAGCCTCGTGGTGTCGACGAGACTCCAGCAGGTCACGGTGTCGTCAGTCGTTAGTGACGTCTTGACAGGTTGAAGCTTAGTAACACTGACCAAGCTGCGATATTTGATACATTGGGGTGAGAATGTGTTGGAACGACATATAAAAGTGTTTCCTGACCTTAAGTCCCTACCAGCAAGTTGTCTGTGCCTTCCAAAACTGTTAGAAATAGTTTATAATAAAAAAACAAAGTTGAAAAAGATTTCCATTTGACCAACACTATGGTTAACATTTGGTACGGTTAGGCACAAAATCAATGGGTGCTAGGTTTTGGGAAAGATTGTGTTTTGGTTTAAAACATGTATCTTGTTTAGATTCATTCCAGTTTGCTTTAACTCTGTCCTGTACCGACTGAACCCCGTTAGTTCTCTGCTAACGAGACAGTATAGGATTTTCCAAGGCTCATCGACAACAAGTCTGATTCATTCAACTGACATCACACATGTGGACGAGGGAGGTTCTACTGCTGTTAAACAATGTCGTGTTTAATGTCGTCTCTTCTCTCTACATACCGAGGGAGTTTACGAGATTAACTACAATTTTACCGACGCATTCAAATTAAGGCATAGTTCCAAATCACTCTTTATTCCTAAATACTTTGATTCTGTTTCCGTGGACGAGAGAGGGCCAGGCTCATGTTGCAGGTGTCACAGTAGCGGGATAAGACTAACGCTTCTCTTCTCTGTGTTGAAGCGTCGCACTGACAGCTTACCAACTAGTCACGCCAGAGGGAAATCTAGTTGATCCAATATGCAAATGGTCTCAATGTGACACGTGTAAAAACTCGGCTCGGCGTAGCAAATACACCGATCTTCTGTTGAGGGCTTTATGAACAAACAAACAAAAAAATTATATTTATATGAACCCAAACAATTAAACAGTGAGTTATTGTGGCAGACAATCATTTTCTACCACAATGTTGTGAGTGAAATTAATAAAACCTTTTTTAATAATACAGCCCGTTTTCAAAACCTGGGTCACAGAGAAGAAAGTAACACATAAACGTAAGCAAGAGCATTCATATGATCCCAAAGGAGAAATCAAGACCTCATACCATTTGTGCAAATGTAGCAATAAAAAAAAAAAAAAAAACATATTTGAACAGAACCCAAAGATGTTTTCACAGAGAACGAGAGGCATCGGTATCGAACGAGAGGCATCGATACCGATGAAGCACAGTGTGTTTGACTGCAGGCCTTGAACGTATGAAAAGCGATGAAAGAAACATCTGGGAGAGTTCTGTGTGAAAACTCCAACAGGATGTCATAGCTCGATGAAAGTGCGGAGGTGGCTGAAACGCTAATCAATAACATTCTTAAAAACACACTGCTCTGCATATTTTTCTTGCTTAGTCTGTGCATAATCAAGTGAACATAATCAGAGTACGCCTCGCACGCATCACGTTATTATTGAATGTTTGGCAAGCAAACGTAAATGTAGCCATGTATCAAAACGCTAATAAAATGTCCAGCTACAACAGAAGGTATACAGAACCCGATATTCCTGCAACAATGGTGTCTGCAGGAAAGCCTTTTATTAAGCAAAAAGGCAGAGGACAGGACGGATAAGGGAGTATTTTAAAGTCAACCTCTTTTAATGCGCAGTGAGACCTAGAAGCTAACGGATGGATGGAAAGTGTAGGGAATGGGTGAGAAACAGAGTTTGGCCCGCCGCCTGATCACCTGAGGGACGGCAGGCAAACGAGAGAGCTATGGAGGGATCAAAGGAAGAGCGCGAAGGATCAAGCGTGGAATAGAACCCCCTTATTTACACAGATAGCCTTGAGAGCCTATCTTGTGAAGCATTGTACCAGACTGCAGGTATCAATCCTTGGCTAAATGTGTCTGGGTTCAAGATTGCACAGCAACACGGATGTCTCTGACAGGCGTTACATGTCTTCTGAGGATTACAAGACAAGTGCTGCAGTAAACAGAGCTCACCATTGCTAATGTTCAAACACAAAGACATGAAAGGCTCAGGACAGACGGGTTAAGAAATACCGAGTATCAAAAGCTCATCCCCTGTAGGCCCCACGGTTGGCTCTGAAAAGTTTTGCGGCTTTCTCCTTCGTGGAGGACAGCAGCTGGTCAACTTGGGTTTACAGCAGTATCATTCCGTTGCTAACAAATGGCTAGCCTTGTTCTGGACTGCCTCATTAACTGTATTCCCAAGTGATAGTGATATAAATTAACCGTAATGTGAATTAGTGACGTCATGGCCTCCTAATAGCTTGTGGGGTTTACTAGAAGTAGAACTTTTAGAGGTTTATTAGCCTCGATTTGGGAGTGCCTGATCCTAGTGGTGGGAGACGGTCCCAGGTGCTGCTGCTTATTGCAGTCGGGAAAGTTTACTTGACGTCGCCTTAGCCTTTGGTCCTCATGTTTGAAGCCTTTTTCCTCCCAAGGTGACTGACATTATCACCCTCGTGGAGGCCGCCGTGTCTCTACAGTAGCCAGGAATAGACAAACCAAACACTGGCTCTAGAGGGTAACGTGAGCCGCAGAGTGTTTAAGCAGTGTTATTGTGGTGAGGAAGGCCACTGAGCGATGCAAAACGTCATTACCACAATTTTTGCAAAATGCAAACCACATATAAAACTTTAACGTGCTTTCCCGTTTCCAACTGAAAGTCAACAAGCTCACAAATTGCTAAATCCACTGCTTCCAGTGGACATTAAGAGTTACAAAGAGGCAATACCGAAGTGCAATTAGCTAAGAGTGTTTAGCTATGATTTGTTTGTAAGTGAACATATGGATCAACAGATGAATACTTGTCGACTGCCTATAGAGGATCAGTTTATTAGAACTATTCCTTTAAAGCAGAGCGCGATGCTCCCGTGTACTGGAGAGTTAAGATAAGCAACGGCCATTCAGTAGGAAACCAAAGGAATTAGCAGGAAAAAGGCAATTATTTCTGCTATCTTGTTAAATGTCTAAATGAATTAACCAGCGGCTCGTTGTGAAGCCGGTTCATATTTGCGTGTCCCTCCATCTCAGTCAACATTAAGTCTGCCATTTAGTAGAACACAACGCGTTACTGGGCTTGTTTGCCATTTATTCCGCATTTAAAAGCCCTTCAACCAATTTCCTCACACAGATGGCACGGCAAATGTGATCGGGGGATAGCTGCACAATTGTCTCCATCACTCTGCAGCCATTTATAACCCATATCAGCAATGTTCTTGGCAAACAGAAAACACTCCAACCCAAAGCAGGGGCTTATTGCATCCTCTCAAAAAATGCAGTAGCTGGTATGAAATTGAATATTCTTAGGAGTCAGATGAACACTTCAGTGCAGAGCTGACGGGCACATTCACTCGCCTTTGTGTTTTGGTGACTTGAATTACCACTGGTGGAGTAAGAAAATCTATCATTAGTGCATTAGTGCCAGTGGAAATCAAATATTTATGTCACTTGCAAAGGGCTGTGTAGGTGAATGCAGCGCACGGTCGGATTACAGCAATTAAAAATGAAGGGGTAATTATTCATCTCATATCTTTTGTTTTCTGCCACCTGCATGCTCTTGCGGCTATTGTCAGCCAGATGCCTGGAAACACTTCCCCCCACGGCTTTTACATTGCTTATTGCCCAATAACCACACAGAGGCTTTACAAAATGAATCATTGATCACAGGGGGGGGGGAAGAGAAAGTGGTATGGATCAGACTGTTCATTTGAATGAAGTCTCAGATCAATGAGTATAGCACGCCTTTACACACGAGTCAACAACACCTTGAAATGTGGGTGCTGAAGATGCGAGTGTGCTGTATTGAACGATTTAGAATTGCTTCGGAGACATTGTGGACATAAACCTACAGATAAGCCCGGCAGTCCAGGAAAAAAAAAGTTAAATTTTTCCGCTTTCCTCTCACGTCTGCTTTCCATTTCATTAATCTCCTCCGCTTCTCCTCTTTTCATGCCACACTTCTTTACAACTAAATAAATGGGCAGTGGTGGTTTTCTTATTTTCAGTACAAGTCATAAGATTGTTGGCTGAGGGCAAAGAATAAAAGTACTGAAGTATTTGTAAAAACAACCCAATGACTTAACTGTTCACAGGCTTAGTTAGGTTCGATTATGCGATGCCACAAAAGAGATCTAGAGCAATGCTGATTGCAAGCTGATTGCAAATGTGAGCATTAGAATGACTAATGCAGACATTTGCGATGCTATGATATGCGATGATATGCTGATGATCTGATGATCTCTTACTAATAGCTATCTCCATTACTGATCCTTTTTTTTGACAAATCAGTCGTTTGGTACATGAATGCCCATCGCATGTCCAAAGAGCCCAAGGTGACGTCTCCAAATCAGCCATCAACAAAGAAAAAAACACAATCACACAAAAATACAATCAATCAATTATTATACTTTTAAGTTAGTTTTTTTCTTCAAGTTTTTTCGGGAAAAAATTTCCAGGAAACCTTTCATTCATTCATAAATGTCGATCATTTTGAACGTCCAAAACCACCCGACTTGCACGTCTTTAAACTGTGAGAGAAAAGCCGTGTTGTGTGATCTCGCTGCTGTGCGATGACACGATTGAGTCGTTGCACAAGATTCAATAACAAACCAAAAGACAGAATGATAAACACTTACATCCAGCAAGCGTTTGAACAGAAAATATGCCGCCTCATTAGAACGACTGTGACAGCGGACGAACAAAACTGACTCTGAAAACATCCCCAGAAAAAAGACTCTCTCTCTCTCTCTCTCTCTCTCTCTCCCTCTCTCTCTCTCTCTCTCTCTCAGCATGGGGCTTTTAATCAAAGTTAACATCGCCACAGTTCCCTAAAATGCTTCATTTATTTTTCTGAGAGACTCGACCAGCTCAATCTTTCCAATTAATAAAAGATGTCTTTTGGTGAGATCAACTTTTAAACTAAAGCTTTTTTGTGCATAATCTAAAATGTACACATTCAAAGTTTCTCCGGCCCATCAGCAAAGTTTCATCGAACTTGCTTCTCAGACAGTGAACAAAACAGAAGACGAGTTTAGCTATTCTCTATAATAGATCACTGTCCCCGTGTGAAATTGCCTTAAATATTCGGAGGCATTTCTTTGTGAGGAAATGTCATGTTGAATTTGTTCTCTGTTGCTGAAAATCTTCTTGTAACTGCATTTCAGCAGCTGAAAGAAACACATTTGATGAGACGTTTGCAAAAACGTCTGGTTTGAGGCTGTTTTTTTAGTCTAAAGTAGGAAGTTGACTTTGTGAGGTTTCTTCATAAGATCCAACATTGTTGTCAGATGATGTAGATAAGAAGGGACAAAGATAAGCACAAATATATTTCTGCTGCAAAGGTTTCTGTGCAGCAACAACTGGTGGAGCGATTTTCTCTGCTTCTTTACCTCACCCTGTCTCTCTCTCTTGATCTACAAGAAACATAATTCAGAATGTCTGTCCTGCTGTTTCCATGCACTGTTTGTACTTATAACTACGAAAATGACAAGCATGGAATAAGGCGTAGGGAGGAGGTCACGGATTGGTCAAATTGGACTTTCACCCAGGAGAACATTGTTTGTGTCCTGTGTGAAAACAGAAGTCAAAGCTGACTTATTTGTCACGTAACTTTTGTACTCAAGTACTTCTGCCCCCCCCCCTCCCCACAGAGCCAGTAAGTGATAGTGGACCGTTTCACTGACCGAGCCCCACAGACTTACACATTGTAGAAGTCTCTCCTTAGTCCATATTGACTTTGTATTTACAGCCGTCATGAACTAATTTCATGCTTCGCGGGGCTCTTTTTCCTCAAGCAGGCTCCTGCTTGTGGGCACAACGCTGAGGAAATGCAACACAAACACTGTAGACATGTTACAGCCTCTTCTAAAAAGTCGGTCTGGAAAAAGATGAATTGAAGTACGCACGTAAATAATGATTTCATTGCACATTGCAAAAACTAATTCGAGAAAAGGCCTCAATTAAAAATAATTAATCACAAAACACGACTCAAGTGCAACCTCTTTTTATTATATAATAAACTTGTTACAGATGAATTTTAGAGCAAAGAGGACATCTCTTCAAACTTTAAGGGTAAAAATGTCGTGGTTACAAATATCAGCCTAGTCAGAATAAGATGTTGCCATTGTCTGCAAACCACGGATACGCTGAATGTTTGACGTTTTTTGCATAACGTCAGAGCGAGTGACGTAGTATGACGAGCAAAGTGCAGGACAAGTGTTTATATCAAGCACGGTTATTGAGAGTAAAGTGGTATAATAACACTGGACTTTCATGTCCAATGTGAAACCAAAAGTGGGCGTTGACTTTATTCTTTACGCAATATTGTTTAAACATTTTTTTTAATTTTTTTGTTTAAAAAAGTCAATATTCATTCAAGGCCAACATTAATGTCGTCTAGTAAAAGGACTCTTCTTGTGAAAATAAAAGCAGTGGACAGAATAATGAAAGCCCTTCAATAACTAATAATTCATATGACATTGATCAAAGGGACTAAGTTACTGAAAGGAAATGAGTGTTGTAATTTTTTTGACATTGTTTCTCCCGTTCCTCTACTTCTATAAGCCTCTGGGGGTAAAGTCTCTTTTCACTCGCTAGCTTCCAGCTCCTCACTTTGTGGAAAATGCAGCTAAATAAAGTGTTTTGAATTAGCCCACACCATCACTTCCTTTTGGTTTGTGGGCAATGTGGCGAATGTAGAATTCCGTATTAATGTAATATTTAAAAACAGCCTTAATAAAAATAAAAAACTAACACAGAGGTTTAATGAAAGGCTCCCAGAGCTGAGAGTAGAGTCCTTCAACAGATGCATATATATTCTCTTTGACTCCGGCCTCTTCTCTAAAGCTGCTGCTCTGTCAAAGGTACCGCAGTCCGGTTAGCCACGTCTGCTAACTCCCTTCCGGCTAGTTGGTGCCATGGCCAACTCTTAGCGGTAACTCCTGCCTGCACCGACTGTGGTGGTGGTGGTGGTGTGGATTGACCGCTGCAGGGCTGAGAGGTCGGGGGGGTCAAGGCTGGAGCAGTGCAGCGTAGGGACTCCGGGTAAGGGAGATGTGTAGCCTCGCGGACACGCGCTACATGAAATGTTTATACCTCTGGCAGTCTGGAGTGATGGATAGAAAGAGAGATGTGGCGTTAGGAGGCAGCTTGGGGATTGGAATGGGTGGAGGGAAGTAGGAGGGGGGTAGATGGACAGAGATGGAGAGATGGAGAGAGAGAGGCCGAGGTCAACAGCCTTCAAGGCAACAGATAGAAGCAGTTTCTTCAGTATCACGTGTGTAAACAGCATGAAGCCAGCCTCCAAACTGTATAAAAAACAAGATAAATAGGAGAAGAAGTCTGCACCTGAGACATGAGCCTAAAATGTGTTGGTCCAATGGGCTTAAAGGACCAGTGGTTTTGAATGCTTTAACCCACTTACTGTATACTTGCATGCATCACAACCATACCGCATACAAAATATGGTTATACATGGACATCCATTATGCTGTTTATTTCTGTGCAATAGCTTATTAATGCAAATGCAT
Organism: Leptoclinus maculatus; assembly: GCA_032191485.1. NCBI lineage: Eukaryota > Metazoa > Chordata > Actinopteri > Perciformes > Stichaeidae > Leptoclinus > Leptoclinus maculatus. The sequence continues at coordinate 1,548,265 of JAVDOI010000016.1, forward strand.
TTTGAGATAATCCAACTGCATATTTAACTTGTGTCCCTCCCTCCAGCTAGATTCCCACTTCTCCAAACCTGCTCAAGGCAATTTACGACCCGTCCACCAAATGCCCCCTGAGTTTTCCGCCTGGCCTTGCAGCAATATCACCGATTCTGATTCCAGCCGATCCCTCCTGCCCTGCAATAAACTCTTTTCCCTCCAGTCGCAGTCACCTGACCTTACCCCCTCACCCCCTCACCCCCTCACCTGGTCTCACTTTCCCTCATCACCTGCTTCCAATAATCAGCCCAGATGTATATGTTCATTTCCACGTCGTCAAAGTTGCTATGCTACATTGTTTCATGCCTCCATCTGCACTGGGGTCCTTCCCTTGTTGCCTCACACACACACACACACACACACACACACACACACACACACACACACACACACCAATGATTTGTAGTTTATTAGAATGAGTAGAAACAACTATGCAAACGCAGCAATCCCCACATGTGGAGATATATGGGTTCCACTAGACATATTGCAATCAAAATGCAGGCAAAGATAATGAAACATGTTCACTGATGCTCTCGTCAACGCAGACGCAGTATCTAACCTGTTGATTCACACTTTCTTAGTAGTTCATGTACCGAGGGATACAGCGAGTAGGCAGCGGTATCGACACTCCTACAGGAAAAACGCTCGCAGACAAAAACATTCAGCACATTTTAAATTCGTAGCCGAAGAGCCAGAGCTGCGAAGAATACTGAAATATTTAAATCAAAGAGAGGTAAAGTTACTTTTGTCAGCAGCGTGCTTTGTACTGCCAACATCAAACCTTTATCTTTCATAGCCAGAGGGCGGACTTAGAAAACAATATTGAGCTCCGAGGGCCATTCAGATGTTTCCCAGAGGTTCTGGTGTGTTGAGCTATTCAGCCTGTCTGGGTGAGACGTTTGCAGACAAGTCTGAAGATCCAAAGGTTAAACCCAAAAGATAAAAGTGTATGCATAGCAATTAACCCACAGAAATATTGGTGGCAACCCTACGCGTCCCTGCAGCACGATACCAAATAACAGCTTGGGTTTTTGTGCAGATACCCGTCTTGAATATGAACACATTCTCATGTCTTTTCATGAGAAAAATGGCAGACTTGGTGCAAAACACATGTATACCAACATGTATGAAGACATTAGTATAATATAAATGGAATCATTCATTAGTACATCTATAAACTTGTTCTGCATTGGAGCAAACTGGATCGTCTACTTACCTACGCAGTGTGGCTATGGGTAAGATATGTGATCAATCATCTATAATGGATGTCCAATAGATGGTATTAGTAGGCCTTGGACATTAGAAAAGAAATGGATTCAAAATGGATTCAGTGACTAACCTGGTGTGCCTCTCAGCAGATAAGGCAACACACCATTATCGCTCTAATTAAATAACACCGCGCACTGCACAGCTTATTTTGACATAACCTCCATTTATTATTTTAGACTTGCGTCGTGTTTTATTAAAAGTGCTTCCATTCTAAATTGCTGTATTAGTGGGTGTACAAATGTTCACACTGTATGAAGGCAGAGTGTTTGTTTTGGAACGGCCTTTCGGGACCTTCCATTAGACTTCTATTTTGGATCGTACTCCCTCTCTCAGCGCTCCCTCCACCTGTACCACTAAACCCAACAAAGCTCAGGAAGAGACGCATTAACGCCGACCTCCTCGCCCTTACATCTCAACTTCATTCATGGTGTTTTCACTTACTTCAAAAAAAAAGGAAGAAAATAGAAAGCAAATAGAAGTTTGCCACCTGTCCTTGTGAAGGAAAGCAAGAAGACGACACCACTCTAAAAGCTCTTTTCTTTCAGGTGAAACTCAGTTGAGAAAAGTCAAAGCTGTGATTGAAGTCAAGGGAAAAAGCATTACAGCGCGTCATCCTGAGCTCACTCAGATAAATAATAAATAAAAACATGCTTGGGCAGAGGACCACGTCTCTATACCGTTACACAAAGCGCAATTTTGCGTCTGTATGAGATGCAACGGGCTTTCAACTAAACCCAATGTGAACCCATTCGTAGCACTGGACGTAGTATTCAGAGTCCCCTTCAGGGTGGGAGGAACGGTGGTGGATGGGACAAACAAACACAGGGCTTTTAACTTGTGTGAAGAGAGTGTTGTGAGACGTACACTGGATGTACGAAGCGGACGTAGTCACCGTGAATACACATTCAAGGCACTTTCAAAGCCGGAGGGTTGCCGCTCGGACGTACAACAGAGTGCGTCACATAAACGCATGTGGCCACCAGCCAGTGAGTCTGTAATCTCACACTCTGCAAGTTAGTTCATAAGACTGAGTCCTCCATGTCCAAAGACTTAAAACCGTCCTATTAAAAGATGAGACATGAACTTTGTGTGTGCGCCTATTGGGACCAAGCTATATAGGGCCTTGCACTTCAAAAAGGTCCTAAACAGCATGAAAGTAAGTCGTTTTCAACAACACAATTGTGCAGAACAAAGACCTCTTAAAAGAGAATGTCGCCAAGTGTGTACATTTTGCTCCTAAGTGTAACAGTAATTTTGCCTGATCAAAGTATATCCAGCGGGGGGGGGGGCGAGTGGGAGGAGAGACGAAAGGGATGATGCAAGTGCTGCCTTTCATTTGCTCAAGGGACAACTGCAAAGAAAAAGACGCACCCTGCAGCCCCTGCAGCCCCGTCCTAATGTCGTCATCATCACAGTGTGAGGAGACAGGAGAGAAAACGGAGTGAAGGAGACTCTACCACGGGAAAAGTTTGCCGTCTTCACAGATTCCTCGGTGTAAACTTTAATGCAAAGTCAGATACAACAAAAACACAAGTTTGAGTGCTACTTTGAGATAAATCCAACTGCCTGTAGCATCATTTGCATTATAGTCGTGTTTGGTCTCTGAAGTTTTAACATGGTTATTCTGGCTCTTTGTGTATATTGTAGTAGTAGTTCCGTTCCAAAGCGAAGGGAATCTATGGCAGTTCATTTCAGTTCAGTTCAGTTTATTTCAGGGGTGTAAGTGGTCTAGGAGAAGAAGAAGGAGAAGCCTGGAGAGTTTCAGTTAAAGGGACTGAGCTTGATGAATCCCCTGAAGGAGGCCTCAAACTGGTCCACGCTGTAGCGGAACACGATTCTTTGTTCACCACCTGCTCCCGGGATCAGCACACCTCCAGTAAGGCCCGGTCCTCCAAGAAAGCTCCGTGTATCCAGTCGGTTCATGGATCCTTGCTGCTCCGATTTAGTTTAGTCTTTAGTCAACATTTTCTTATTTTTGAGCTTTAACAGGTCCAGAAACTGAATCATACTTTCTGTGACTCCATTAAAATAAACACTCTCGCTCCTCTCTTGTTGCCCCTCCGTGCAGCTTTGGTGAGTTGATTGGTTTTTTTCCCCCCTTCCCCCCCAGCTCACAGGTGCGTCTCATTTATAGCCTCTCTTTCCCCACCTTCTTTTCCTGGGGGGGGGCTTTAATAGGAATAGACCAGCATGTCTTCAAACACTGCTGTGAAGTTTAGCAAATTATGATAACAATGTCACTGACCATATTTGTTATTTGTATCACATTCCTTGCACAGCGTTGCACTGGAACAACAATGTGTCTCAAGCTGCATGCAGCTTCGTTCAGCTTCTAAAGCACAATATACAGTACATGCATTTTGAGATGGTCCATTGTTTCAGAGTAGTCGATCATGAAGTCAATCATTCCACATGACATGGCTGAACATGGCGGGACAACATAGGTTATACATAAGCTGATTGAGGTGCCAGGAATAATGCCTCGGTTCAGCCCCCCCGCAACAACTTGAACTTCACTTCTAAGTGAAGGTGTTGGGAGAAAGGGACCTCGCTTCCACAGGTGTGATTCATTTTGTACAGTGCTCCAGACCCCAGGGTGAACATGCTGACATGACCAGTTTTTGTTGGCACGTCGTGTGTTTGGATGTTAATATCAGGCCCTGAAGGAGTCTGACTTCAGTTTAATAAGACACAGGATCATGTTATGCTGTTCTTCAATGCCAGCGTTGTTTACTTGCACTATACTATTCATGGCTGTTCAAACTACAGCAAGCAGCCCCACTGTGGCCCACTGCCTGTTTTTAAATGGCACTGCTGTAAATGGCTTGAACATATTTCTAATGAATTGCACTTCTTAGTTCGAAGAATGTAAGTCGCCGCCAGTGTGACTTACATTTATTACTTGTTGATGATATAATGAGTATAATTGAGTATAATAAAGACACTAAACATCAGTACTTGGTACACTGTGGGGTTTACTGGTGTAGAAACACTGCAGTGTAAGAGGTTAAACGCTATGCATTCACTGTTCTTTGCCCCGTGTCTTCTTATATGTTTCATAATCATAACATTGTTGCCACCCCGACTCTAATTCATCCTCACAAAGATAGAAATAGAAGAGTAACCGTGTGTGTGTACGTGTGAGTGAGACTCACACTGGAGGACATGTAACAGCTCCCTCCAGTCACCCTTCAACATGTACTGGTGATAAAAGAAGACACACACACACACACACACACACACTCTGACAGTGGCAGCAGGGTTTCTGCTGTTTCACACCGCTGCTGAAAGGTCTGATGAAGCACTGAGGAAACTTAAGACGGATGACATGAGCCTTGAAACGCAGCGGTCTCATTGTCTACTCCACGTTCTGTACTAAACAACTAGCAGGAGAGGCGATAACGTGTTTTATTAAAAGCTGAAAATGCCTCATTCTGAACATTTAAACTACAGCAAAACGTGAAGGAGCATTTTTTGAGAGTTGACTGTTGTTTATTTGGGTTGAAAATAGAATTGACAGACCAGGTAACATATGATACGAATGTAAATTTGGATGGCAACAACACTGTCAACGGGAGAGGAGCACCAAGATACGAACAAGAGAAAAGGTGTCTCTCGTTAGCCAACACATTCTCACTCCAAACTCGTCACATATGACGACTTCACACTGCGATGCACTAGGTACCCCTCCAGAGTGAGTTTTAGTCGTGTCAGGTGCGTTTCTCCTTCTTGCATGCACAACAACTCAAGAGACGACATGTCAAAGTTTACTTTCAGTGTTCTCTGCAGCACAGCCGTCTCTGCAGACTTATCACGCTTTTCATACTGCGTCAGTTGATCTGAGCGTCTAATAATGCCGTGGGTGGGTTTACATTGGAGTTAATTGAAAGCACACTGAGTCCGTATCAGACGCTGTTGGGCCCCTGACTAAGCCTTCGGTATTTGACAAAGTTGGGGAGTGAGACCGGGTTACGTTAGCATGACATTTTATATACCCCGCTGTGATTGGTTTGAACCATTGTTAAAGTGGTTGCTGCAGAGCGAATCCTGGTTGGGTCGGTGGCGCAGTCAGACCAGCTTTCACTTCCCATTCATTTCTTTAAGTAAATTGGGCGAGTGCACCTTCGCTGCACAATTGTGAGGCTGTACAGATGTTTCTGTCTCTCTGGTCTTTCCATGTAATGATGAACATGGTTGCATAGAGACCGTAGGCCTTAACTCCAAGTGTGTGTGTGTGTGTGTGTGTGTGTGTGTGTCTCATCACACCTGTGCTTAAAATAAACCAGGTGCAATAAGTGTGTTCAGAGAGCCTGTTGAATGCATAATAGCGGGTCGTGTGTGTGTGTGTGTGTATGCAGAGTTTTTTGTGTAGTTTATTAACAGCAGTGGAGCTCTTCAGTCACCGCTGAAAGGCTGCTGCCTGTGTCATTAGAGCAGCACACAGTGTGAATGTTGGGAGTGTGTGCATGTTGGCAGTGTTGTGTGTCCGTTTGTATCCCTTAGGGGGTCTGCCACGATGTGTGTGTGCTCTCTTGCATCTTCATCGGGGTTGAAAAAAAACGCTCCAAATGCAAATCTGCGCGGAAAACGATGCCAATCGCAATAAAAAACGCCAACATTTTCAGCCGCCATTATTCATCTTCTCTTTATTTCCCTCTTCCATCGATGAATGACTGCAACCCCGATTCATCTGTTCTGTTTGGAGTCCTGGCAGGAGGGAGCGATGAAAAGACAGAAAAGCGGGGAAAAGGGCACGCAGTGAGCCGGCGACAGCCAGGAAAAAAAAAAAGAGGGATGCTGGAGATGTTCAATTAAGCTTTCCTTTTTGTCCGGCCACCCGGCGGTTCGTTAATCTAGAGGAGATAAATATTATACAGCATTGGCTCCATTCATCCTGCAAAAATCAATTCTCTCTTTCCCCTACTTTCTCCCCCCCCCCCTTCTCTCACTTCTCTTTCACTTATTCAACAGAAGAAAAAAAAAAAGGTGCCAGAGAAAATGAATTGCTGCCTTTATAATAAGTGGTCCTAATGCAGATGAATGGTGTTGGATCTCAGAGCAGTGAAGCCTCTCACCCGTCTGCCACCTAGTTTAATTTAGCCCAATAATAAACAGCAAGCGCCACTGAAAGCAATCTCCCAGTGCTTCGGTCCTTATATATATATATATTTATATATATATATTTCATACTGTTGCCTGGAGACTAGTCCAGGCCTCACTGTAGCATGGAAAAACAAATGTATCAGCATGTGGTAAATATTAGTTTAATGCTATAAAATAATTAAATAAATGCTGAGAATAAAACGACTTGTGGCTGTGGAGAAGCTTTGTGAAATCTGAAAAATGACTCCAAGGGGCATCACTTGACTAATCAAGAGGTAAAGGTTCATGGTGGTTCCATCCCCGGCCCCCCTGCGGTCTACATGTCAACGTGTCCCTGGGCAGGATACTGAATATGTGTGAATATTCATCGCTCCTGATGAGCAGGTGGCACCTTGTGAGGCAGCCTCTAACACTATCAGAGTGTGTGTGTGTGTGTGTGACTGCTGGTGTCGTAAAGCGCTTTGAGTGCTCGCTACGACTAGACGAGTGTTATTTAAAGTCAGTCCACTTACCATCACAAACTGGAGGCTTGGAGTTTGAGAGGTTTGGGGCATTTACCAGGAAGAAAAAACACAAAAAAATAGTTGAAATGAAATAGTTTTGAACAAAAAAAGCAGCAATTAAAAGCAGCAGTGACGTCAATAATTATTTAAAGCTACTACGAGGAACTTTCATGCTGCGTTGACGCTGCGCTCCCTGGACGATAGCGGTAGTGCTTCAGTGTACTGCAGCCGGGTCAATCAGTACGCCCTAGCAGACCCGGGTCTGGTTCTCCTGTGCCTCCCCCTTCCCTCCAGCAGGACCAACAATATGGCCTGGGCCTCCAGCAGCGTGGTGTCTGTGTTTTTGTGCTCCCAGCGCGGAGCAGCGAGGTTAAACTCTGCCCCTGGCTTTCCATCTCCCGCCAGAGCTCCGACTGGAGCCGGGGTCTGTCCGCGTCAGGCTCGTTGCTGCCGGAGGCTACGCTGGAATCTGACCTGAAGGAGTTGCTGGTGAACCTCCGTGCCGTAAATTGTTTCATCTGATTTCTTTAGGGATCGGACCCGAGGACAAGCATTTTGAATTTCCATATAGAAATAGCCAATCTTCTGGCTGATGGTCCCGTTTACTTCTGTAGCTCATATTAGCATAGCATCGGTATTACATTGAGAACGTTTCAATGAAAAGTTCCTTTTACTAGTAACTTTAAATCGTCTGACGAGGCATTATAATCTTACTGTAGCCTATTCACCTGAATGCACTGAGAACAAAGGATGAATCCAGTCATTTCTATTGTCAGCAAAAGTCAAATCTGTTATGTGTGTTGATGAATTGTGTTTAAAGGGTTGCTTTAAAAGTTCAAACAATGATTTAGATGGATTCAATATGAGATGTATGTCTCTAGAATTCCACCAGAACAATGGAGGTGAATGGAATTGAATTTGTGGCGCAGCATCTCTAAAAAAAAAAAGGAAATTACATTTTACAGAATTGAACAGAAGTAACTTTCCCGTAACAATGCCATTGTTACTGTGGACAATCCACATCCTTACAACAAACTGTCTATAGCTTTCATTTGATGAACTACTTTCTCCTGAAGAAATGAAAACTGTCGACAGTGTAATCTGTACAAACCAGCCCGGTCGACCCAACCCCCATTACTCATTAGACAAGAGCTCCCCCTTCCTTACAAATCCCAGTTTAACCCCTGGTTTCAGCTACACGTTCGGGTCATTGTTTTGGTTTTCTGGCCCATTACTTTACATTACTGTATCCGTTCACTGTCAGTCCTCTTATCAGTGTTTCCAGCAGCAGCAGCAGGCAGCTTGTTTCAGCGAAAAAGCTCAGAAAACCCAATACGCTACCTGTCCAGCATCACACCGCAGACCGACACACTAAGCGACTAGCTGGTGAAGAAATTGGAGCATTAAAGCAACTAATGAGCAAGATATTTCCCTCAGGACTTAGTAAGAGGCTAAAAACATAGAGCTAAAAGGAGAGTGAATATTGGACCGATTACGTTCGCCAGTTCACCAGAAATGTGTCTCCGAATGTGTGAATATAGGCACATTTTCTGAATCTGAAGAGATGGCGCTTTACTTCAAATCCAATGGATTTAACTCGGATGTTTGAGACCTTTTTGAAGTTACCAAGAAAAGTGCCTGCTTAAATCTAGCAACCCGGGTCCTCCGGCAGGCTAAACACATCACACAATCAAAACTCTGAATACTGAACTCATCCTTGCTAATCTATCCCTGCACTCTAATATTTCACCAAGGGTTCGAACCTTTTAGCACAAGAACCTGGGATACATTAGCTGTGCTTCAGTACACATAACAAGTTACACACACACATGCACCGATGCACATGTGATGCTGACATATGGATCTTACATTTCGCCCATGAACAGACACACCATAGTTGATGAGATTCATGCATCTTACAGACTAACACGCCTCACTAAGGACGTCTGTTCTGCAACTTCCTGTCCGTCAGAATAAAAGTAGCCGGTAATGTGGGATCGCCATGTGCTTAGAATGCAAATGAGAGTGACTTTCTTAACCTGGTGTACTGTTACAGAGCATGTTATTAATTACACAACGTTCATTATTCTAATCATTGATTGATCGTCGCAGAACATATTGTTTTAGATATCGATATTGTTCCTCATCTCAAGGCTTTGGGTCTCAGCTGGACCTTTTGACTGCTTCCAGAGAGAGACTTTAAAATGCACAATGCATCGAAGCCAATCAAATCACAAAGCAATTTAAATTTGCATGCAATCTACTCATCACTTGTAACATATTAGCTTCCTCAATTATGTTTCACGGCAAGGAAAAGCTCTGTCAGGTCGCAGTTTTTTAAACACGTGGTGAACATTGTAAATTGTAATAAAACAAAAACGCAGCAAAATTACTTACTAAACATCATTGTTTGGCTTAAAAATAATCATGTTGCTTAAAGTAACACGAACAGCGGTCTCCTGTGTTCCTTTGACCCTCCCCAGCCCCGTGATCATTACTACAACAGTCTTTTATTTAAAGCGCACAACGCATTGAAATGAAACATTTGGTCATTTCAAGAACAGGCTGTATCCAGCATGATGTAAGCTGTGTATCAGTGCACACGTGCATCCTTGAACACACAGGACATTTCTTTCAAACAGCGCACAATAACTTCTGAAGTTTATTCCACGGCTGAGCGCAGGTCAAAAGAAAGACGAGGGCATACCGATATGGAACATGTTCTATAACCCTCAATGAGTCGCCTCACCTCTGAACCTCTTTTTCTCTTTCAGTCCTTTGCTCCTCTTCAGACACTTTTTCACCTCATTTCCATTCATCTTCTCTCCGTCTTTGTCTTTCCCATTATGCACTCCCACTCTCTAATCTACCTTTTAAACCACTTCTTAGTCTTACTCTTCACCTTTTTCACCCATTCCTCATTATCTTCTCCCGTCTTACCTCCCCGCTTCGTTCCCTTACCTCCTCTTTCCCTCTCTCCTCACGGCCTCTGGTGTTTGCTCTCCTATTATCTTCCTTCATGTTACCTGTTTCTCTCAGCGGAGGCTGACTAATTACCCGTGTCAACACAACTTTACATTATTGACACCCTAGCATACGGTGCCTCTGGCTACACTTCTCTCCTCCACACGCTGGGAAGGGTCAGCGAGGGGTTTTTGGGGTCATTTTTTTCTCTCGAAACATTTGCATCTTTGTTTGAAGGTTAAGGACGAAGAGAAAGAGGTGAATAAGTCCATAAATATAATGATGTGTTGTTAACAGTGTATGACTATAGCCTTTGCCTCAACAACTGTTTGTCATTGAATAAGCATGTTGTACAATAAGAGCAAGCAGATGTGCATTTCTCTTTGTGTGGATGAGTAATAAGAGTCACAATTTTAGTTTTTCTTTCTATCTGAAGCTCAAATTCCCTTCGAACCATTTGGGTGTTAAAGGTCCTGCATGTGAGAGGTTGCCTATATCTTTCAAAGGAACAGATGCTGAGCGGTGTGACTTGAATGTAATGATAATACATGAGAGGTGCGAGTGTGGGGCACTATTTATTGTTCATTCAAACTGTGGAATTTCTTATTCCGGTGATTTTAATTAACCACAGAATCATCCGCCGAGAGTTGGAATGGCGAGTTTGTAGCTATAAATACCAGATTAGTGTTTTGGCATCTGATGACTGCAACCATTAAAACCGATTTTTATTCCTCAGTTAATGGTCGACGGAATTTAGCATGTTCTCTGATGTTCATTCTCCACATATAGAACATTTGCCCAGTGAAATAAAAAAGTTAATGTATTTCTCTACAAAGAACAAAAAGAGGGCTAACAATAAAGAGAATGGAAGAACAGAGGAGACGCTTCACATTTGGAGAGGTGTAAACGATGTTGAGAGGAGCGCTGGCTTTGATGTCTGTGAACCAGCGGAGACATCCATAAGAGGCATCTATAATTTTCTAGTATTTTTAGCTCCGCTTTAAAATGAGCTACGCTCAAGGTTTCGTTTCAACATTTGAGGGGACACATAATAAGCGGGGGGGGGGGAGAGTTTACCCTCCAGGATATTTTGAGTGTCAAACACTTCCTTTCCTGCATTCTCGTGAATTTGTATGCATCCATTGAAGATGGATATGTCTATATTTATTTAAAAGGAAAACACAAAACTCAAAAAAGGAATTGAATACAGTCGGGCTCTCAGGCATTCTGTTTCGCTTTCAAATATGTATTCTCCTGACGATCAAGTTCCCTCAAGTGATGTTATCTCTGCTGAGTCAACACACACACACGGCCTACCTACAGGTCGGCCTGATGCTGACCGGCTGTGTCGCGTTACGTATCGGATCCATCTCTACTGTAAGTAGAGAGAGAGAGAACCGGCAGACCCCGAATCTGCACTCTCCATTAACATAGTCAGCAGCTGTGAAAGGGCAGAGCGCAGGCCGCCTGGAGATTTATCAGAATGTCACCGTACGCCACATTAGCCCCTCACACCGCACGCACTTCTGCAGGTCCACGACACTGGCTACGCCGGTGAAGCCAGGGTCAAAGTGATCTGTCAGAGGCAGTCGTCTCACTCCAACAAGTCACACAGGCCTCGCAAGAGTGTGTGTGTGTGTGTGTGTGTGTGTGTGTGTGCAGGATGTGTGATACATACATTTTTCAAGAGCCTAAGTTTCCCTGTGCATGTACTCATTTGCATAACCGTAGGCTTTGTTTTTCTACCCCGAGTGGACTAAAAGACAAATAAAGGTCCACCAACACCTGCGTTTCCACCCTGAAAGCAGCCTTCAGCACATCAAAGACGTCTGGCTTGTGCTCTGAAGCCTTCTTAAATGATTAACCACTCTCTTTAATCTCTCTCACACACACACACACACACACACACGTACAAACCTTTCGGCGGCATCAGTGATTTCAACTGTATCAGTGCCACGATCAAAAATGAATGCGTGTCAGAGGGATGCTGCAACGTCTCCTTAAGATGCTTTAATTCCAACTTTCATATTTGAATATCACAAACAACAACCTTTAAATGTTTTACGTTAACATGATGAGGGATGCAGTGTTTTTGCTTTTAAGGGAAATAATCACCAAAAGGGGGTTACGCAGCTTTGGTTTTATTTAATGCCTTGCGCACTGTTTTACTTTGGCATGTTAAACCTCACGTGTCGGAGCATTAATGAGGAGGATACAGTGCAGGACAACAATGTGTGTCTGCTGATGGATAACACATCAGTAGTAATTGCAGAGAAAACATTTGTTCCTATTGGATTTAGAGGCTTTTCCTGCTACTGTGGATCAGGAGAAATCTCTCAAATTCTGATGTGTTAACTGCTCTTCAAAAAAGGCTTCGTTTTACATGTTTGACTTTGATGTAGCTGTACAGATGCACTCTGGACTGTGAGACTCTGACTCTACCTCTTTAAACATACAGAGTTAATGTGCCTTAACCAGCCGCTCCACTGAGCAAAGCCCCTCTGGTTACAGTGACTAACAACATTTTAAATGTGCAGTATGCTCCTGGGTCATTAAGTCTGAGGACCTACATTTGAACATATGTTTAAAGAAAGTATGGTGCAAAGTGAGCTTGACTAAGACAATACAGCCCCAGAGACAGCAGAGTAGTGTGCTGTGTAAGTGCTGACCAGTACAATGTGTACAAAACCAGATGTATACACTATGTTTCATCATATATGAGGCTTTACACGTAGAAAGAATATTTTTTTATGTATCCCAAAATTATTTTCATCCCAAGACCTTCTCCAGAGTATCAAATCTTTATTGGCCAACAACAGCAGTACCAAAGAGTATCAGTCAGTATTGGTCAGAATAAGCAGCTAACAGACACCATTGATAACGAAAACAGAATCACAGCCAACCGTTTAGATTGTATGGCACTGTTTAAAATGCAAACCTGGGGCTCCTCACAGCGAGAGGTCAACGTCATTCAATAGTGTGTCCAGTCTCAAATAATATGCTAATCAAGTTGTATAGAGAGTACAGGTCTTCCACTGAGTGCAACAAGCTGGAAGTGGATATGTCTCTTACAATTGAAACCCTGATTGTTATAATGGCATCAAAATGTCTGCAATTTAAAAAAAAAAGCAGAAAAAAAGCAGAAAGGATTACATCATGATTGCAAGAGTTTCCAATCAAATGAATGAAACGTTTTCTCAAGAAAGAAATCAACCGCAATGAAACATTGAGCTCATGCTCAAATGGAAATGCTGTGCTGGCTTACACCAGTTTGAAGGGGATTTTTATGAGGATAATAAAACCTTTATGTTTCATTATTTTATAAAAAAAAAACGTCTGTGTTCCACAGCTTTTCTTTGCCAAACTGTGGTTGTTTTATAGAAATATCAGACTTAAAGGTAAAATATGTAACGATGTCCTAAAAGAACCAATCCAAAGATGACTTTTAACCCCACTAAGTGTGTGTGGCGGTGTCTGAAGAGACCCTGCCCTCTGTCTGTATCTTCTCTTTCTTATGACTTCGCTCTGTCCGGGACTCTTCTGGGCCTCAGTAAACGTGGGGCAAACTTTAAAATGACGTGTTTACAAACAGTCAACCGACGATGTGACTGTATTATACCTTTAACACATTTGTGAAATTGTAATATCTAACATGTTAAATGTGATTATTTGGAATCCAACATTTTTTTGTTGATAGCAGAAATAACGGTTGACACGAGGGAGGCGCTAATTGCTGCCAGAGAAATGTCGTGCTTATCATCTACTAAGCTGGTATCTGTCAAGAAAAGAGTTTCTGGACATGATTTGTCCAAGTACACATCAGACAGCATGCTGTTATTTCACACCAAGTGAGCTGGATGGTGTGAAACAACCTTCTGCTTTATGTCAGTGTGCATTAAGTCAGTTATATACCAGTTGAGCTTAAACTCATCAATTTGAGAAACGTACATGCTGCCAACGCTGTCAATACTGCAACAACAGCGTGGGTTGGTGGTAAATTTGTCATCGCATGATCCATAGATATCGGAGCTGTTCTCGCCTACACAGTCATGTGGGAGGAACAGGGCAGTTATGAATGACACCTTTAGGCTCCGTTATTTTTCTCTCTCGGAACAACTGTGTCCATCACTTCTCTCTCAGTTCTTCTCAGCTTTAAAGAGGGATCTGAGCACAGAATCACTATCCAGAGGATGCTTTTAGTCAGAGTACTCCGAGTGGATAAGTGCAGTTGTCTTAAGTAGATCCGTCTCCACTAAAGTTGGTTAGACTTCATTTCTTAAACTAAGCCTTACCCAGAGAGTCCATGTTTATTTTAACATCTTACATTTGCATTTATTAACCAAACAGAAACTATGGAGCAGATAAGCTTTAACAGCCGAGTTATGGGTTAACGTCTTCCATATGATTGGAGGAAGCAACTTGTTAACATTTGTTGATATGACTCACTATTTCGTTCATGTGATGAAGCTCCAGCATTTCAAAATGTAAATGTCGGCTTTAAGACCAACACTTTCTCACTCCCAACTCATCAAATATATATTTATATACGCTGCAAAGAATGACTGTAGGTAACCCTCTAGCGTTGCTTTAGGGACGGCGTGTTAAAATATGCTCGTTTTATGCATAGTGTATTTTCAAAATAAACTTCTGTGTTCACAGGAAGTTGATCAGTGGCCCTAATCTTCAAACTATGACACTCTATGTACCCCTCTAGCGTCAATTTTGGACAGAGACGGCGTGTCTATGCACTTCTTTTTTTTAAACAAGCTTTTCTCTTTACAGGAAGTACTTTATACTATGTCTAAGAACACGTCTAATAATGGTGCGAGTGGGTTGATGTTAATGACTTAGTTGAAAGCCTGGTGCGATGCATACAGATGCTAAAATCTAGTTTTGAACTTTTATTATTTTAGTCGTACAATTGTGTTTAATCAAACTGACGTGCCAAAACAAATAAGCTGCCAGGTGTAGTCTGCTCTGGGCTGTGCTTGTTCGGACCCCATTGGTGTGCTGATCCTGCCGTGTACTGATTCGAAGGCCTGAAAGGTATAGGCCATTTCACTTCAAAGTGTTCTTTCTGTACAGCAAAGAGTTTATTAAGGTGGGATTCTGCTAGCTGGGTATAAAGGGACGAACAAAGGCAAAAGAGATCTGGGAAATGTGTATTTCAACAGGTTATGAACTTGTGATCGTACTACCTGATAGAGAGCAATTTAAGCATCGGCACCCACTGTGGGTAAGGAGAATATCTCTGCGGTTCTGTGGGTTGTTGCTGCTGGGCGTCGTTCAAATGCTGTTGCTCATGCCTCTGCAAAGGTTCGAGATCCAAGCACTTTGAAATGCATTTGAATGGCCCCCGGCTACTGGACATCGGGGGGCGTTTGATTTGTCTCGGTCAGGATATAGACCATCGTGTTGGGTCAACTCAGCAACACTGTGCTGCCTTTCATCCATCTTCCAACCTTCCTCTGTACTCCTCTGCTGCAGAAATGTAAAGAGAATGAAAAGATGTTTTTTTGATAGCAGCAACACTGTTCCACATGCAGCTGATTGCAGCTTGCAGGTGATTCATGTGAGGTGGACAACCACCGTCTACTTTCAGCCCAGTGTCACGGCCGGTCATGAAATAGTCACACAATTAAATGTATTGCTTCCGTGTGAATGGACACGAATTGTACGTTTCTTTTTCATGTTGCCTAGCACGATTTAGTTTTGTTAAACCTCTCCTCTTGACACCACACCTTGATCCAGGGTCTTTGACTATTTATCGACTAGTCTCAAACCTTCCATTCCTTTCAAAAGTGCTAGAATGAGTTGTGTCTCAACAACTTGGAGCACATATTTGACAGTAATATTTTTTAACCTTGTCAATCTGCTTTCAGGTTTCGGGTCCGGGAAATCCATTTGGCGTCTCTGGCCTGGCTCTTTCCTAAATCATCCAAATTAAACTTGTGTGAAGTATGGAGTACCCCAGGGCTCTGTTCTTGGCCCTCAGCTTTACTCTCTTTATATTTCACATTTTGGCCAAATTAAATGCATGGAATGAATTCCCAGTGCCACACAGATGTTACTCAGTATAATCATCCGTCAATGAGAGCGATCGTCCCCAAATTAGTAAACTGTAGGCCTTTTCTTAACTGCTGTGAAAAACTGGATGTTACGTATTTTTCTGCTCCTCAGACAAACCAGTTTGATCAAGTGACAGTAACTCAAACTAAGTGCTTTCTTAAAGTTTGACAGCCAGGACTCTCATACCCTCTCTTTTGATCAGCAAAGTTTAATTTGATCTTTTCAGAGCTTTCAAGTGTTGGCAGAGACGGTATAACACCTACTCCCATTTGATTCAACCAAAACAACTCATGTGAAATAGGTGTTTAAAAGTCAATATTGTTCACAATACTGTTGGTACAAGTGGTATTTTGTCAACTTGCCACACAAGCCGTCAAGTTGGCGTTAGCTGCCTTTGCCAACATGTGTGCCAAGCTGAGATGAAGTGCAAACCATGCACACCATGCTCAAACCAGCATTGCTCCTGTCATATTTTTTTAGCACAAAATGTATGTTTATACTGTACAACTTGTATGAAATTTGGGTACAGTCCTATATGTAATCCTGCCAAACTCCTCTCTCCACTGTAGCAAGACAGGGAAGCTTTGCAACGTGTTGATAACGCCACAGCCAGAGTCAGATATAACTGACTCACCAAGTCACTCTTGGCTTTTTTTGCAATGAAAGTTGTTCATGAACTTTTCCCTTTTTTAAACACCTCAGTGTTTACGGTTTCATTTTCCCCAAATACCTGTGGCAATGGAGGTAAAAACCTGCACCAAAGAAGGAAAGGATAACAGATGATGGGATGTATGGATGGAGAAATGGGGGACAGGGTAATCCTGTTAGCCAGCTAAGCGCCACGGATACAAGGTCTGGGGACGCAGAATGTTAGACACATGAATCTGCACCCTCAGCATCACCGCTGAGTGTGTGTGTGTGTGTGTGTGTGTGTGTGTGTGTGTTTCTGGAAGGGAGGGGTCTGGATATCCATTACCCATTATCATCCGGGGCTCTTGGGGATTACTGTGAATAAAGAAGGAGAGAGAGGGAGAGAGAAAAGGGGGACTTATAGCCTTATATCCTGCAGCTTTTTGCTCTGCTGTCCAGCTCACCACACAATCATTTGGCTGACGGCGAGGCTTAGAAGGAAGGAATGCTGTATGTTGTACGTTTGAAACGGTAATTGAAAACTTGATTCAAATGTTTAATAAATTTGCAGTATGCTTGCAGTCAGAAAAAGCCATCTCAATGTTCCCCATCTAATCCAATCTGTCAAATTGTATAGGCCAACTGCAACCAGTTCCACCAACAATGACATTCGTCAGCAGTAGTGGAAATGCTGGATCATAAGTTTCTATATTTTTCATGAAGCATAGAAATAATTGGCAGCAGATGGTGGCAGTCTTCAACTGGAGGAGTCATCAACATAAAACAAGTCCTCGTGTGTGTGTGTGTGTGTGTGTTTGAAAAAGTTCAAAAAGAAAATATTCTTTGTTGTGAGCATCATTTGGGATATATTGTCATCTCAATTAAAAGAGAGAGAACCACATGGTTTTTGCAGACATAAATAATGACTGCTCTCTCTCTCTCAGTTGCAAAGGCCATAGTAATTTAAAAGTGTTACAGTAGCCTATATATCAAAAATAAATACGCTTCGCCTCTGTAGACTTAAGTTGGTCTTTTAAACCTGAAAACCATCTTTGTCCAACTCTTGTCCTTGTCTTTGTAAACATTCATATTAGTCACTTTTGGTGCAGTTTTGTGACTCATTTTCAAAGACATCATTTAGAGGACCTAAAACCAACATTGATTGTTTGTCGTACACGGTTACACCAGTGAACCCTGGTCGTAAAAAGACCCAACCATCCATCCTGTCCTTCCACCAGAGAGTTGTTGCACTGGTGACAGAACATCATGCTATTTCCTCTGTTTAGCCACGCTGTTGCTGTAGGGATGGCAATGCCGGCCTGTCAACCACTTCGGTCCAGACTGAATGATCTCAACACTAATAGCCATGCAATTTGGTCCAGACATTGATGTCTCCCTCAGGATGAATTGTAATCACGTTGGTGATCTCCTTACTCTGATCTAGCATCATCATCACGTCAAAATTTCAATTTGTGCAATACTTAGGTTTATGACTAAATACCTGCAAAACTAATGACATTCCCATCAGCCTGAGCTGTGCCTTGTCGTTAGGAGACTAATTAGCAAATGTTAGCATGCTAACGAACTAAACTGAGACGGTGAACGTGCTGAACATTACATTATACCTGCTAAACAGTGGCATGTTAGCATGCTGACGTTAGCATTTAGCTCATAGCACCACTTAGCCTTAGTACAGTCTTACAGAGCTGCTAGCGTGGCTGTAGACCTTCGGTTTTGTTTAAACTACTGCTTTCTTTTTTCTGGACCCAACAATCACCATTTCCATAACTGCAACAAGTTACAATGATCTCCTAAACAGGATGAGAACAGCTAAACAGGCTTCTTTTTCTATACATTATGTAATTAAGGATTTATGCTTTTGCTTATGCATTAGAACATTAGAGTTCAGCACTGCACTCAAGGACACGCTAACACAAATGAATACCTTTAGTGACCTGACAGTTCACATTATCAGTCTACTGCTGCCAGTGCAGTATGTTTCCTCTTAAATAACGCTATCTGTTCTGTTGTAAATCATGTCCGCATCGCCATTCCGTAGGCATAACCCTCGTGAGTGACGTCCTGCATCTGTTCCAGCTAGTAACATCAAGGACACACACACACACACACACACAGACCGGACAAAGACTTTTAAACAGTGTTTGTATCAAACCTCAAGTTATTCCAAAAAGTGGGAATATCATTTGAATAAATGAATAGTTGCTCACTGCTGTTCAGCATGGCAGTTCATGCACATACACAAAATTACATTCATATTTCATGTGTTTAAGGCACCATGTGCTTAACGTACCATATTGCAGGTTTCAGGGCTTTTGGTGAAACTTGTTATGTCGTATGAACCAAAACAACGTGTTGAACAGTCTCAGGGAATCAGTCTGCAGGTTATGCAGCACACTAGTTAGAACAGTAGACACAGAAAGAGTGTGTTTACAGCATGTGTGTAAAGCAAGGGACGCAGGCCAGATGTTTCCTTGTTCATTTATTTTACACAAAATTGCGACTGAAAGAGTGTCATGAGTCATTTGAGATCCCAGTATCGGGCCTGAAGCTTTTTAGCCTTGAGCCATCATTTGGTTTTCCTTGTGATGTAGTTTTGAATCAAGGCAGCAAAGGGACCCATCTGTCGTGCATCTGTGATTGCTTATAGTTATGCATTATGAAGTAAATTAATACTGCATATAAAGTTCCACAAGTCCTCATTGTCTCAAGATTTGCCAGTTGTGCTTTCGCAATTTTGGTTTGTTTGATGAAAAATCTGGATTGGATTGGCAGGACAAGAGACAGCTGAAGAGTGGCTGTAATAAGAGAGAAAGAGGTATGTGCTGTCAGCGGTGTGTGTGTGTGTGTGTGTGTGTGTGTGTGTGTGTGTGTGTGTGTGTGTGTGTGTGTCAATAAGCCCACAGTACATTGCCAACTAAAGAAATAGCTTGTAGCGCTACATTTGAATTGAAAGTGTTGCTTTAAAGGTCCAGTGTGCAGGATTTACTAGAGGAAATGGAATACGATATTAATAAATATGTTTTCATACGTGTATAGTCACCCAAAACTATGAATCGTTGTTTTTTCGTTAACTTAGAATGAGCCCTTAATATCTACAGTAGGCTTTAATTAATAGATCACAGTTGCTACCAATTTCCCATTTGTAAAAAAAAGAAATTTTTCCCAACCCTGTCATTAACCCAAACCTCAGGTTTTTTAAATGCCTGGATTTATAACCCCCTTTTACTGAGACTACATCCATGCTGGCTCACTGTGAGGCTGACTTAGGTGTATACTTAGGCACAGCAGTGCATTGAGCACATGCTGATGTCAAGCAGTTACAGTATAATGTTCACCATCTTAGTTTAGCGAGTAATTAGAATGCATGCGTTCCCTTATTAGCATAACACATAAAGTCCAACTGAAGCTGACGGGACTGTCATAAACCAAAGTATAGAACAATTGTTTGACCAGATGAAAAAGTCTGAGGATCCACAAATGTATTACAATTCATCTTAAGGGGGGACTCTTAATGTGTGCACTAACGTCCATATAGTTTTTCAGACATTCACACAAAACCCAAATGCCAACCTCATGTTTGTTCTAGAAGATTCATTGTCTAGGCATCAGGAATCTATATACAAAATTCCAAGGCAATCCATCAAGTAGAACGAAGTGGTGCCATTACAACACAGTACCCTCACTCACACCAACTTAGATTTAGATAACACTCACAATGCCTATGGCTGTAAGTGAAAGCCAAAAGCATTGGATTCTTCCAAAAACTAACGTGGGTTTTGATTGGCGTGTTATTGCTGTGAATGTCAGAGGAGAGAAAGACATCTGTAAGTGCAGGTAGGATGGAAAGCTGAACGATAAAAATAGTCTTTAAGTACCTTTTAATTTACAGATACTGTCTTTCAGCTCATCTCACCTCCCTATTCCATGTGTCCTTGTATCTTTCAGCAGAAATTACTCATCCAAATCAGCCACCTACATTCAGAAAGTGGTGAGTTATGAAATGATTGTCCTCCTTTGATAGCAGAGCTTCTCTTCACAATATAGAGTCCCTTGCATTGATTGAGAAGTTCACGTAGTTCATATGACATTTTAATTGCCTTTTTCAATCCTCATTCAACTATTGCCAATTTCCCTTTAATCATGACATACTAACTGCTAACTTTGACTGCCCTGAGAGGAGAGAAAGGTGTAAAAAATTACACAAGATTGCTGCAGAAAATAGAACTGACTCACTTCCCTGTCTTGTGTCAGATGGCGCCATCAATAAAATTAGCTGTGAGACAGGCGAGGGACAGCGAAGCCAATTGGTGGGAAGATGTGATGAGCTGAAGTTACTGGTAGACTGCCAGTCAGTGGGGAACTGGGTCGTCCTCTCCATTACAGAGACTTGAGTTATGTTTAACATTATGATTTAGAAGCTCAAATAAAGATAAATGGTTGGTACCATACTGAGGAGAGAGAGAAAAAAAACAGAAGGAAGACGAAGAGAGACAGAGAAATAAAGTCATGCTGTATACCCTTCAGAAAACGTGAGGACGAAGCAGACTTTGCGTCATCATGGCTGTGTTGGTGTAATTTGATCACATTGAAATTGATTTTGTCCGAGCAAAGTCTGGGAGAAATTCGACAACCTTATTGTGACGATGGTGACAGAAGAGCGGTGTGTGTCTATGCTGCGTTCACACCAAACGCGTCGCGAATTCATCGCGCCGCAAATTCGCGTCCAACGCGCCGCCGGTCTCGCTGGGGACCATTTGTGTTAATTCGCGCGAATCGCGCTGGACGTGCTGGAGAGGGGGCGGGGCTTATCGCTCTGAAATCCCTAAACTGTCCGCCATTAACCATGGAAAAAATAACCTCTATTTCTGCTTAGTACGGTGTTGTGGAAGTCCCAGATATCACGGGAAACTAAACGCCGTCATGTCTGGGTTAATAACATTGTCCAGAGGAGCTCAGTGGATTGTATCGAGATGTATTCACTGTGTCTAGCAAGCCACACGTCCGCTGTTTACTACGGCTGTATGAGCCCCAAATAAACTGATTTGGCTGTGATTTAACTGCAATAAACCGACAAAAGGGGACTCCGAAATAACTACCTAATGATGCCGATTTGTCTGAATTCATGTTTTGTTAGTTCTCTCCGCAAGACGACAAGCAGATAACTTTTAAAATACTTGTTTTCTCAATGGAGCTCGGATGGATCGGTGCTAGGCTATGCTAACATGGTAGCAGCTCCATCAACACTCACAATAACGTCATCTAGACGTAAATACGGCAGCGTCTTTTTCATTGTTTGTACCATCTGGTTTACACACACACACATTTATACACATAGTTTGGTCCGGTCTCTATTGATACGAGGTATCGTAGAGCTCCGGGTGAACACAGACGGCTCCGGTATTTATTTCCTGATTCAGCAATGGCAGGAAGTCAGTGATGACAGGGGAAACATCTCAACGCTGATAGGCTATCGCGCCACAGCGTCACGCGATTTTTTCGCAGAAGTTCAAATATTTCAACTTCGCCGTTTTGGCGTTTTGGCGTTTGACGCGATTTCGCGTCCATCGCGCCGCAAATTCGCGTCCATCGCGCCGCACAAACGCAGATTCGCGTCACTCCAGTCTCATCGCGTCTGTGCATAGACTTTGTATGTAATCTCGACGCGAATTCGCGTTTGGTGTGAACGCAGCATTTAGACCTGGGGGATGTTTCAGCGACAACTGCATCCTGGATGGGAGCTCTGGAGGTCCTTCTAACGAGGGCTTGAGATTGCCTGGGAAAGTGTTGAAACCCAAAGAAGGTATGGATTGTCGGACTGAAGGTGCCGTTAGCAAAATACCAGTCGATTTCTTTGAAAAGTGGACACTCGTCCTGAATGTTTAAAAAAGGTTGACTCGCGATTGAGAGGGCCCACCGCACCACCAATGAGACTCATCGGTAGGATCTCATCGCTTGTGGCTGACTGATGAAAACATGCAGTCAGAGCCTTTGTTAAGCTCAAAGACAAATTTGCTAATTAAAAATCTCATCTTCTTCTGACCCAATTCTGACCCAAATTGTCCTGTTCATTTCAGTCGACATTCTTTATTAATGTCTCGTCATTCACTTCACTGCTATTCCTCACCTCTCCACCAGTTGTCCTGTGTCTCCTTGTGACCACATTGCCAGTCTCAAACCGGAGTCAAATTCCTTGTATGCATACGCGTACATGGACAATAAAGCTGATTTTGATTCTGATACACCTGCTCCTCATCAGCCATCTTATACTTATAATCTTATACTAACAGTCAGCATTAACCTTTTTTCGCCAGGTGTTGCTTTGACCTAGTTGTATTCGTCTTGGTGTGTTTTCAAGTCGCGTCTGCCTCAGCCCATTTGATCTGACTGCATTCTTGGTTTAACAACATATCTTTGACCAAGTTAAGAATTAAATATTAACAATAATGCATTATTTTGGGTGTGGGTTTTCTGTGCACCAATCATAAGGTATTGGTATCAAAATCTCCTATCGGAGCTAAACACTCATTGTTCCAAATCAGTTAAGTTCTAGTTCACCATTGAGACCAAGAAACTCCCAGAAAAAAAAGAAGAAATCACATTTGCCTGAGCGTACAGCCTAATCTCAGAGGAAACGCTGGGATATTGCACAGGATATCATCCAACACCTCGAATGCTCCTTCAAATTGGCTCATTTGCAGTATTTTGTTTCTAAAGTGGCTCATTCATCGAATTAAATTTCATCCTGCGCGAGAAATAATTGAGTGTGAAATGTGAAATGATATCTCCGTGTTAGGAGGACAGAAGATATTCATTCTATAATTCAGCGGGACCAAATTCTGAATTAACTTCCACTCACTACTTGTACTATGAACATTTACCTGCGGTTCCTTTTTCGGGCTCTGAAGGTAGAACATATGAATGCACAAGAGATTGTCTTTGATAGTGAAGGATAGGTGGAGCGTTGATGCGTATGCATCTCATCTAGAGTGCATGCACATAAATGTACTATACCATTTATCCACCTCTCAAAATACGACACAGCCTTTACACAGATTCACTGGGGCATTTGGATTGCTTGTGAGTGTCTTCCAAACTAGAAAGTGACCTACCACCTCTAAGGATGTGGAGTGAAGCTGAAGGTTTGAAGGCAATGCTTTTGGTTGTAGAAGCCAATATTGACTGTTGTTAGGAGGTGAGATGTTACCAGCAGTCTCTAGTGTCAGAGAGATAGATTGTATACTGAGCCCTTCATTCTGAGATTCAGCCGAACTACAAAAGGTATGCGAGGACTGCCTTGCATCATGGTGCCTTCACATGAACACAAAGCAGTCATTAACACATTCATGAGTGGCAGAGGAGGAAGGAGAAGAGGGGGAGCGAGGGGCACTGTGTTGTAACATACATGTGTGCTGTACCTGCCTTAAAGCAGGAGACTGGACAGCGATGACCAACACTTTTCGGCTCAAATCGGCTATCCCACACTGCCATCTGTGGGTCAGTGTGTGAACACCAGCCCCAAAAGAAACTTGAGACTGCCCTTACATAAGTGATCTATAAACCTGCAGTGTGAGTGGCTGCCTTATAATACGCACGCTGAGATGATGCTCAGCTGTGGGATCCCACCGGGGAGGCATTGCGAGCTCGACCCGCTGCGCTGATTTACATGTGACCCACATCACTGCACCAGTTCTGTGCCTCCAAAAGATCGAGGGGGAGTGAAAGGGATTGGAAAAAAAAAAAAACACAGACGGAGAGGCTGCACACACGCACGCGTACAGTAATTCTGCCTGTCTCTGATGCAGTGAACCCAATCCCATCTGTTCAAGGAGGATAAATTCTGGAAGGGAATTTATCTGCAGCCAAGATTTATTTACTGGAAACAACTTTGGGTTTTCTTCTTCTAGCAGTCTGTCTCTTTCTTCTCTTTTCCACTCCTCCCTCCCGCTGCTCCTGCCTCCTGCTGTGTGTGTTGTCCTGCGGGTTCTGTGCTAGCTCGGCCGGGTCGATAGCCGCTAATGAAAGGCGCCTTTATGAAGGTGTCAGCTGCTTTCCCTCACTGGAGCAAGCAGCTCTAATTTGAAGTAATGGTTATTGGCTGGGCCATTGATTTATTGAGCTGGTGATTAGTGCACTGTATCAGCACACACAGAGGAGGGGAGGGACGGAGGGTGGGAGGGAGAGAGAGAGAGTGCAAAAGATGGAAGGCAGGAGTGGAGGAGGACGTAGTGTTTGATGTGGATGGGTGGTAAGGTGGGCGATAGAGGGAAGATGGGAAGGTATACGCAGTAGTGTTGCTATGAGACAAAACAAGATAACGACCACAAGCTTTTATCATTACTGTCCTATTTCTTCTCTTGTGATCCAGCTTTTGTGCTCAAATAAAATAAAGCATGTCGAGGTGAAGAATTTATAAAAGTATGTAAATTGTGCCCCCCCCCCCCCCCCCCCCCACGTGTAAACTGGTTTATTCAGCCCTCGCTAAGCCCCAGTCCCCTCTGCAACTCCATCAAGCTGTCGGAGCCACTGTGGAGCCCACACTGTCACTAACTGCAGCGCCTGAATAAACGAAAAAGCGATTGCAGAGAGAAACAGAAGGAACATATCGGGGCTAAAGCTACAGATCACAGTGTAAAAGTGAAACCACCACATCACCTGGAGATTGAGACAGAAGACAATGAAATGAACACTGTTCCTGTAATGTAGGTCTTTTTTCATTGTTACAATCATTAAAAAGCAAAGGCAAAGGCAGCATGTGTGTACATTCAGTAGCTAGCGAGAGCATAGTAATGATATTCTAATGCGCCTTGCTAATGTAAGCTCCACCAACACATTCTAACTCCCAACTGGTCAAATACAAAAGCTTCAAACTATGATGATCTATAGATACTCTTCAGTTTAAACGTGTCAGGGTTCTGTCAATACAAGCGTGTTAGATGCATCGTGTCTTTTCAAAATAAACTTAGGTTTATGCAAAACAAGGAATTGGTTAGGGTTAGGAAAAGCTTCTGATTAATAATAACTTCACTTAGTGGCAACACATGTGACTAACGACACTATCGAGTCATGTATCGCGTATCAACAACTGACTTGACATAAGTCATCATTGTTATTTTTGTTTCACACAAGACATCAGCAGCAGTCTCCTGGGTGAAAGTCCTGTGTTTGTTTGACCCATCCAGCACCTGCCCTATGTGTTCTTTCTCTTCATACTAATTCAGTTAACGTGGATAGGTTTGCTTTGGAGTCAGTGTGAAAGCCCAGTATGTCTCATAGAGACGCTAAAGGGTGCATTTACAACACTGCTGGCCTTCTTAATAAGAGGAGGGGAGGCACCTGTTTTCTGCAGGTGCGTCTAAAAAAAATTATTTTTAATTTTTCTCTCAGTCTTCTCCTTCAGTCCACATTCTGTTGCCACTTTCCAACCTCACAAAATATGCTTTTGGTACTGCTCTCCACAGTGGATCCAAATGGAATATGGCAATCTCATGTAGCACGAGTGGAGGGAAAAGGAAAATTCATGAATGGATTACCAAATGTCTCGTCTTGTGTCAGGGGGGGCCTCTGAGTCAGAGCCTTTGTGCAAAGTGTCTGTTTTTGTGGCTGCAGAGTAATGGGGCAAAATCCCCTCTGAAAAACTGAAGGATTAGCCTAAACTTCAGGAGATAACCACTTTCCCACAAGCAATTCCCAAAAGGGCTTTTGACTAAAATCGTAACATTTGTTAAAATAACCACAGCTCCTTTCAATGGCGGTTAGGACACGTTTTGTAATAAAGTCGTGTGGTTGGCACCGCAGCTCCAGAACAGCACTTGGAAGAATAGTTTGTCATCAATTATTTAAGTCCCCGCGATTACAGCTCCAATGGTACAAGGAAGTAATGATACAGCTGGGAGGACAGGTTTCAAGCAGATAAATGGGTTTACAGACTTCCTAGGACTCGAGCCTACACTGAATATACATTCATTAAATGTACTTTTAACAACCGACAACATCAAGTATGTTTACACTAGAATGCCTGTAATCTGGTTGTTGTTAGATCCCCATGATGATACCTTTATCTCGATGTTTGCTTTACTGTCTACCGTCTGAACAGGCTTGTCTTTCCCTCCTCAGCATTGTCTCTGTCTGGCACAGATTACTTCATCTCAATAATGATTAAGGAAGAACCCCGTGTGTCTGGCTGACACTCTTTGACACACGGCTTCTAAATTCCATCACTAGTAATTAAACGAGTGACATTATCGTCCACTTCAACGGGCTTCAAGGCTATCCCTGAAGCCAATATGATATGATCATATTGTTTGTTTTTCTGATGAATTATTGACCCGACTCAAGGACACACCTGTGCAGAACGGAAGGCTGTGATCAGAAACCTAAAACTGTTGAATTGTTTGTACAGACTTTGACTTTGATTACCGTGAAGTGATCTGCAGAAAGTGAACGTTTTTGACAGTGGCAGTAATTGCAAAATGGGCTTAAGTGCAAACTAGATTAGTACTGGCGGGTTGCAGCTGTGAATTGGCAGATATAAATAACAGTTTTAATGCATGTGGGTTTTGGAAAATAGATATGTTTCTTCACAAAAGACATTCATAAAGAAACTAGATAATAGTCTTTCTAAGCAATAATCTAGTTTAACATTGGTACAATTACATCCACATCAGAGAAGTGAAACACTGATCAGGTTTCAGGCAAAATGAAATATATTTATCCACAATTTTAATAACTATCCGATCAGACAGGTCTCACTGAAGTGTAACCGCAGATACAGCTCAATATGGAAAAGACAAAGACCAGGGCCAAAGGCGGTTGCTTTTCCCATTCAGATTTCCTTATGGTCCATCTCGTCATACAGCCATGTCAACAGCTGTAAAGATCAAGATCTGCAGTCCTCTGCATGTTGTGTTGAGCTGGTACTATGATCTCACAGTGTGGAGAAAAAAACTTCAAGAAAATATCACAAGCAGCGAAACATCCTTTCAGCATTCAGCTCTGCACGAGTGTCCGAGGAGCCGTAAACAGCTAATGTCGAATTGAATAAGGACGAGAAGTGACATTTTTCCATCACCTTGCCGTTGTGATGTCTCGAGCTTTGGGATGAGCCGAGAGGGAAACCGGGCCGCAGATAGGGGTCACGTTTTCATTAAGGAGGCTAATGGTGTACAGAGACAAGGAGCTGATATTAGCCACAGGGAAACCTATTAAGAGCGGGCTGGAGACAGTCGAGATGAGGAGCTGATTACAAAATCACTGAAAGGAAAATGACCCGGCAGATAAGTAGAGCTGCAGCAAAGGACACTGAAGCAGACTGAGCAAAGGCCAGACAACTGAGAGTGGGACAGTTTTAGCTGAGGGGGGGGGGGGGGGTAGGATAGGGAGGCTTAACATCAAAACTGTCTCATCTCCGTCAGATGATATTAATGTCTGTGTGGTCAGAAATATCACATTCCATTCCGTGCATGTTGTTCTGTGTGCACATCTGTGACAGAGAGAGTCTGTTGGTGTTTGTTTTGCAGGAGGCTGATGTGGAAAGCCTCCAGTTCTCCTCTCGGCCTGTCTGTCTGTGGGGTTCCCGGGGCCAGTGAAAATGTTACTGGACGGCCATCTGGCCCATCCGCCTGTCTGTCTGGACAGATGGTCCACCTGTGGGCCAATCGGAGACTACCCACTGGATCTGCAGCATGATTCAATGACGGGGCTCCATGCTGTTTATTTCCAGTTCAATCAAAATTCCTCCATTCTGTTCGCAGCTAAAAAAATCTAAGCAATGAGATTAAAACTGTTCCAAGAAAAGTATTTCAAAACAGAAACAAACACTTATATTTAATGGCGGTATAAAGTATACTTTGATTATGAAAGGGGGCCCAGGACAAAAAATAAAACTTAAAACTTTATTTGCGCTAAATCGTGCATCGAAGAAGCAGCTTTGAAGTGAAACACCTTTTAAAAAAAAAACTTAATTCAAAGCACTTCCCAAATGCTTTAACCCAAATTCCTTCAGTCTCTGCACTTCAGCAAGCAAAAGAACAATTATTTTAAATGATTGTTAACATTCAGTTTCATGCTAAATAAGTCTCCTCGACTAACTGAATGAAACTGAAAATAATCGTTCACCTCGTGGGACAAGAGGTATTAAAACTGTCCCACATGGCATACCAGCCTAAGAAGCATCTCGTGCCATAAAGTGGTAAACGACTGTGACACCAGCAGCTCCTGATTTATGTTTCATGTCGTCAAGCCTCTCAAGCTCATCTTAACGTTTCCCTATAAAGTCCAATAAAGCAGTGAAGCCATACAAATAATCCTAAAACTGTCCCGGCGACTTCTGTTTTTCCTGAACCATTTTGACTTTTTCTTTTCCAGTCTCAACAGAAGCATATAACATAGTCAAATAATGTACTTTAACTCAAATGACTGTCATTTAAGATACTGTATTCAATGTGAAAAAGGGAGCACTCAAAGCAAAGTTTAGGCTTTAATTCTCTATGGCGATCATCACTTTTACTCAGTATGTGATACTTTTCAGGACATTAACATTAAGGTCACATTCCTCCATGGCAGGATTTGTGTGTGTGTGTGTGTGTGTGTGTGTGTGTGTGTGGGTGTGTGTGTGTGTGTGTGTGTGTGTGTGTGTGTGTGTGTGTGTGCACCTTGAACTCGATACCAGCTGCTGTTTGCTTGCAGACAAACAATCAGTCAATTACTAACAAAGCTTCAGGTGGTGCAATCATCTGCGCTCTGCTGCTCATTTGACACATTTACCCTGCAGAGGTTATAATAACGGCGACGCAACACGCCCATTAGCATACAAACAGATCGCTGCACATGGTACACGCATACTCCAGTGATTGGCACACAACACACAAAAGGGGGGCTAGAGTCTGTCCAAATAAATCTGGTCTTTGGTTATAATAACCGGTACTTATAACTGTTACTGTGAGGATGAATGCTTGTTTCGGCAACATCAAACTCACATGGTTAAACAGCTGTGAACCGCTCGGATCATTCGCAGTGTTCTGTCAGCTTAGTGGAGAAATTAGGGCTGGAGTTTCACAGCTAGAGGCCCTCTCTATAGCACCTGCTCAGGGACAGAGGCTCGTGTTTACTTTCCCTGTCTGGATTTTTAGAAGTATTGATCTGTGCAAGGAATAACAAAGAGACAAACAGACACCGACTGAGACTGTGGCATTTTGCAGGCTTTACGGAGAAAAACAGGGACAACGGTGACATTTATGAATAATAAAGGAAGGAGCACCTTTCTCTGATGCGTTTAGTGGAGCATCTGCTTCGGTCCTGTGCTGTTAAACACACACGTGCTCCACCCGACACCCACGCGTCCACCTGCACTCTCACACAGATCAGGGTTTTTTGAGGCAAACAACAGCCGACGTGCAAGTCAGCCGTCTTTTTTTCGCGGTTCTGCACATTTAACATTGAGACTAAAACGTCTGTGTATGTGTCGCCCTTCTGTGTGCTCTGGTGCTCTGACTCATATGCTAATGCTGCTGCGCTCCGCTACGGTAGAGGGGAGGTAGAGGGCAGGAAAGTAAAAATAGATGATGACCTAAGAGACACTTCATGACACGTATTCATGAAGTTATTCTTTAAAGCTTCTCCGTATGACATCCGTGTTATTCTTGCTAACGTTTTAGCTAATTACATTTCCAGCAGACATGGCGCGACATTAGCTTTTATTTGGAATCTTGTGTACGACCTGTACACGGTTCTCACTCTCAGCTGCTCAAATAGCGATGCTTGGTCAGTTGTTAGGTTTAGGAAAAGAGCGAGGTTTACTCTAACTTGACTCGTGTGACCAGCGGGTGACAAACAAGTCGCATGACTAGCGACTGACGTGACAAAATGTCAATATTTACTTTTGCACAGGACATGAACAGCGGTCTCCTGGACAAAAGTCCTGTGTTTGTTGGACCCGTCCACCCTGTGTGGACTATCTTGCTTCAGCTGCTATGACTAATGAGACGGGTGGTTTAACGTTGGCGTTAGTTGAAAGTGCGCTGCAGACACTGACCAGACAGTCAGTATAGTGGGAGTGCTGGGTTTGGAAGAATGTGAGCCTATTAACCTTCCCTTTTTTTCTGGTTTTATACTCTGCCAGAGGAAGTTAATTAAAAGCGGAGGGTGACACTAATACGGTACGATAGCTTCCTCCATTTGTGTTGAAGGCACACATTTGAGTTGAAGATTTGAGTGGATTTTTACCCAGGGAGCAAAATCCACTGATTGTGACGAAAAAAACATTTGACATTTGAAACGCTCACGTGACCGAGCCTTCAGAGGCAGCTTAGGGATTTCAGGGGAAATCGTTCATCTCTTTCTTTGCACGTTTACTCTGCATAAACCAACCCCGACCCATCATTCTGATATCTGTGGAGGCACTAAAGAAGTTACTCATACCTCATTTTAAATGATTCCAACCAACCCCACCGTGGCCCCGCCCCTCATTCTCACAGCTCCTGTATATGTTTGGAGATAATCCTATCACAATGGTTTCATAACCACAAATCATCGCGTATAGCTGTGTTTAGGATATTTGTATATTTTCTTGAAATGTAACAGTATTATGTGGGGAAAAAATAGTATCTGTAGCTTGAAAAGATATCAGAAATACGAAAATACATTATGCTGATTTTGGGAGGGAAAAAACATTATGCTGTAGTCAGTCGTGGATAAACGATGTGGCTGAAACATGATGGGAATCATATCGGTGCAGTGAAGTGAAGAAACAACCTTATTTATTCATGATCTATGCGGAAATATCCGCATCTAATGTGAAACACTGACCTTAATGTAAACGCTGGTGTCCTCCAGGCCTTTATAGCAATTCCTCTCATGGAATTAAACAGCTATGATTGTTCAAGGCATTGCTGCAGACTGCAGTCATATAGGAAGGACTCATTTATTCCAGCCATTACAACAACAACAACACACCGTGGGTTTGTATTTGCAGTGCACCTTTCTTTTGTGGTCTTTATGAATAAATGATGAACACTTAATGCATTTATGATGAGCACTCAGAAGACTTGCTGTTCACTCATTTTAAGACATTTCCTTGGTTCAGTGTCTGGTTCTCTATTCACCTGCGTTTGTGAATGTCAGGCAGCAAAGTCTTTCCAAAACTGCCATAACACAATTGATATATGGTTTTGAAATAAATCCTTTTTTTTAATCTTGTGTTGCAGGACTGGCTGCAGTGGAAATGTGGATGAGTGTGGTTGACTGGGTGTCCATCCACTTCATGCTTTGACATAGTGTTCCTGTTTCTGATCTTTCAGGTCACATTTAAGTGTGTGATGTCACACAAAAAAAGTGTGAATCCGAGGAGTGGAAGCATTTTCTTTCCGGCTCCCGTCTCCGTCGCTGCCCGTCGTCAGCTCGCTCCACTTCGAATGTGAGAAGGGAACATAACTAGCGCCACTATCTCAACGCCAGCACTTTTATGAGCCTCGGTAGCTTTATTCAAATAGCGTTCATTTACAGTCACATAAAGCGGAAAATTAAACCAATAACTCACACACAGACAAGACATGCACACACTGTCTCATATGGAAATCAACACACACACACAAATGCATACATCACAACACATTTTACAGCAAACATAACGATACAATTTAACTTTTAAAGTTGTCTTCATACAAACTTGAGGTTTTCTTCCTGGAATGACGTGATGTTCTGAAGAGCCAAACTCACCAACAAGGGAGGGTTCCAAAGCTGGGACCAGGAAGAATCCTAAAGCTGCTTTGGGAGCACTAATCTGAAAAGCCTTTTATCGTCCTATAAGGGCCCATTAGCAGCATCAGTGTCTCTTAGAAACCGCGAATGACTGAGCGAGAGAGCAAAAAACGCAGATGAAGCAAAGGGTCTTTTAATGTTTTTACACATTCACAGACGTTCACTGTATACAATGTGGCGTGTACGGCTCTCACCTGGTTAAAGTCTTACTCATCTAAAAATAGCATCCTGATCTAATGAGATCAGACAAAAAAAAAAGAGAACATTTTTTTTGTGATGTGAAATAGGGAGCACCTCAGGGCTTCGTTCTCGGGCCTCTACTTTTCTCTATTCATACGTCACCTCTTGGCCAAATTATACACAGTCATGGGATTCATTTCCACTGCCTATGCTGACGATACACGGTAGTATGCGCTTGCAAAGGCCTATGATCAGTCCAAAAGTATTCAATTAGAGGCATGCTCGTCTCTGCTGTCCAAATCTGACTGTAATGCAATCTCCTGCTGCTAAATTCTTATAAAACTGAAATACTGATCATTGTACCTGCTCCACGTGGTTTGAAGTGTCAGTATCTCACGACTTTCTTCACCTATGCACATACTCCTTGTCCTGTCCTGTCCTGTGTTGTCTTTGGCTGATGCAGACACCATAATTCACTCTTTGTATCATCCAGACTTGATTATTGTAATGCTCTCAGCTCTCAGAATAAAGGGCTCCTGTCTGTCGCCAAAGTAAAAAATCTGCTGGTCTATCTCAATTCATCTATTAAGCCTCGTCCTACAGTCCATGTTTGTCCTGAAAGGGAGAATTCTGTAAACTTTAAATAAACCAGTGCATCTCTCTAACCCTCTGTTTATTTGTGTCCCACAAGCACTTGAGTGTCCAAGCTGTTTTCCTCTGCCTCTCTCTCTCTAAATGTTTCATTCTCTCTTTTCACTCAGACTTCTCTGTGGTGGACCATCGGCCGTCCTGGGACCTCTTTTTTTTTTTTACCCTTGCTTGTTGGTGCCTCGTTCCAGATGTTTGGATCTGGATCTACAGCGTCTCCTCTTTACTTTCTCATGTCTGTGTGAATGGCGTGCTTTAGCTGTGCCTCTTGAGTCTGTGCTGTCTCCATGGTGGAGAGGAAGGCATGTGGCTCAAGCCCAATCTGTTTGGCGACACCTGAAGTTGCTCGGGTCATCTGTTCCTGTTGCTTGACGTGGGAGACAGGCTTCCAGTTTAAAGATCCTGCGGACCACATTGGAAACACTCCAGCAGGAGACACCTTCCTCTACACTTGTCAACAACTTCGGCAGGAACTCGTGGGAAATTCAGTCAACAAAAAGCAAAAGAAAAGAACGTTTTTCCAAGGATGTGAAAACCCAGAAGTCCTCTTTGTTGGCCAGTTTAAAAAAGGAACCGAGCTTTTTCATCGAACATGAGTATTTTAGCTTTAGATTGTTAAATATCTAATTGTAATGCAGACTTTGTCTACATCGTCTTGGATTCATATCGTGCTAAAAAACGCATTATTTATAATAAATTGTTTGCAACCAGCACTGCAAAAAAAATTATTATTATCAAAATCATCATACATTGATGATATGATTGATTCTTTATAATTGAACGATGACATGCTGTGGTTTTCTGTTGTTTTATTATTATTATATTGAGTCCTAGATATTGAATTCAGTTGATATAAGAACATGAATGTATCACGGCACTCACCATGCACGAGTACAAGTCAAGAACATTCTGATGTTGATTCTTCCTTTGAACACAAACTAGTCAATAAAAATAAATCACTGTATCGATCTCTGACACAGCCTCGTCTCTCACCATTTAAAAAGCTTTCAAGCTGCTGTTTTGTTCTTGAAAGAAAGAAAAGAACAGAATCCGGCACCAGGTTGTTGGCCTCCTGTCAGCTTCTGGCATCAACAATGAACCTTTGCTCTTTCTGAGTGTCCCTCTGTCATGAAGCTGCAGAGCGTATCCCCAACACACAAATCCACTCTGGATGTTACAAAAGGGCAATATGACTGTAAGTCAGGAGGCCAAACAGTCAGCATTGACGACAATTTATAGACTTTGCACTAGAAATTCTTGTTTTTTACCCCCTTGTGTGAATCACAGCTCTCATTATGTTTCTTTTTTTCAGTTGTGTATTCCTACATTATCGCCATATTAACTATGATTTTGGTGCTGTATGTCTACGAAGAAGTAGTAGAACATCTAGAGTTATAGGTCAAATACAACTGAATTAGTTTTTTGCTTCCTAAAAAACGTGATGTCATTTAAAAATCAACGCCAATAGTGAGTAGTGTGGACAAGAGGTCCTCGTACCAAATGGTGAAATAAAGTTTCCAACAACAACCTGTGAGGCGTTGATTCAACTTCATGGTCATTGTGGAGTCCGTAGTTTGTGGTGTTGTTGAACTGAACTGTCTTATACTGAGAGATGGTTCTGATATTAACCCCCCCCCCTTTTTTCATACCCACCTTACAATACAACACAGCACAATCATGACATCACTTCCTGCATTGGCCTAGAAAGTTGCCATAATGATCCCTGATGCAGAATGTTGCGTATGGAGATAATGAGTAGAAAACTGGACTGGACTAGAAGGACGATCAACTGATTTGCAGCTCCCCATAACGATGCAATTCCAGTCATTTGATAATAGTGGGAGCCAGGGAAGAAAACAGGAAGGTAAGCAAAGACACAGGAAGCACGGTGCAGGGAGGTAAACACAGCAAGTAGCTGTACAGAGGGAAAGGCAAACAAGTTTACTGGAGAAAATAAGTATGTAGCATGCAAAGAAAAGAAGCAGTAAGACACAAGGTAAACTCACAGGACTGCTGGTGTTCAGGGGGGGGGGAGTGAGTGTGTAATAGGACAGGTGGTAAACAAGAGCTCGGAGAGCCGGCGGGGGAAACAGGTGTTCAGGGACGGCACCATCATTTTTTAAATCACATTTGCATCTTATAAATATTTGATAAATTAATAGTTTCTCCATCTGGTGCGTGTCCCGGGGGGGGGATGTGGATGTTCTCTTCATTCCTGTAGGTGTTGCGCAATCTGCATGTTGGTTGGACTGACTGTCAGATACTGGCTGACTAAGTGGCAGCGTGAACTGGTCACAGAAAGCAGAGAGAGAGAGTGAAGATGCTCACTTTAGGGTTTAAAAAAAACTAAAAAAACTTTTTTGGGCTGTACAGTAAGTGGCGTCTCTCTGACGTTCCACTAATTTGTCTACACTAAACAACAGAGAGGGAATGAAATGAAGGATGAGTGGAGCTGTCGGTCACACTTTTCATGAAAGGTTTCTCAACCCACCAGCAGACATTTCTGTCGCTATAATAGTTTGTAAACGAGTGTACAAGGGGAGGCGAGACAAGGAGAAGAAAGCCTCCCTGCTGTGCATTACATGTTTGATACCACACAGCTGGAGTTAATCGGGCCCACGTGCAACTGTCCCGTTGCCTGCTCGTCTCTTCACTTTGATTTCTGTTTGGACAGAAAATCCCGGCAACATCACTTCTGGTTGTATCTTTACAAGCTGAAGAGATGGATATCCGTGTTAAACAACTATGCTTTCCGAAGGCATTTGCATCTTGAAAATCAATCTCACGAAATACTCTTATATCTCTGTGCGGCACCTTTCAAAAGGATCCGCAAAGTGCTGCTGTTAAGAAAATAAATCAGCCTCGTGATGAAAGCAAAAAAGGGGGGGTAATTAAAACGAGCTAACAGGCGTTATTAGCTATTCATCAGCTGCGATTGTGTTCAAACTTTCCCCTGGAGGCGCAGTGATCCTTCCAAAACAGGAACGGCCTTTTGAAACAGGTAGCGCGGCGTCTCTTCCTGAATACTGATCAGCTCGGGGCTCGGCTTCCTGAGGCTCATAACCGTGTGAATCATTTGACAACAGAGTCGCAGTTTTACCACGCCTGGATAATTCTGCACAATGCTTCTAAGGGAGGCATAGACAAGGAAGCACCGTGGGGGGGGGGGAGAATGCCGCGAGTATTTGGGAAAGGTTACAACAGAGAGGAGAGCGTGTTGCTATCATACACGCCATTCATCATCATTTTGATGCCACGCGGTCACAAAAGGGCTTTCTGTGGGTGTGTGTGTGTGTGGCTCAGCGCTGATGTGTGTAAAGCAAATGCATTCGTGTTGGACTAGTGAGTGTGTGCGCCTTTCTTTGTACACAGAGCCCGTCCTCTCCAGAGAACCATAGCAGTGGTCGTGCAATTTTAATGACGAGACTCTCGGAGTTTTAAAAAAAAAAAATACATTTTATGGAAATGTAAAGAGGGGGTGCGTGGATGTACTTTGTATTTTAGTGACTGTACTATTTGTATAATGAGACACAGTAATGGATCTCATTCAGCAGCGTTGGGTCTATTTCTGGAGCGTGTAATGTGGACGTTTACGTCCGAATAAATCTCATTATTTGATCTCAATACAAACAAACAATTAATAGAAGCCCTTCTGCTGTGACCTTTGTCCTACTCGTGGAAGTGCCAAATCAAATAAACACTCACGTCTTATCTATGTGCGTGGACTCGTGTACATAAAACATGCTGCTGTTCTTAAATATGTGCTCCCGAGTTACAAAATAGCATCGCTGCCAACAGATAAGCACTCGGTGAATACTCCATTTCCAGTGTTTCAGTAGCTGTTGTTTGCACTGGGATGCAGTTTGGAGTAAGATGGAGACCGCCTGTAAAGACTGGGACCGATCTTACAGGTGCCACATCTTTGGGTACGCAACTCTCAACTAAAGAGAAAACGAAAGGTTTAGTCGCTTCTGCGAATGCCCCCAAAAAGCGACGGCAAAGCTCCAAAGCCTTCAAGTGGTGGTAGGAATTAAGACTCTCGTCGAGTAGAGGAGGAAGTATTGACTTTGTTGTAGGGCCACAGAGTCAGCAAGAGGGCGGTCAGGATCTTCCAATTGGTCAACAAAAAACGTAAAGCTATAGCTCGCCTGATCTCCTGCAGCAGGTCCTTCTGGAGCCGTGGGGCCCTGCAGCCAAAGGTTAGAGGGATAATTGCATTCCTAACAGCTTGAACCTTATTAGAGAACTTGACATTTATCAACCGAACGCTCAATAAAACGTGGGGGGAGTGTTTGTGGTGTGGCTGATAATATCAAAGAGGCGTCTGTCGTGTTTATGTTAAGCTATTAGATCCAATAAAGAATTAGTATGTGCATATTTTAACTTCCAAGAGACAGTTTTTTTTAAGACATCCTTCAGCCTTTCAAGATGAATATCTGCGCTCTGCTTTACAGGAAGTTCTCTCCATTAAACAGATTTCATCGTTAAGCCAGGGCAGAGTTGGCATTTTAGGCTTTTTAAGCCCAACAGGAGCGATGTCTCAATATTTTAGACAGTGTTCTCAGTCACAGACGGTGGTGGAAGTGAATTCATTTCAAACGGCCGACGTGTTCATCGAGGAGCTGAGCCGGAGGTCAGAGGAGGTCAGGGCTTGGTAAGATTCACCTGCTGAGCATGAATTGAAAAAAAATAAGAGCAAAGTGACTTGTGCATCACAGTTTATGGTACCGGGGAAAAAACGAGGTATTAAAATAAATAAGTTCCTGCTGAAACCCCAATTCCTCTGCGTAGCACGGTATTCAGTAAACAAGCAGGAGATAAAAACAGGATGTGGTCCTCGCTGTGCGTAGCTGCAGTTGGAGCCCCGAACATGATTAAAAGAATACATCATCCGCAAAAACTCTGAAGCCAGCGGATTCTCAGGGCCGCATACGTTTACTTTAATCGCTTTGAATCAGAAGATTATCATATTCAGGCATAACAACAGAAGGTTTAGTCAATTCTTCTAGAAACTCTGCAGTGGACGGCCTATATGTTAAAATACAAGGCAGCATTTTAAAAGAATAGAACAAACCAAGACTATTTACATACTTACTAAACCACCACTAACTGTCCCGTTATTCTGGGTTCATTTAGAAAAGTGTTCTGTCAATATCGTAAGAAGCAATGACATCATTGAGAAGGTTTGTTAGCTGGTGGCCTGCCATTAAGCGAAGCCGAGCTAATGTGCTCTAATTGCTTATTAGCCGTGAGTGTGTGGCTGCAGTGAACAAAGGGAGAGGTGACCTCTGTTAACAGTGAGGGCGGTGAATGAATGTGTGGCCGGCTATTGAGAAGCACAACGGTGTAAGTGTACAATGACAGGACAGGAGGAATGTTTTCAACAATATTCAAAGTTGGGCTACCAGGAAAACAGAAGATAATTCCCCGTCTGTAAGTCCGCAATTTGATGACTGAATCCCCCAATTAGGAGGAACTCGGTGTCTCTGCAGGATTAGAGGGTGTACCGCTGGTGAGGACTCACAAGTCCCGCTATCAAGTCGTCGAGTGTTTGAAGGCTCTCACGCAGACATTTAAAGCCATTTATGAACACTTTCAGATAAATCCGCATTTCTGCAGACTTTGCCTGAGGGAGTTACCCACAATTCATAGCGTTCTGCCGTTAAAGATGGGGTTATCCGGGGGGAGCCCAGAGGCGTTAAAAAAAAAAGAAAGAAAAGGTAAACAAAGAAGACGGCACACGAGTGTTCAGCCCGGCGTATTAAACTCACTATGAAGCATTAAGGATTTAAGATGCTACATAAACTCAATAAATCACAGCGATGCGAGCAGAGCTTTTATTACACACCTGCTTTATTTATCAAGCGTTTCTTTTTATTTGGTTATTGAAGCTTGTTTTGACAAAAAAATAATTTAAATCGATTATTTTTACGATCACCTCTCATCTCGTAAAGCGTGAGCCGGGAATCTGTTGAGAATACGAAAGACCTCTCAGCCTCTCACACTCCCCGAGTCCTCCCGAGTCCTCCCGAGTCCCCGAGGGCTCAAGGGGTTTCAGGCTTTAAGGGGGACATTGGGATCGGGCCTATACGGCTCCGCCTGACAACAGCATTCCCAGGAGGACTCACTCCAGTCAGGTGATGATGAAAGGAGGGAAAGTCCGAGGTTAATCTGGTGGACGGGTGGTTAAAAAAAAGGCGTTGGTTTGATTTTGGGGAACTACAGTGGAAACAGAAAGACGAACAAAGTGTGACACCAGCTGGAGACCGGTAACAACACATTGCTACATCTGAGAATCTTGTACGTTTTCACATCATGACTTTATGCATGAAAATAATTGTATGCGTAGGTAGTTTCACACTTCTATAGCATTTCAAAGGCTGACACAGATAACCAGCCTCCACACAAGGAGCCTCAACAACAACTCCATCTCCTCCTCCGAACCACATTTATAATTGTGTGGTTCTTCTTCTAACTCATTTAATCTACGCCGTGTGTATTTGTGGACAATATATCATTATGATAATTCCACTTTCTCTTATTACAAGAGAAGAATTCCAGACAAAAGAAGGCAGAGACGTTAAAGCACGGGAGAGGACATGCTGGCAGGATAATGACGGCTTTCAAGGTCCATTTGGAGCACCAATCTTTGTTCCTCGTATCAAACACAAAAAAGGCAATTCTCCGCGTTAATGAGCTCAAACACTCGTCCTAAGAGCTTCAATGATTCATTTGCTGCCAGATCGTCAGACATCCATAATGAATGACATCCACAGTGAATTATTTACACAGTCATCCTTCGTGGCATAACTTACCGACTGACACCGAGTCCCTCGGTGCGTCTGAGCGGCTTTTGTATCAGTGGCTGTAGATTTCATACTGACATTTGTCTCCATAATAAGCTGATAAGAAGTAGTGTAGTGGCATCCTGTATGAAGACCAACGGTTAGCATGCACTGCCAGCTCCCCCATCAGCACCACTGCAGGGACATACATACAACTTGTAATGTATATGTCTCATTATATTTCAAATGAAAGAGTACACAAAACCACCTCTGCACATCCAAAGTTCATGTTACGTCATAGGTTACAAATGTCTCTTTGTGAAATGCTGGCAATCCAGTGGAAAGAGCACAACGTTGGCCAATTCTGTAAACTTTGCACCAACACACTGAGTCAACACATTCGTCTGTCCCAGCGTCCTACCTTCAGTATACAGTAGGCTTTATTAAACTCACAAACACCACAGCAACTTCTGAACTGGACCTGAATTATTTCTTCAACAGAACCCAGAGGCCATGGCACTACGGGGAACTTTTACTTTGCTTTGCTCACTAGCAGGTAATCCCACGGGTTTTATGTGTTATGTGTCTGAAATGTGTTGTACATTTAGACTGAATTTACAATGTGTGTGTGTGTGTGTGTGTGTGTGTGTGTGTGTGTGTGTGTGTGTGTGTGTGTGTGTGTGTGTGTGTGCGTGTGTGTGTTTGCAGTCTTGTCCTCCGCTGGAGCTCAACATGAAACTTTACTTCAGAATTGCACCGTGCAAACGCAGCTCTTGAAGCGACTATCAGCCGATCTCAAGGTAAACCGTTACCGCACATGCAAGTGGGTCACACTGTGGAGATATTTCTTATTTGCTTTAATTGCTTTCCACATCATTACCACATTGTCGGGCGGTGTTTCTGTCTGATTTGAACCAACAGGGGGCGGTAGAGTGCGGTAAAAACCTGCCGTCTGCATGGAGCCCACAGGAGACGGCTGCTCTCCTGCTGTCCGTGAGGAATATGACCGATACGCTGCACAGACACCAGCTGCAAGGTAGGAGGACGAGGCCGAGACACGCGTGTCCTTGTTGTTTTTATTAGTGTGTTGGGCCATACCACAAGCTATTATCACATTTGTAAAGGCACTTGAAGCCTAACACTGAATTAGGTGGACTTTGCCTGGCAAATAGAAGGATTACCATCTCCTGAGGATGCTCTCGTCACGGATTAACGAAATGCCGAGGTGTGAACTCTGCAGATGGATAATAATTGCGGTTAAAATTGACTCAATAACAAACCTGCTCCAGAGTCAGTGCAGTGTATAGGGTTTAGGCCTGAAGGAGGAATTTTTAAAAAAGGCTTCAGATGACAATAGAAACAACATATAAGCTCACAATGTAACACGTTGAATGTTTTAAATGCCTCATTCATTAAAAGAATCATTGACTTCTAGAATGCCAAGGTGCTGAGCCAGTGAAGTGCCCTGAAGCCGAGGTTCCCCACGGTGGAGGGTTGGCGTGCGTCACAGTAGCCAACAAGCGCTACTGCAAACCTCTGTGCAGCCATGTAAGAGCTACATGCAGGTTTACATATTAATTATAAAACATGTGGTAACAAGTGCCAGCACGTTTATCTGGATAGATCTGCCCGAAAAAAATGGATAATATAATTTGAGTCTTCTTTGACAGGGTTACGATTTTGCTTTTATGAGGAGGAGTCGTTTGTACGATGAGTGCAGCGAGCAGACCGGCTATAGATGGCAGACGCAGTACGTAGGAGGAAACAAGCTGGCTGTGTGCAACGGTGAGGCTGCCTAAACCTAACTGAGCTGTTTCCTGTGAAGACGGACGTTTATTTTGGAAAGACTGCATGCATGTAACGAGCGGAAATTGACACGCGGTGCTGGCTTTCATAAAACAAAACGCACAAAAAAAAAGAGGATTAACTGTTCGTTACAAACCATATATGGATGAAACCATCGAGGATTTATTAAAGGGACAGTATGCAGACCATCTAGTGGTGTGTTTTGCACTAATTTGCTGCACGGTTCTGCACGGTTTCACAAGTATGCAAGAACTACGGTGGCCTTCAGGTGACATAAAAAGGCCCTCACTAGTTTGTCCGTTCTGGGCTACCGTAGAAACATGGCCGACTCCGTGAAGAGGACCCGCTGTCTGTATGAAGGGCTCATTCTAAGCTAACGAAAACACACAACGATTCTTAGTTTCAAAGGATGATACACGAATGAAAACATAGTTATGAATGTCACATTCCATTTCTGTACCGCAACATGCTGCACACAGCACACAGGCATTTAATGACATGTTGCTGACTGGTGAGTTCAAAGTCACAGAGATCCAGACCTCCCTAAATGTACTTTTGATTCTGTGAGTGCGGTTATGAAACTGGCATTATGTATATTCATATATACGCTGGGGCACTGAAGTTGACCTTAACTTGCTTCTCTCTATTTCTAGAAGCACCAATTCAAGTTTCTGGAGCAAAGACAGCATATTTCCCTAAAGATCAGGACTGCCTCACAACAAAGAGCAGCAGCCGACTGCAGAGCGGCATCATTGAAGAGTTCACCACTGAGCTGTGGGATCAAGGCGTACAGGGAGAGGCACAGTCCGCCTGTCTTGTGTGTGGATGACCACCTGAGGTAGAAAGATGCATTTACAAAGTCACGAATGTTGTGTGGAAGTCCCTCTAAAGTTGCACTGAGGGGGAAAAAAAAAGCTTTGCAATATGATATATGTGAGCTTCCACGCTTTTCCTTTTAACTGTGCCTTAACGTCAATCGTCGTCACTTTTTTTTTTTTATCAGCCGCAATGCATTTTGGGTGCTTTTTAGTCCAGTAAGCTCACGTCTCATACTAAGACATCTTGGCTCTTCTATTAGACATCCGGGGCATTTCTCGCCTCCACAAAAATCCACACTTTTGCAGTCAGAACGCACTGCATGTTCCATTCCCCCTCATACTTATAGCATGAACAGTACTTTATTACGCCTCTGTCCCCTTCTGTCTATTTCAGGACGTCGAACGAAGGAAGTGTGTAATTTAGAGAACAAGACCCACGGGTTTGGATCTCTCCTGTAATGACCGATTTCACTGGAAACTACTTTGTAAAGTTAAAAGGAACACAAATCTTAAGTTTCATGAATACACTTTTAGCTGACAATAAGTAAATTAGGTATGGATTTTTTGACGGGGAATTAGGAGAATCCACTTTATCACTCGAGCAGCCAGTCGCGTTATTCAAACGGGAACCCTTTTGGATTGAAGGTGACGTTTCTCTGCAGATGAACGGCTGCATCGCAGCGTTCACGTTAACAAACGGATGGACACGCCCTGCAAGCGTCTGATTACTCTCCTCCCTGACTTCATTCATCATAAATAATAATAGTAACTCATTATTTATGTGCTGAGCAGCGGTTAGAATGAGGGGGTTAACCACTCCGCCAAATGGGAGTGCTTTGTCTGCTGTTGTCTCCGTCCAGACGCAGCTCACCGAGGTCACGGTTAAAAAAGTCAAAACGAGATTGCTGGATCTCATTAGGTGGCCATTGACATTCCACATCATTCTATTAGGACTCATCAGGGAGAAAATGACCCACAGAATGACCCTCTGGTGTAGGCCGGCAGACCGTGTAATCGTCAATTACTGAAATAACTGTCTGCGGATTGAGGGATGAACAGTGGTCCACTGTGATGTCACACACCTCCCCATTAAGTGGCAAACAGACAAAAGCACAATTTATTTTCCTCTAATGTTTCTTGATGTAATCGACTCACATTTCAGCAGAACAAGAGGCTTATGGTTATGACCGTATGCGCTGAAACCTTCACATCAGTCATTCCCAAAGACTCAGGGGATTTTATTAGCAAATAAATGAACATGTATAGCTGCAGTACACCTTTGGGCCACACGAGGGAGCCAGAAGGTTTGTGTTGTGAATAGTTTAGCTTTCTTATGACATTGTATCTAATATGAAAAGCTTTGTGTACATTCTAATAAAAAGAATGAGAAGGGCCACTTAAATGCATTTATTTGTCCTCATTTATAAAGTCTTTTACACGTAAATATGTTTTCAACAGCATGTGCATTAAAAGGTTTGACAAACATAGATCTCTTTGAGAGGTTTGGGGCAATGAAGGAACAAAGCAAGAGTTTGAGGGGAGACCCTTTCCTGTTTAAACATGACTATAACTATAACATAAAGACATATTTGTTTTCTAGTGTGGTGGTGGAACAACTCACAGGCCAGTGAACTCATCCAACACCAAACATCAGTGCTGGACCTCATTAACGCTCTCGTGGCTCAATGAGAGCAAAGAACTGCAGCCAGGTCCCAACGTCTGGTGCAGAGCTTTAACGGATCGGCTTGTACACAATATTAATAGACCATGTTTGAGACACGAACATATGGCTGTCTACTTTTGGCCATCTTCATTTTATTTCCTCCAGCCGGAACGATCGGTTGGCTTTTATTTCATTGCATTTTTCTTTTAATTAAAAGTTCAAAGTCAACGATTGAATTCAAATGAACCAGAAATAAATGATGTTTTGCATTCAGCTACCACATTGAAACAAATTCATTTGACATTCAGTGTGTGAGATTGTGTGTCTCTCGTGGCGATGTGACTCTCTGTACACTAGAGGGCGGTACACAATCACTGTTTGAAAGCCTCGTGTATTTGCCAGCGATGACACACACTGATTGTGTTCACGGTGCAGCTGTACGTCGGTATTTATGTTGGTGCACATGAATCAAATGTAACATTTCTCACCAAAGCAAACTAGTGGAAACAGACCTGCACGTCCTATGTTGGGCTTGAGAATGAAAGAAACCAAACTGTTTCATTGTCTGACTGAATGGAATTTGCTCTTTTCATGTAACTTTTAAAGTAAATATTAAATAACAGTTGAATTACCTGGC
Organism: Leptoclinus maculatus; assembly: GCA_032191485.1. Lineage (NCBI taxonomy): Eukaryota > Metazoa > Chordata > Actinopteri > Perciformes > Stichaeidae > Leptoclinus > Leptoclinus maculatus. The sequence continues at coordinate 1,593,147 of JAVDOI010000016.1, forward strand.
TCTGTTAGTTCCTTCCTGTCTACTCATATTCATGTTGGTTTTGTAAGAGAAGAGACAATCAGTGAACCACTATAACCTGTGTTCCTGTGTCATCATGGTGCCAGACCTACTGCTGCTCACTTCCCTGGCTGCTGTCCAGCTTCTGCTGACAGAACAAATAAGAAGCAGAAATGAATGAAAGCCCACAAAGAACGAGGATGAATATGACTGTTTCCTTCTTCCTGGGTAACAGTGTGACAATGAATAACGGTGTGTCACACCGTAGAATGTGTGTTGAAGGTATTCTTTGTATAATAATCCCCTCTGATTGATTCTGGTAGGTCCTGTTTTGAACTGGTTTCATTAGCTGAATAGAAGCCGCGTTCACAACGCAACGACTCACCGACTTCAGGAAGTGTATCTCTGAGCCGAGCGCCTCTCGCAGGAGCTCAAGCTCTCCGTCTTTATGCATCTCCAGCTCCGTCCTCAGCCTGGTCAAAAAAACAGAAAAGGAACCCGTGTCAGTCACTGAAGGAAAGAAAGGAAAAGCTCATGAAAAGCAATAACTTGAAAAGGAAAGATTTGGCTCTGAATATCCCTAAACAGCTTTCTCCAAAAGTTTGAAGTCTACATGGCTGATTTGATGCATTCAGATGTACAGCATGCAACAGAAAATCACCACTTTCAGTATGTTTACAAGCACGAAAAACAACCTCAGTACCGGAAATACTCTCGCAGGCAAAATGTACAAGTTGTGTGAGTTGAGTGAATAGTGTCCGAGACTGTGGAAGGACCTTTTGTCGTAAGCTACAAGCTACTGGAAGCTAACAGGAAGTAGGGACACTTGAACATGTTGCTGACTAAGAAGTAAGCAGACATACGAACTTCACGGCAACACCACAGGAGACAATGCTGCCCCTTTGTCACAGGCTAAAACAAACCCATCTGTTCTCAAAAGTCAATATTTCCCACTATAGCTTCATGAACATGAATGATATTGTATCACTCCTGGGCCTTCTTGGGTCTGATGCCTCGGCGTGAGTTAACTGCCGTGGCAGGCGTCGGAGGATCTATACCGAGCCACACACATGAGCCTGAGACACGCTCGCCTCCATCTTTCTTTTATTGGAAGTTAATGAAACAATAAAACAGCGGAGCTGAAATTGCCCCCTCACAGTGTGAGAACAGCGGCGTTTTAAACTTTACTCTTCTCTGCGGAACTTACAAATCGGATTCTTTAAGGCGGAGCGTACCGGTTTCTTTTCAGACGCTATAATGATGTTTATAACAGCGAGACACTTTCTTTTTTTGGGGGGATATCGGGGGTTTAATATCAGATTTCTGCAGCGCAGTGACATCTTCGGATGAGCCTTCGTGTGTAATATAGCAGTAATATATCACTGGATGAAAATAGGACACAATCATTGAGTGAATATCTCAGGTATTATATTTCCATTCTGGTACGTGACAGTGAACGATGGACACCGGGAGCCACCCTGTTTTGCACACTGAACACTTTTTAAATGACTGTAGCACTCATTCAAATTGACACGCATTCAATTTCCAACAATCAATAAGCGTGAGAGTTAAATATGCGCTTTAAAAGAGACGCTGCGGTGGCTGGAGGCAGGATTGATGGCGTCAGCTCAGAATGGATGATCATAAGAATGAGTGAGAGGAGGCCTCTCTCCTCCCCAAAGCCACATCCTCAGCACTTCCTGAGGCTAATAAGCCCGGGGGGTAATGAAGGACCGAGTATCTTTAATGAGGCTGATGGATGAACAGGACACGCTGCCCACATGCATGATTTAAGGCTAATGCTGGGAGAAGGAGGGGCGCTCAAGAGAAGGACAAGAGAACAATAAATAAGGACGAGCACAACAAACCGAGCCCAGGATTAGGAAATGGGCCCATTTTGTGCCTCGTCAGGATGTCTCTAATTAAATACTGTATACGTTAACTGAATACATATTCAAACCTCATCATCTCGATAGGTTTGGGGATTTGTTAATCACTTCACATGCATAGTATCGTGGAGGAGACATTATCCAAAGTAGTGGCATCAGCAATAACAATGACCCTTTCCTTCCTGGAACTCTATTGATCTCCGCTCTTTAATTAAATGAAGGAAGTCTCCTTGTGGAGGAACACGGTGGGCGGCGCTCACCTACCGGTCCTGTGTCAGTGCAGGAGGTCCTCCGATCATCTCCTACAAACTGAACTTCCATATTTGGATATGCCTCGATGTGAGGAGATGAGGGCTGTTTGGATACAGGTTTTAGTGGTTTTGTAATATTACCGAGCTTCAGTTCAAAGTAGGGATGCTTGCGTTGCTTCGTTTGCTTCCCTTCACATGTAAAAGTTTGTTCAGTGAAATCATACGTCACGTTTGAACTAAATAAATCGAACTGCATTTCTTTAGTTGGTTATTCGCTGGATTCAGTGTAAATACTTACACTCGTTCACTGTGCCTTGCAGACCTCCCTGGTTCAATCACATTAGCCTCAGTTTCCTGTTTGTTTTTCCCTTTTCCGCTTGTTGACTGAATGAAATACACTTTCGGATCAAAGCCTCAATTAAGCCAAACGGTCCTAATGCTCTGTTATTTACACTTCCAGATCTGGACCGCAGCCAGCCGGATACAGAGAGAAGACAAACACAGACGCGTGGGCTCGCTGGTCTACTCAGCACTTCTCAACAGTATGATTCACTTCTGCTCTCAGTGAATAACACCTTCTGTCTAACGAGGACGCTGCGCCGCTTCCCGTTGTTAACACCGGGACTCCCCCTCTCGTCGTTTTTCTGAGTGCGTTTAGCATCACGAGAGGAACGGAGGCCACTGGTGCTGCTGCTGCTGCTAACGAGATGAATCTTCAGCAGTTATATTGAGAAAACAGCGGAGGCCCCGGCGAGGAGAGGACAGCCGCTGCACTTTTTTGTCCACCAAGCCGACTGACGGGCCTGCGTAGACGGAGAACGCTCAACTAATTAAACATCACAGCTGCTCAGCAGGCAATATCTTAAATAGCAGAAAGCTCTAAGGAAGCCTCTGTGAACTAACATTTTCTCTTTTATGAGCCGCTAAATAGCTTACCGCTGCGTTTCCATTTAGTTTTTGTTCTTTTTTTCGCCCCTCTGTGTTTGTGTTCTTTCTTCATTTCCCTGCAGCGTTTACTGTTTACTCTGTTGTGTCTCATAAGGATTCTTTTCTGTGACATACAGTCGTTGCAAATCAGAGGGCTGCATGCTGTGTCTGTGTGTGAACATGTATAAAGCACCTCCCAGCGTCCGGACAGCTGAGAACACTCACCTCAGACAGGTGCCGTCAGTGAGAGGCTTGCGACTGACAGACAGGCTCTCCGCTCGCAGAGATTCCGTCTTTGCTTCGGCTTCAATCGTCTGCCGATCCAGGTCTGCAGTCGGGAATAATAAATCACACACGACGTGACTTTCCTTCAAACAGACAAGACACGGGGGCATTGTTGAGACGTTTGCTGGAGGGGCCGGGGCAATGGGGACCAGGTTTGGATCACACAGTACCACCACCACAGTACCACCATGACCCACAACTGTGAGGCGCTACACCTCTCCCACTCCAAAGGAGTTGCTCTCATGGATCAATCACTTCAAACTGGACTTCCTGGGAAGCTATTGTATCTTCAAACCTGTAGCAACACATCCACAGCAACGCAGCTTTTATTTATTTTTTTATTGCAGTGCTATTTTCATTCCAAACACGCTTAAACCTGTATTTGCAGCTTCCAGCTGAGAATGCATAGTGTGTGGGTGTGAGCACAACCCCTCCAACACAGATTCAAAATCCACAAAATCAGTGACCTGGTTATGAAACCAGAAACATACTTTATGTTCAACATCTGGGCTCAAGATACTGTACAAAGTGGCTCCTTTTCTCTACATTTGGTTTGTGTCAAGCAAAAGAATCACGGAAGGGTTTAAAGGGTGCTCCCTCTGAGCCGCATTATCCCCATTAGAATGAGCGTTTTGGTGCGTTCACCTTTGTGGGTGTGATCCAGGCCCTGCAGCTTGAGCGCGAGCGCTCTCTTCTCCTCCTGCACGGCGCTCACGTGATTGTTCCTGCGGCTCATCAGCTCCATCCCTGATTGTAGAGGGAGACAAGACGAGTCCTATTTCTGATGATTGAGTAAAGAATCACCGGGAGGGCTGAAGTTTAGAACCTATTCACACCGCTCAGTGGGAGAAAACTTCCCAGGGAACGCAACTCTACAAACAATAAGAAAATGCTGCTCCTCAGAGCCCAGATTAAACACACATACTATGACGACACTGGTCCTCCTTTGTTAATAATAAGGGAGCTAAACCCTCAATCCTGCAGAACTAATGGAAACACTTCAAACCATATCAAAGTAGAATTAGTCATTAAAAGTTGCTGGGCTTTGAGAGATATGACACGCTATTTGTTGGTTAAACTTAGTGATTCAATTAAATACACATAGCTTTCCTATCCTTATCTTATAATAAGTAGTATCTTAACTGTCCTTCGGTGAGACGCGTTCTCAAAACACTCTCTTTCTGATGGGTCACTGTTATCGCTAATTGCTTTAGCACACACACACACACACACGTGGATGGTGGTGTGTTCACAACTAGAGTCTCATTAGTGCTGCAGAGGTGTGTGTGTGTGTGTGAGTGAGAGCTACACAGAATGTATTATCATGGGGAGATGAGGAGCTTTTTACTTTGCTGGGTAGGCTGGTTTGTTAGGACACGAAGCAAACCAAGTCCTGGACTAAACTGACTTTTATATGGAAGATTAAACTATTCAGTTTCATCAAGGACTACTGTAGCTGGCGTGGAAACACCTGAGCACATACACCTGCACACAACCTTCAAACCCTCATGATCAACTCAGTATGAACTGGTCTTCACGCTCGGCTTGACTGTATCTTCATGATTTGATTTGGTCTACTTAAGAGGTTTTTTTCCATTACTTTAAACTGTTTTTTGATAAACTTCTGTGACCCAATCAAGAGCCTTGCATTAGAGCTGCAGTTGGTATCTTTTATAAAAAAATAACTTTTTGTCATTTGGTCAAACTATCACTTTATCCTGACACTTGTAGAACGTTTCCTCCGACCGGTGCATTGTTTGGGCTCGACTGTTTTCAACTCAACAGTACACTAACGAGACGAGAAAAACACAATGCAGTAACAGAATCTGGATTATTATAAAATCATCAGTCCCATGTACTTCTGTCAGGGTTTAGTGACGGTTTGAACAAATATGATAAAAAGTTATTTCCATAAAAGTTACCAACTGCAGCTTTCATACACAATACAACTACTATATTTGATGATTCTAATTACTGATTTCTTTCTCCGACCACCATCTAAACATTTGAACCACATTCTTCCTGAAATCACACTGACTGCTGTCAGCATGCCCATCATTCTAATTACAGTAGAAAGCATCCGTCTACTGTGACAACAGTATACAACTGACGGTGTTGTAGGACCTTTGTGTAATGATTCCACCTCCCGCTCCAGCTCCAGGCTCTCGGTGTGCGTTTGGCTCTCGAACACCACGTCTCTGTTCCCGCAAAGACTGAAGTCACCGTTGAACCTTGAGATCTCTTGAAGGAAGTGTTCCTCTTCTTCTTCAGACTGCCGCTTTATCTTGGCCTGGTGTGAAAAAGACAGATCAGGGGAAACGCTTCCAACAATAATAAGAAAGCAGCTGCTTGTGATGAAGGACTTCTACTACTGCTACTCACAGTGTTGTTAATAATACTGTTCTGATGTATTATCTGACTTTTGTGCAATATTTTACACTTTAATTATTATCAAAAATATGTGTATTCATACTACACATAACATGCTGTAAGATGTAAATATCGATTCAGGCTTTCAACCCACCAGACGTTCCCTTCGTTGGCTTCTCTGGCAGAGCAGCTCCCCAATTTGCTTCAACATCTGGTCCTCACATTTCTTCATCAGGCCGTGCTGCAGCCTCATCGCAGACAACTGCTGAGCCTGGAGCACAAGGAGACGAGTGGGCAGGTAAGAAACACAACCCGACAGACAGACGGACTGAGAGGGACAAGCATGTCCGTGATCCCACAGAAGGAGAAATTAGATGAAATGAAGGATGGACAGCTGGTAAAAGGTGACATGTTGGTGAGCTCACTGGGTGAGAGTGAAATAAAAAATGTCTCAAGATGTCTTTTCTCCTGAAACATCTCTCTCTCTCTTTCTATATGTGTATATATCTCAATACACTTTCAAACTTTTCTTGTTTACTTCCCTTTGCCTCTCATCCTCCTGTGATTATATGGTACAGGCCAAAGGATAGAAGATTGCCAAATTACATAGGAGGGTAAATTCCTGTAGGACGCCTTTTAAAGATGCCTCAGTCATTACTTTCCGTACAGTTTCCCGTCCGTTACTCGAGCTGTCAAGGAGGTGAGTTTATTGTTTCTTATATGGTGGTGTACGTTTTTCAGCGAGCACAATCAGCTTCCAAGTTTTCTAAACAGTGTAATTATCTTAAGACAGCGCTCATAAACTGGGAGATGTTACGTCATGAGAGCTGTAAACACACTGTGCTGTAAACACTCCCTGCATATCTGATGTAAACAGCTCCAATATTCCACTCTGAAGGGGGTCAGAAAAAGGTATCACTGTGCTGCGTTCTCAGGCAGATAATACTCAGACAGACATGGCCTCCTATTCAGCAACCATTACTAATAAGAGCGTAATCTGCTCTTTTGATCGGATGTCCACTTATACGAGCGCAGGAAGAAGTGAGCAATATTTCTGAGGGGTCAACGAGCCTGCCTTTGACATCATATCTCACACATGCTGACAGGTTTCACTAATGTTATCCGGTGGAAATTAGCCATTGATCTGCAGTGGCACTTGCAGTTTGCACTGTTGATGAAAAGGAATGGGAGAGATTAAGTGTTTTAAATCATAAAGCAGATCAGCTCATCAATATGCCGATATGCACTTCTTTACCTCATATGTCAACGCCACTAATACTGTATGCAGCCCCAAGGTACAGCAATTATTGCTGTTACTGACTTTTTTTCACAAGTAAAACTTGATACATTTAAAGCAATAACAAACAATCCCCGTTTTATAAATGCATGCCAGATGAGAAGTAAAAGTATGTTTTCCTCCTGACACAATGGACAAAATAGTAACATATTAACCAATACTTCATGATGTGACTGCTGCTTACGCAAGAAGCCCAGATGAACATTTACTGCGTCTAGAGGCACAGTTCATGGTCAGAATAAATGATATGCCACCGTGCAAATGAGGATAAGGCTGTGCAAATATCAGGCTTTTTCACCAGCAAGCTGCCATGAAACAGGCCATAGTCACATTCACCTCTTTAAAATTATTATTATTAATAAATAAATAAAACATGTTAAACCTATCAAAGTTATAAACCCATTAAAATGTTAAAATCCACTAAAGTTTATTATCGGGCACTATTTTGTGTCAGACAACCAATGATTTTGGTAATAACTTCAAACACAGCCTAACCAAATCATTAATATACTGTATATATAAAGTAAAAGAGAAAAAGCTAATTGTGTCATGGCGTCACCTTTTTATCGAGTTCCTTACTGGTCTTTTCATTCTTCTCAGTGGTGCTCTTGATCTTCTCATTACATCTGATGATGGCTACTTTGACTGAAATAAAAGATAAGGAGAAAGCTAATGTTAGATGGGTTAAACCAGAGAGAAATGCACCTTAGATAATGTAAATGTGGGTTGATAAAGAGGGAGGTTAGGCTAAATATTCATATTGCTAACCCGGCTAGGTAGCATTGTAGCTAGTCTGCCAATGTTAGGTAAGCTAACGCTATAGCTTGTTTTGCTAGCTGAAATGTATATTCATACCTTCTTTGATTTTTTGTGTCTGTTCAGTTAACTGTTGTTCAGTTTGAAGGATTTGTTGGAACAGTGTGTCTAAACTCATTTTTAGTCAATAAGTGGCATAATAAAGTCACCTAGAATCAATAGCGGAAGATATCCCACTGTATAGTGTTGACTAGCTAACACCTAGTTAGTCTCCTGTGACTAGCTAGCTAGTTACGCTAACGTAACGTAAACTACGCCGATGACGCAGCTTTCAGGAAACAACCGCGAAAGCTGCGTCAAAGGCGTAGTTTACGTCTACTTAGTTACGTTATGATTTACGTCTACTTAGTTGCGCTAACATATCTAAGTAGACGTAAACTACGCCTATGACGCGGCTTTCAGGAAACGGCTGACACCGACCAGTTGGTTTGATCTTTGCACGCATTACTAATATGACAAACATTGCTCATAAACAATGAGCCATAGCAATTTATTTTGTCAAGTGACTGCTTTGAGAGTCACTAACGTTACCCCCCCTTTTAATACATAACGTTATATATTTATTTTTTTTACACTGTCATTGATCAGTCCAGTCCCCACTCAATTGTGGGACTGTTGGACTAATGAAGTGCTGTTTAGGCACAGTCAGCTTTCTCAACACTAATCCATTGAGACCCGCTGCTCACATTTGTCACAAAAAAATATCCTGACTTTGACCAATTTTCTCGTTTCACCACTGGCACAGGGGGAAAAAAAGAAAAAATCTTCTGATCCGGTGCCATGAGCCACATTACCGTGTGAAACGTTAAATGACCCGAAGGACTGCATCATTGTGACACGCATTTGCAAAATTAATATCACATATTGATTGAGGCTTTTCATAAATCACCAGACTGACTGGCAAGGCTCCCTTTGGAGACTTGAGAACAGCAAAGTCATCAAATATAAGCAGACAATTATCCCAGATAGTAGCCCCCGAGCCTGTCGTTCATTTGTACCCATTTTCTGTCTCTCCGCCTGTCATGTTCCTCTGCAAAAAAAAAGAAATGAGCTGCGGACATTGGCCTGGGGCGTATCTATTTAACAAAATTGAAAGCCATTTTGAAAAGTGACTGTACCTTGCAGGATTGATTCATCGCACCTACCTAATCACAGCTTCCTTTTCAATAAGGGAGTATTCACTGGCGTTTAAATAAGCTATTTCATCCCATCTCTAAATGAACCTGCTCTCTCCCTCTCTCTCTGTATGTGTGCGTGTGTGTGTGTGTGTGTGTGTGTGTGTGTGTGTGTGTGTGTGTGTAAGGGTTGATTTACTGTGGTAGACGCCAGCATGCCCTTGATTGATTCCGCCCAGTCTTTAATGCAGAGAGGGGCTCATTGACATAGTCTGGTCATTTAGCCAAGTGGATCAGCCTCTCAATACACCATATAGGCAATCAATGAGCTGTAGGAAGAGGCATGGCGCATCATCCCTGTTATTATAATCATGCTCTGTTGCTCTGTTTGTTAAAAAATGCCCGAACCATTTGACAAGACATTGATCAAACAAGAGGTATTTGAAATGAGACGCTCATTATTTACTAACATGAGATATCGAGTGTGAAGCGTGGTGGTGTTTGAAAGAATAACAATCTTTGCTTTTTTTGAATAGTGACCTTTACTTTGAAACCACCAACAGATGGCGACAGCCACACGGTGTCCACTCTGCTCTGTGTGGACAGACAGCGCTGTCTGGGTGCTGCAGCTGACAAGTAGGCCCGTATTTAGTAGAGGCTAAAGGTTTTATGTAAAGTGTTTCATCATCAAATACCTATCCGCCTACTCTCGTCACAGGTGGCAGATAATGTTGCATAAGAATGTTTGTCATTTTGCAAATGGGATTAACGTTACAGCTAACTGAGAGGAGCCACGCGCATCGCTTGGCATGTCATGAATCAGGCAATTTGCAGGTGAAATATGTCTATTTATTTTTACATTTTTAAATTGCCATGAGCTACTCCACGTGCTGCTACAGCCTACTGATCACGTTATAAAATGAGTCATGCTCTTTGCCCTCTCCCATAGTTATATACTGAGAAAAAAACACACATGGCTTAATTTCATCAACCGTGGTTACATGTGGCCCGTTTACGTTTTAATTAATGGACTGTAAAAGTGATTACTATTTATCCTTTTTTTATTTTTTTATTCTGTGAGTATATGAGCTGGACATTTGTTATTAAAAGTAAACATAATTAACACACTATAATAACCCCAAAGAGAGTTGGAGTGAGCGTGCAACTGCAGTGACGGTGCTGCATGCACCCATTGGGACCTACATTTTTCCGGTGCTCATTAGTGAGTTAAGTGAGCTTAACGCTAATTGTTTATGTTCTGTGCTGCCGTTGTAATATTACCGTAAGAAGGGGGCTAGTTCGCTGATAGGAAGGTCTATCTTTGTACATTTATTATAAAATAACTCTACTTTAGCGCGAGTGGTGGTGTGTGTGTGTGTGTATGTGTATATGGGGGGGGGGGGGGGGTTCTACTCGTGCTGAATGCGCTGCAGACAGCCAACACGTTGGGCTCCAGTTGGATGTGCGCGCTCAGACGCACAGACGCAAGCATCCCGCTGGCTGGAGTTGGAGGACACTCGCCCGTTTCGCCTCCACCGCAGCTCTGATCCCTTTGTCTCCCGGCGGTGAGAAGACCACCCGCACGGGAGGAAAATAACGAAGAAGAAGAAGAAAGAACAAATTAAACACTTATTTTGACTGAGAGTCCAATAAACTGTGCAGAATCGGGACTGGACACTTTTTTTTTTTTTTTTTTTGGAGAGGTGGTGGGGGGGGGAGGAATTATTTCTCACATGAGGCGAGCCGGATCCGTTTTGTACAGCGGAGCGCGCACTGCTGCGTCTTTCCAATGGATTTCAGTACAGTGGAAGTACCCTGGGAATCAAACTACTGTTAAGTCGCTTTTAGCTCGCGAGTTTCGTTCCAACAAGGGTTTATGTTTCACAAGAAGAGAAGGACGATGATCCTCCAAGTGCTGTACGTCCTTCTGCCTCTTTTCGGTAAGTTTCACGAGATGTATTACCACCAACAGCTGCCCGTTTGATACCAATACATCACATAGGCGCGTGCGGTATTTAGTGGCTAAATTGCGAGCGTTGTTAATGAGGGGGCGGGGGGGGGCAGCCCGCCAGAGACAGTGGCTGCTCGCTGAGAGTCATAACGTGTGGAGGCTACCGTGGTCCAAAGTGCTCTAAATAACAAAGTCAAGCAGGAGCTGCCTCATCAAACAATGAACGCGACAGCAAATCTTCACTCGTATCAATCTAAAACTCTGCAAACTAGCTGCGTCACGAAGTTATGAAGTAGTACCAAACTGCTTTCAGTCAGTTGTTACACGCGATGCAGCCTATAGATTCTCCACGGAGAGTGTTGATAGTCTATAAAACACTCTGCAAGCCGAGGCATTATTATGCTTCACTTTTATTATTATTGTTATTATTATTATTATTATTAGAAGTGTCACTTCTGTTTCCAGATGTGTTGTCGTACGCGGAGGAGAACGTGCGTGCCGCTGCCACCCGGCTGGACTGCGTGCGGGCCAGCGAGCAGTGCCTGAAGGAGCAGGCGTGCAGCACCAAGTACCGCACGATGAGGCAGTGCGTGGCCGGCGGCAAGGAGAGCAATTACAGCATGGTGGCCGCGATGGAGGCCAAGGACGAGTGCCGGAGCGCCATGGACGCGCTCAAACAGAGTCCCCTGTACAGCTGCCGGTGTAAAAGGGGCATGAGGAAAGAGAAGAACTGCCTGCGCATTTACTGGGGGATCTATCAGACGTTACAAGGTCAGTTTGGTGCTTTTTGTTGTCAAAAAAAATCAATAATACACACAGATTTGAGCAGATTTTGATTTAGAATGGTGTATCAGAGTAAGGTATAATTGTATAAAGGTCTATTAAAGAATAAACAATGGCACAATATTTGTGCTTTTCTGCTAGAGGGGTGTGCTATAAAACATCTGCTTAAGTCCCTCAGGGGTCTTTGTTTGGGTGGACTGCTACATTTACAGTATGCCCTGCAGCTATTAATGTGAAATGGGCATTCTCCATAGGTTTTCTAATCTGCTCAGTAGAGGGGTGAGGGGGATTAGTTGGCCCCCGGCTCCTCCCACTGTTGTATGGAGTGGGCCCCGTCAGTCCTCCCCCCCCCCCCCTCCCCTTCCAGCTCTATGACCCTCCCCATCCCTGCTACACCACAAACACAGAAACTCCAAAAAAAAGTAGCACACAGCTTTTTATCTATTAGCAGTCCAATGCGTTCACGGACGATCACTCAGCTTTCACTCAAATTCGTCCCCCCGTCTCGGTTCACCGCCATGAGATACTGTTTGACCTCCCAAATCACTTTCCCTGAAGGTAATGGAGCGTGAAGCCCCTCAGCGCTGGCACTGCCATCTTTAAGTGTTGATCATAGCAGGGGGGGTGGGTGGGGGGGGGGGGGGGGGGGCTTTTAGTCCCTAAACTGCATCCAGCCCGTTGCCAGTGGGTCGGCTTCCAGTTGCGCAACACAGCTGACCAACCTGCCTAATCAAGCGTGGGGCTGTGTGCCAGCGTGGATATCGACTGACCCAAATAACCCGTGTCACTTGCAAGCTAATGTGGGGGGTGAAAGATGAAAAACACAACAGGAGGGTGTTCAAAACAGATCTATCTATCTATCTATCTATCTATCTATCTATCTATCTATCTATCTATCTATCTATCTATCTATCTATCTATCTATCTATCCATCTATCTAACATCTGCTTGTCTTCATCGCAGGTAATGACTTCTTGGAGGATTCTCCGTACGAACCCATGAACAGCCGTCTATCTGACATTTTCCGCCTGGCTCCCATCATAGGTAAGAATTAAAGAAATCTGTTCCTGTGGAGGCTTTTCACTCCGTCCCTTCGGATTTTATTTTTAGTTTTCCATTGGTCACCCATCTCAGTCGAGATAGGATTAAGCTCCAAGCTGTGCATGCTCTCACCGAAGGTTATCTGTGTGTCTAGTGTGTATCCTCCCTCATCCTCTCCGCTATCTGTCTTTCTTTCTCTCCGCTTGTTCTCGCCCCAGCAACACTGCATGCTGGCTGGAAGTGACCTTGCATGGGGAGCTATAGTTCTGAGTCCCATCAAGCGGTGGAGAAATGCTGCAGATGTAGAGGGAAAGGCTCTGTTGTCGTGGGTGTGTTTTCGCTGCGGGTCGTGGCGAGCTTCCTCTTGTGGCTGTCTGAATCCACTTGTTGAAAAGGACTCGCTCTGTGAGTAAACGCGGGAGAGCGTGATGAGCATTTTTCTCTTCTCCTTCCGTGTGTGTGTGGCAGCGACGCCGACGAGAGCCTCTAGATGGCGATGTTATTCCCTGCTTCAACAGCCACTCTGTGGACCCACAGTTTGAGGCTGTTGAGGCTATTTGAGAGCCTGATCTATGAATGTGGCACGATTCATGTAGCTGCTCACATTTTCATTATCACACCGCAGGTGATGAGTGGTGTGTCAAATCAAACAGACGCGCTCTGCCTCCACATCCTCGGAGAACAAGGCTGGTATTTTGACCCCTTTTGATGAAGAGGAGCCTTTTCTCTCTGTATCCTCAGTAAATGTTATCTCACAATGGGCCGATGTGCCCTAAACCAATGTGTCTCCTATAGCAGGGTGAGATCATGATGTGGGTGGCGAGATAGAGATGAACAAAATCTTGGCCCAGGGTACCGACTTCATGACCAATTTGCTGTTTCTAAAGAGACGCCGGCTGAGAAAAGACAAGCTTGTTGTGTAAAGAATATTCTCTCCTCTCCACGACTCTCTATAGAAAAAGAGGACTTTCACGGGAGACACCACGCCACGCCACACTTTATATATGTCTCTGACCCCTAATACGCCAAGCCAGCGAGTCCCGGAAAGGACCAGACACCCAGAGGCCATCGGTGCGGCACAGAATCATAGTTCACACATCTCAGGCAGCTGACATCTATCGCCGGTCTGAGCTGTGGGTTCCAGGAGTGGGAACAGACAGATTTATGGTGTCATTCTCATCGTGAAGGCAGGCACTCCTTATTTAATGTCCGAATGCCACTTGATGTTGATCGATTGGCTTTGCATATACTGTATATCTCTCTTTGTAAGCGGCAAGAGATCAGACATCATATCAGTGTGAGAGAGTCATTGAAGGACATTTATGGAGAGCAGGGTTGCCCCCCCCAATGATTATTTTCATTAATGATTAAGCCTTTGGTGCCCTCAAATTGCTTGTATACCCAAAGGTATTTACAACGATATCAACAGGAAGTCCTCACATTTGAGAAGTTGGGAAACATTTGGCATTTCCTTCCTTTCTAAATGACACATTTGTGTTTCATTTTCTATCAACTTCAGTGCTTCATGCCCTTCGGTTTACAACCGTTTTGACACGTGACCTCTTAGAATAAAGAATGATCTATATGGGAGTAGTTTTGATATGAGTGATTTTTGATTCATGAGTTGGATTTTAAGGGTTTTTTATAAGTGGAAAAATCAAACATTTCAGGAAAGTCAGAAAAAAAATAAACGTTATATTGTGTAACAACGAATTCTTGAACCACTGGACCAATCAACATAGTTTTCCCAGTGCTAGTTCAAACACCTGTCCATGGTGATTGACACCTTTGCATTTATCTCTCTTTTGACATAACATTAGATCCTGGGTCTGTCATTAAAGTGCAGTTATGTGGAGCATTACTTTCTTTACTTTATAGTAGTAACTACAGGTGGATGAGAAGTTGGTGAACTAGACCAGCGGAATGGTGGTAAGCATATAAGACAAAGCAGAGAGGGATAAAGCTAGAGTGAGAATAGCATCTGATCATTAGAGGAGAATTGTCAGGCAGGAGCCGGGAATGGAGGGGTGAGGGGAGGGGGGGCTGTAGGGGGTGAGGGTTAATTAGCGAATAGCAGGGTGAGGCTAAGAGGACGCGGAGCACAGACTCCTCTGCTCTTTCTGTGTGAAATTAAAGGGCAAGGTGACAGGAGAAGGATCCAGGCAGAAATGATTAGAGCTTAGAGCTCGTTTTTTGATCACTCAGACAACCCCCGTTACGTGTCCGCCGAATTAAGCAGAGAACTCGAAAATTGACACGCAAAAAAGCCACGAAAAAAAAAACATACGTAGTTTGAAAGGGGGAACCAATATGCAAAGTGCTCTCTGGGGATTCTCATTTTTATATTATGCAAATGTGTAGATATCACCTCTGTGCCTATTTAATTTCCCTAATGACTCCAACATTACATGCACAATTGTAAGAACAATGCAAACAAGTCTTGAATGCACAAGTGAAATGTGTGTGTGTGAACTATAACTGCACAGTAACAAAAGATATTGGGGGGAATTGTTTCTCACATAACTTTATGTTGGAGGTGATATTAGAGTACAGTACAGTATAGCCAATGTGATTGCTTTTTTTTCACTGTATGTATGTGTGGGAGGTCTCTGTACATTTTCTTAGGTGCCCTAAATCACTTGTACATCTAATCTGTCTTTTACATACCTTCAAATTCATGCTTAAAGATGAAATATTCATGACAATTCCTTTCCCTACTTAATATTGAAACTATTTTATTCATGCAGAATGCTCTCAGGTCCTCAGACTTAGGATCCGAGTCAGCAATCTGTGCTTCCCCCCCACCCCCCCACCCCCTATTTCACGAGGCTTTTCTGAACGAGTCTCATGTCTGTCTCAGTAAGGCAGCAGGACTCAGTGATCCGGGGCTATAGGAACAATAGGCAGCCACGATGATCCTATAATTCCATAATCGGCCCCATTTCTCCTGACTGAAGTGACTTAATCTCCAGTGACACCCATACATACAGAGCACAGACACTCAAACACACACTGCTGAGCCCTGAACACCTGTTCCCAATGAAATGCCCAAAGGCGTCAGTCCGATTTCATTAGAGAGACACAAGAACACTGTGTGTGTGTGTGTGCAACTGAAGTGAATAATATGCATTGTGTTTGCTGATTTACACAAATCATAATCACACTCAAAAACTTAAGATTTGAACATTAAGGATTAAGGTAAACAAGGTTCTCGGAGTTCATGTGTGGAATAGAAAACGCGTCATTGAGAGAATAATCCAGAAAGTTCTAGCACATCTTGCGCATGGTCCTTTTCATCACCACACCACCGTTGCTCTTTTGTCTTTATGTTTCTGTCTTAATCACAAATCATTAGTCACAGTAAATATCCGAAAGTGGCTTTAAACATGTTTGATAAATTATATATATTGGATACGATATTTTTAAAACCCTGACATTGTAGAAATCTTTAATAATCAACTGTAACTAAACTTTGATTGAAACATTCAAGCTAATATATGTACACACACCCACACAGGCAACACACAGCAGTTCCACTGGGTTGATTTAGCTAATCATTTTCACATCTTTACTGAGTGGACAGAGTGCCTTTACCTCTGGGGTTGAGTCCAGTGAGTCACAGTCGAGTGTGGGCAACTCATTTTTCTCTGCACCAAAAAATGAGCAGCGACTGTCGCAGTGGTCTACGGTGGTTAAATTCCTCAGTAGTGCTGTCAGAAAGGCCCCGGTAAAATGTGGAAAAATACTTCGGCTAAATGGCCAGATATACTGCAACAAGAAAGCCAGCAAGCTGACTGTGTTATTGTGATTATCACATGGCATCAAAATGTCTTATTCAGTGTTCCATGGTACTTAGCTCCGCCCTCTATTGTCACTTCTGGTTGCAAAGAAAAAACTACCAAGATGGCGATGACCAAAATGCCAAACTCAAGGCTTCTAAACTGTAGTACACAAACCAATGGGTGATGTCATGGTGACTACAGTCCATGTTTTTTTCATGCTTTCCATTACAGGTTTAATTCAGTCTCCTTGCCCAACAAAATATCTCTGCTCAGTCCTTTCGTCTTCTTCTCTCTGTCTCTCTTCAGCAGCTCTGCCTGTTGTGATGTTTCAGTTTGAGCGTGTTGGCTTCACTTTACATTGAGCATGCATGGCATACATAAACATGCCTGTGTAAACATGAGAAGCTAGATCCGAGTGGATTCTTCCTCATTGAATGTGTTGCATTTTCATTATTCCTTGTCCTTGCAAGATGCTCGCTTTGGAAGATGCCAGCTGCTTTTTTTTTTTTTTATATATAAATGGGTAAACAAAAAGGTAGACGTCACGCTGAGCAGAAAAACAATCATTTTCTCTCCCACCGCATGAGTTCATATAAGCTGAGAGGAAGGAGAGAGCAGAGTTTAGATGAAATGGCTGCCTTGCTCTTTGCCAGTTGCCCATGTTTATGAGTCAATGATCCATGCAGGAGGGGAGAAACACAGAAACAGAGAGCATTATTCTGGGATTCAAGTGGACTTTGAATTACTGCCACACCGTTTGGCCCAGGCTACTGGAAAATCAAAGTGGTGTCGGAAATGGATGAAAAAACACAGCCTGGGTAGTTTCGTATTACTGTATTCATGAACACTTTGCTGTTCCAGGTACCTTTCGTGTCCCTTTCAAACATTCCGTCTCTTGATCTACTACTTCTTGTCCTTCAGCATCGTCTTTGAATACCTAAAAAGAAAAGCTCTCCCCATTTTCAGGAGTTCTCATTTTTAGAGCCGATGCACAACTGAGGTATGCCTCACTGAACACAAAAACAACATTTCTACATCTGGGAAATAGGTGATTCGAACTAGTTTCAAAAAGATTATTGTACATAATTGAACTGTTTGCAGATAAAAGACTGTTTTATTTGGTGAGCCAATAGTCATTTAGCACAAGTGCGATGAAGGGTGACACTGACCAAAAGTGACTAAAGGTAAATACAGCAGCTGTGGCTAAATGACGGGGTGGCAGTGGGTAAGAACCGAACAGATTCCTGTGAATACAGATGAGTTCATACAACTATCATACTCACTGTGGCCTTGCGGACTGACCTTTTACACTTGTTTGGCAGTTTTGAAGTGATAATACAGCATTCAGGTTGGCAGCACTTATCTGTCAACACGGCAGTGCGATGCTGTAAACTTGTCCCTCTCTCCTCCGTGTCTTTTCCTTGTCCTTACATGTCAAGGGTTGTCTCACTTAGATGCAACTAAATCTGGACAGATTTTGAACGTTGGAGCCCTTTATCTCCGACTTGTGTTCTACCGGCGGCTATGCAGTAATCAGTAAACGGTGTTCTCTGGCTTATGAAGACGGTCGGTGTGTGTTGATGTCTGTTTTGACTTAAAATCTCTCCTTAAGCTCCGTCCTCCTCCCCAGTTGGCTGGTACAGCGGCGCTCTGCGCATCACCCACTCACCGCTCATAAGCCCCAATACACCAAAGCTCAATATTGTGTCTTTTCCACGTGTCAAGACTTCAAACGCATCCCTCCTCCCTCCTACAACCGAAGTCAACCTTGAAGCGCGGTTGCGGCGCCGTGTGTGCGCGGGTGTTTTGCGAGTGCGAAAACATCTGTAAGTGCGTGGCCCCGGCTGTCAAGCCGAGGCAAGCGCTTCAAATCCCCCTGTGCAGACACGCAGGGGCTGAGAGGCTGTCAGCACCACTCAACCACTGGCTGCAGAGGAAGTCACTCTCATTATGAGCTGCCAATGTTTAGAGATAAGAGTGACTTCCGCTATCTCTGTCCCTGCTTTGTGTGTGCCTGCATAGTGTGTGTGTGTGTGTTTTTGCGAGTGCGAGATAGAGTCAGGGAGGGATTGCAGAGGAGTCGCAGAGGGAGAAACGTAATTTATTGTGCTGTATCTTTTGGAGAGAGAGAGAGAGAGAGAGAGAGAGAGTATCCTGCCTGTTCTCTTAACTTTATTTCTCTGCCTTTATTTATCCAGAGTTGGTCGACTGAGCACACTTGCTCTTTTTTTTTTGTGCCATTCCCCGCTTCACGCTTATTCAGTCAAATGCATTTATATAGCTGGGAGTTGCTCTGGATATAAACTACACGGTTTGCCACCAAGCAGATTTAGTGTTTTACTTTACAGAAGTTTTGGAAGGAGTGGGCGTCTACCCACCTTGTGATGCACCAATGGGATGGACTGCATTGTGATTGGCTCCTGACCCTTATTTAAACGGATCACGAGAGCAGTCCTACAAGACCTTAGGATTGTTAAAACCTCCAGAGACACCCTGCACAGCTGATGGTCCATCACACACAATGAGGATGTTTTACTGTCAGAAAGGAAAGAGCTCGTATTTAAGAAAACACAGGCGACGATAGATGACTCAAATCCCTGAAGAAAATGTCATTAAAACAGCATCATTAGAAGAGATTGTTTTTCTTTTTCTGTATGTCAGTCACATAACATCTCTCAGTCTAGTCTGACTCACAGCAACTTCACCTTACATTGGATGTCTTTCCAGACAGCTTCATCCTGAGTGCTTTTATTTTCCAGCTTTTGACGCCACATGCGTTTCGGCTGCTTCTCTCTAGTTCACAGCAGAAATAGACAGTGAAAACTGTCCTTTGACAGTATATCGACATCATAGCAACAACATTACTAAAGTTTCGATGTCTATATCTGCAGAACATGTCACAGGCATGAAAAATGTTCATATTTTTTGTGAACTCAACCTGTTTCCGTTTCAACAGCACAATGCTTTTATTCTGAAATCTTTGTACGGTGTTGTGGAAAATGCACTTGCTCGGAGTACCGGATTTTAATCGTGAACTATTATAAATATTTACGGGTCGTGACAAAATGAACAGACCTCTCTCAACCTTTTTCTGTCTGACATAGATTTGACATTCATAATGATATGAAATGAAACATTCTGGCCATTATGAAAGGCAAACTTGATGTATTTAAGTGTTCTGTAGTACACTGACAGGACGTGTTTCTGGTGTGCATCCCTTCACTGTGTCCATCCATCCATCACGCGGGGCCCCGACGCATTAGATCAAATCTGTCCCACTAGATCTCGTTGCCCCCGTCCCCCTGCACCGGAGTTTGTTTTGTTAAAGACTCCCCAAATCCACTGCCGACATTACCGTCCCTGCGCCTTGTCTCACATGAAGCCTAATCAATACGGCGCCGTGTTAGATTGGAAACTCGAGGCTGTGTCTACAAGAATCCATCGATTTATCTCTCTCCCCCCCCCCACCGTTCCCCTCCTTCTTTTCCGCCCAACTTATTCCGCTCAGGTCGGGATCAAAGGCTTTATCCTTCAGCGAGGTTCGAGGTGTACAGTTCCAGACTGAGCTTTGTTTTTGTGCTCTGAGAGAGAAAAACGTGGCCTGTTGGGGATTTGTGTTTTCGCTGACCTTGTCTCATCCATGTACAGTTGATTTTTTTAGCACAACGTGTGCAGCAATGTGGGCTAGTCAGAGATTCCAAGACATGTATGAGCGTATTTCAGTTAAATATGAATGGATTGAAGTTGTTGGTGGTTTCGGAGGAAAGGCAAGGCTTCAGGAAAATCTCTCTACGCTGTGGAAGAACGCTTATTCAGATTAGCTGTCAGCTTGCATTGCAACCGTACTGTGTTATGCAAGCAAGGACTAAAACCCGGTACAGATTCAATCCAAACACTTAAGGCAAGGTCAAGAGAACACCTTTACCTTCCGTCACCCTCATTCCCACCATGCCTTTTGATCTCCTCCTTATCCATCCAGCTACTCGTCAGCCGGCCACTTAATTCACCACACTGTTTCAAAAGTGAGTGATCCAGCTGTGGGCCTTTTGGCAGAATAATTTCCAACAGCAGCCATATCATCAGGTTGCCAGTCCAATCACTGGCGGGCGCACCATGGGCCAAGAAAACCATTTAGTTAAAGGTGACCACATTTGAGTCCCTCTGAGAGGCCTTTGATTGGATGTGAAGTGGAGGGGTGATTCATCATACTTAATAAATGCGGTCGACAGCTCAAATCAGCGGGGGGGGGGAGCGTGTGCCAGGTCTGCCTCCCGCCGCTGCTTTATGCTGCATGCAAATGTGGACAATTAACTTTTCACATACACAGTTGCAGACTCCCACGCACAGACAAGAGTCACACACAGATAGGTGCGCACATGCAGTCAGGGGGCGAGACTCGCAGGGAAACGGATGGATCGCACACACATAGACAGGTTTAACTTTAGGTTTAAGAAATAACGTGTGATTTAGATGTCCCGACACCTTTGCATGGTGTGGTGAAACCGTTTATTTTATGCGGTGTGATATGCAGATATTAGATATAAGTAAACCTGGGCAGATGGTGCACGATGGATGTTCAATTACCTGTTTTATCAGTGAAACTGAGGTTATTTCTACTCTAGACATCGAAAACATCTCTTCACTTTTCAACCAAATTCAGCTCAGTTTTAAGTTGTGAAGTTAAACCTGGGACGTTTTCAAGTCTTTTTCCACCTTTAAATATAGTCCTTTAAACACTGTCGAGAACCTTTTTGCCCAGTTTTAACAATGTCTGGAGCTGAAAATCACCAAACCAATGCTTACACATGCCTGCCTGTTTGCACATTGACATAGTTAACTCTTTCCACTGCGTTTAAATGTGTCAAATAACTCGGTTTGAGTCAACAAAGAAGAGGACATTGTTTCAGCGTAGTTAATCACGACGTGTTATAATCACGTCGGGCTTTTCTTGGCCCGGCCGCTGGCGGGTCATGACCGACCACCGGCAGGTGCGCCAAAGCCGCGGCCTTGTGTTTAAGCCCTCAGCTGCACCCAGTCAACTCGCTGGATTAAGTCGCCTCGGCTCGTGGCCGTCGTGTCTTAATAGAATTTCATACTCTACCAAAGTAAACCGGGGCTGGACTGAGCTATACTGTTTCACTCTCTCGTAGAAGTGGATTTGGAACGTTGCGCTTCTTCCGCTGCTTGAAATCGTTGAGATGTCTCATTCTCACTGGTTGAGTCTTGTTGAAGCGCAAGAGAGACAGATTTCACCGTCGGACGTTATCATAGCAGCATCATCTCCTGGTTCTTCTTTGCTGATCTTTATGAAGGGAGTGTAACGACACGCTGTACAAGCCAAGGCTGTTAAACGAGGCACATGTGGTGAATTTATGCATTTGGTTAAAAAGAAAATAAACTGTCCAACAATGCAATGCAACAGTGTACTGTTGTGTATTGTTTTTGTCGTCCCATCTGGTTGTTTCTGTCGTACTGCAAAACACTTCATTTGCAGAGTCATAAAAGTTAAAGCCTTGTTTTTATGACCAGGCGAAATAAATATAAATAAATGTGTTGTGATGTTATTTCATATACTTGCTCCAGCGGGTTTCAGTTTAATCTTTTTGCGGGTGCAACTATCCTCCAAACCACTTCTGGGTTGTGTAGCGATGTTGTGGTAGTTATCTGTGTCATTAATACGTTTTAGCTTTCATGGTAGACGGGTCTTGATGCACGAAAAGTTGACTTGGGGTAAGCTCGTGTCCGTCATGCACAGCTGTTCCGTGGTCTGGCTACAATCCTTCTTCATATGCTTTTGGGAACCAAGCACCTTTTTCAAAGTCCCTGTTGTAATTTCTGCAGAACTTTCTTGCTTCCCTGCAGCACGGCAGTTTACATTTTCCTTTTTTTTTCCCGCTTGGCACACTTCGAAGGTCCCTACTGGTCGATCTACACCGTGTCCCCTGTGTTCGTGTTTGTCAACAGCCACAGTGCATCTGATTAAAGCCGTCTCTCTAACTAACAGACGCTCTCTCTGTGGATAATAATGGCTTCACCCTTCTTTCTCTCCCCCTCCTCCCTTTGTGCCTCCTCTTTTGATCACGGAAAAACGAACAGCAGCATCCCTGAAAAGCCAAGGCGGCCTTAAACAGACCAAGAGCCAAGAGTGTACATCACGCTCACGCACATGTATGAGAATGCAACAACACACACAGACACACACACACACACACACACACACACACACAAACAGCATCCCGCTGAGCTCTTGTTCTGTGCCAGTCTCTGCTCGCGGAGATGTTAAATGAGGGCATTGATACATAAATTTGCATTTGTTTCATCCACAACCGTCCTCCTAACTAAAAATCTATAACTGCATGCCCCCAATTTGCCAGCCAGCTTCAGATGCCTCTATTCTGGGCTTGTTTTTCGCGTGAGTCTAGCGTGACCGTTTAATAGATTTTTGGTTGTGTGCGCACTCTCTTCATACGTAAGTGGGCTAAAACAGCGGTTCTTTCACCACACCGACTGTGCAGTTTGTCAATGTGTAATCTCGGTAAACGCCACCCAAATTGTTCCCCGGGTTTGCGGACGGGGCTCTTTATTTGTACTTGCGGCACACGCAGCTTTGATTCGAGTGTTGCAGAATCCACTGATGTGAAACGCTGTCGGTTGTGGAGCTCGATACGGAGCGTGATCTCGAGCAGCTGTGATTGACAATGCATTAAAGATCTTAGAGCTTCCTCTTACTATGTCTGCTGCAGATAAGAACTATACTCCCTCAGCGATGTTGCAGGCAAAAACAAATCCTCTTTCCTCCTTCTCTTCCTCAGCACGCCGAACTGGTCTTACAATTCTTCCTTTCATGACACTCAGGAAACCTTACAAACCTTGCTCCCGTGTGCCCCCTTGTGCTTTCACCTTTGCCTACCTGGAAATCACCCGGAATGCGACTTCTGCCCGTCAGCTGAATGATCTGAATGCTCTCTTTCCGGTTCCTGTTTGACCTTTTCCCCCTTTTTGGACCTGCCACTATCCCCTTTTATCATTTTGGAGTCTTCACCTCCCTGTGACCTTTGTGAACCCTGCTGACTCCCCCCCCTCCCCCTCCCCCTCCCCCCCGATGGCTGTTGGTTGGTGGTCCTGAATGAAGCGCATCTCTTACAGAGGGTGGGGAACCTTGGAGCGTCTCGGACACTTCGGCTCCAGGCAGGGGGGGCGCCCAGAGCAGGCAGCCCGCTCTGGGCCGAGGGAGCCCCTCCTCCACGGAACTTCAGGACCCCAGTAGAAACAGGAGAGCTCATCCCAATTGGGCCATACTGGGTAACGAAATAGAGCTGTGTTTGTGTGTGTGTGTGTGTGTGTGTGTGTGATCGTGCATGATCGTTTTCTTGACATAAAGTCGGACACAGAATACAGATTCCGTGTCCGATTGTATTTGCAGCTGATTTTGATCTCTGCCAGTCACCTGCAGGTTGGTTTTCTCTGGTGTGAACACGGGTAGAGGAGAAGAAAAGAGTTGCACAGTTGGTCACATTGTACGAATCACTGTACGAACAGCTGGTTGGCGGTTTATTTGCCATCTCACGAGGTTGCACATTTTCACAAAACAAAACAGTAATTATAGTCCGAGCTGCTTCAGAGAGGCACCGCAATAGTAATAATAAACATAATGCATGTTTTTTTTGGCCTTCTGACACGTGTAGAAACAGCTGAAACAGAGCAGGAGTGCACACTGCGGTTTGCTCGTGGCTCATTTTGTTTATGCAGGACTTTCCAAGGTTCGGTTATCAAATATCATACATCCTGTTTATACCCAGATGTCCTGTAGTTGGTTTAGATGAAGCAGACCACGTCTGAACCAGACCAACACCAAAGTCTTCAGGTGGTCTTGTAGTAAAAAGATTGCTGGAGTTTAACCCATCTGCTCCGTATGAGACGCGTACTGCCAGCTTTCCTCTGATCTGTTGAACTGTCCGCGCTGGTTTTAGCCTCCTTGGTATCAGATTTAGCCAGTTATAGATTTGGGTTCCCTCCGGACCACCAGAGAGGGGTGTCAGTCCGTCTGTCTGCCTACTCAGCTGTGTCAGGGAGGGTTGACATGTCCTTCAGGAGAGTTTCTACAGCAGATGTGCTTTCTGTTGAAAAACCCCGGAGAAGAGCGGGAGGGATGGAATAGGAAGGCGGCAAGAGGCAGCGAGCGGTTGGGGGGGTAGAAAAAGCAGAGGATGTGTCATGTTTTGATATTCCCACTGTGCCATTTTTGGCTTATGAATTTCCATTTTAGAGGGCAGTCAGTGTCTGTGACTGCTACATTAGTTTTATGGCCAAAAACAGCTTATTGCAGGCAGTGATGGTGCAGGGGAAATATTTCACTTTGCATCACGGCCTGCTGGAAAGTTTGCTTTGTGAATGAATTCGGTCATTACTGTGCAGTCCACTGCATTCTTTCAATTCTCGGTGTACATACGGGTCTAAAGTGTGTGTGTGTGTGTGTGTGTGTGTGTGTGTGTGTGTGCGCACACACGGACACAGGGATGTGGCACGGTAATAGATTATTTTGTGGGACCACAAAGACATGAGCATTTTTCACTGTCAACTTCTATATACACACACACACACACACACACACACACACACACACACACACACACACGGACATACACCATCTATTTGCATGCACAACAGACCGAAGGGGCAAACACAGAAATGCACATTCACTGGGTACCGCACACACTTTCTGCTGGGAGTCTTGCTGAAGGGGGGATTACATCAATAGCGCTGTGAGGTTGACTCATGCTGATTTGTGTGTTCTGACTAACAGCTAAAGGGGCAACACACACTGTCTCCCTTTTCTCTCTCCGTTTCACCAGGGGCATTGCCATCCGCCCGATATGATGCCGATTTTTTGATTCGTGCATAAAACACTTGAGTGGAAATATGATAAGAGAGTGAAAAGTACAGATGTAGAGACATAGTGATTCTGACAAAGTGCAGAATTACAAAACACAATGTGACCATATAAGGGCCAATAATTGACATACACACAGAAAGTACAAGTACACAGTGATGTGGTACTTGATTCTGCTTCACCTACTGGTGGTAAAACGCCCCATGACTAGCTGGGATTTACTGTAACGTGCTCCCACTGTGCAGGAAGACCAAAGTAAATACAGAATATAAAGAGCAGCAGCAGCAGGAGCCTGGAGCTCTGGGACGCTATCACAAAACTGCGACATCGACTCTGCCAGGTAACACTTGTTACATTCAAATGAAACACCAGAGTGTAATGATAAGACATGTAGAGTATATTCACATGGATGGAAACACACACTGATTCACATTTAGACATTTTTTTCCATATTATAGGAAAACAAATAGCAACAACGTTTTGTCCTTTTCTCACCTCTGTACCTCTGTTTGGGTTTGCAACCTTCAAATAACGAATAAACGAATAAAAATCAACTTTATTGGCCGAGTATGCCGACACATGGTTTTTATCAAGTCGCCAGGCGCCTGAGAAGGGCTGCTGGCGTTTACGATAATGTCAATGTACGGTCCTTCACTGTGCAGTGGTGCTTTGTGATGGGCGAGGAAGCTCCATCCTCCTCTGCAGACACTTTTAGTTTGACAAAGTGCTACTCTCCGCCTGTCTCGCCTAAATGTTCCTGCTACAGTCTGCATTGTGTGGGTTTGTGCCTGGGTGGGCGGGTCTGCCTTTGTGTGTGTGTGTGTGTGTGTGTGTGTCCTCGGGGATGCTGGCGTTCCGATTAATTAAAAACTTCAATCCCTCTGTTCTCAGACAGGAATATGGATGCCACCGAGGGCTTAACTGTAAATACTGTTTCTCCAAAAGTGTCGTTTAATAAGATTCATCGTCCCAGGTAATAATTGTTTCATGCGGCATCCCACTGAGGATTCTAAGAAGAATAACTGCACGAACTTCACGCATTGCATTTTAAACACTTTTATGAGTATCACTTGTTTCAAGTTGACAGTGAAGCCGAAACTAAATGGGAATCTGTCTCAGATCAGATTTCACTTCATTCTTTTTTTATTGTAATTATAGTTTTTTTCTTCTAACCTTCTCCATTTACCTAAAGGAAGAAAACTAAACCTGCTTCGGCCCGGCCTGCCAAACTGTGAACTCGTCTCCCATAAACCAATGGCACATTATCAAAGTCTTAACTTTTAGGTGGAGGCCTGATGGGTAAAAAGCATCTCCAAACAGGACAAATGAAGCATCTGAGGAGCTCATTTTGCAATAAGAAAACCAGCTGGGTATGTTACACAACATGAGACCAACACCTCGTCCATAAAACAACAGATTACGATAGAAGAGGGAGTCGGACCGTCTTTAATATCACAATGAAACCCGTGTCATTGGATTGGATCAAAGTGTCATCAATCCAGATGACCTTTTTTAACTGTAGCAGAGAAGATGGTGAAACGGTGAAACCCTTAGAATGAATATTAACAGTGTTGTACTGTATGAGGAAATCCTTTTCTTTCCCTTTAAACACTTTGCATTCCCAGAGTCTGTCAGATTAAAAACATCTTCACCCTGGGCTTTTTTTATTATTTCGTTTTTTTTCAGGCAAGTCGAAACGCTTCCTTAAGCCTTGAGTTGAACTTCTCAGTGAAAGGATGTGAAACGGTTTCTTTTGTGAGAAAACGCATCCCAGGAAGAGGCCGGGCTTTACCCTTCCGAGAAAACAGCCGGAATGAAAGTGAAAAAGGGGTAGAAACGTATTTTAACAGCAGTCACAAAGAATTAGTGTAGATTTAGTGATTCTGATTTGTGAATATTATTACTGTTATTTTTAGAAACTGGTACTTAATATTGAGTATAATATGTCCAGTTTTGGAGACATCTTCTACATTCATCTGACAGCTCGTTAAGTTTTTATTTGACAGATAATTGAAACGTTTACTTGTCATAGATTAAGATGCGTCAGATAAGAACGAGCATTATTAACTCAAAGTAGAGTTGAAGAAAAACACACAGAGCAGTGTAAAGCCCCAGTCCCACCGAAAGCCGGATATACTACGGATGAACCGGGAAGGAAATACATTTGACATGTTTCCCGGTTCTACTACGGTTCTACTACGGTTCTACTACGGTTCCGCCACGGATCACCCCTGTTCAAGCCTGGTTTCCCCGGATGACCCCGGATGATCACGGTCACACTACGGTTTGACCACGGTTCAACTACGGATACGCCACGGATCGCCACGGATTCACCACGGTTCACCCCGGATTGCCCCGGATGCGCTACGGTTTATCCCGGATGGCCACGGTTTTACTACTGTTCATCACGGACCCCCCCTGATCGTCCCGGACTGACTACGGTTTCACTACGGTTCCACTCCCGGATGACCCCGGATCTGATCCGTAGTGTATCCGGGGACATCCGTAGTATATCCGGCTTTCGGTGGGACTGGGGCTTTAGCCCACCTTTTGACTGTGATTGCCGTGTTATTCCCCGTGATTCTCTCTGCCACCCGGAACACTCCGTCATCATCCGGTAGCCTCGGCAGCTCAGGAGATCTGGCCACCGGCTCGCTGTCTTCTTTGGACCAAGCGTTCTTAAACGAGGACGACTAAAATCTCCTCCCGAACCGAATGAGTCATGACCGTCTGAAAGAGAGAGCCTATTTTAAATCGGCATTCTTAGTCAGAGGAGCTTACACAGGGCCACGCCCCGAGCGTTCATCCTCTCATTCCGTCCTTTGCACAATTCTCACGGCCTTAATACAAAATACCGATGATTAATTAGGAACGGGGGCCTTGAGGTAAATATATTATTTAGCTCCGTAACAGTGTCAAATTTGCATTTTTAGAAGAAACCTATTGCACCCCATTGGGCAAATATAGAAATAGGCAGAAAATATATATATGATATAAAAACAATATATAACACAATCGTGCATACGTGGAGATATACATGAAACATCTCGGTTTGCTGCCGTAACGTAAAGGTCACTGAGCATCATTCAGTCGCACTGAGATATTCCATCTTCCTGGTGTGAAGCATCATGCACCGGTCACTAGTCACGGCTCATAAAGCACACAAACCATTTGGCTGTATTGATATGGTTAGTGCATAATTCATGAGGCCGACATATGTTTCCACTGAGGAGGTATACTTGCAAGTGCACATCAAGCTGTCTGACGTTGAAATCCATATAATGACATGTATTTTTCTGTCATGTAATGGTGCTACTAACTATCACCATTGCATGCAATTTCTTTGTCAGAGGGTCTTCACTGCGTTACATCTATCTTCTATCTGCGACACGCCATCATGTGCAATACTGAAACATGACTAGTTTTACTGCTTTAAAGCAATTTGTTTTTACTATAACACATAACGACCATGAAATCTCAGTATGATTCCACCGAAAGTCACAAATTTGCCTCAAAAGGGCTTTAAAATCTGCACAGCAAGTCTTTCTTCTTGTCCTCCATTTGTGGGCGAGCATCTGCCACATTTGGAGTAAAGCAAAGAAAGCCGAGCTGAAGATGAACAAGAGCAATGAACTATTGGAAGAATGCATATTTAAAGAGGTTAAAGAAAACCCACACATTCACTAGACGGGGCAGGACCAGTAACATGACATTATAATAATGTATATTTACTCAGGACACTCCAGCTCCTGCTTTACTTTTTTCGAGCGGAGCGGCGCAGGTTGCTGAGCGGGCGCTCGACTAACCAGGCGGGAAGCGAGATACCCGTATATACTAACCCCCCCGCGGGTTACTGGCAGCGGGCCACAAACACCTCGCGAAATATCACACAGGCTGTTCGCCCGTTTGCATCCGCACTCGGATTTCCGCTGACGCGTGCTGAAAGAAAAGGATAATGACAGAGGGAGCGTTTCAGGAGAGCTCGAAATAACACACGGAAAAGAGTATTATGATGATTGGAGCTGGCATGACGATGCCACCTGAAGGGGATGGAGAGCGATGAGTGTGTGTGTGTGTGTGTGTGTGTGTGTGTTGGTGCTGCTATGATTCATAGATTGAGACGGACATGGTGTGAGTGGTTTTAAGGTCAAAGAAGACGGTGAAACAGTGAAGCCGGCTGACCCGGGGTCAGCTCACTCGAAGGCGGTCGGTTTGGGACAACTCGCGGAGCGAAAATAGTTTTTCAGAAGTTTTTAAATAAAAAAAAAGACGAGCATCATCCCGCTGATTTGTTGTGATAGAGTCGGCGATATGGAAAGAGCCAGACGGAGATGGGGGGGAGAAAAGAGGCAGAGACAGATGCCTGCTGTCCCTGCCATGTCTCTCTGTGTGTGTCTGTGTCCATCATGTGGGCGCTCTGCTGCGGTCCTTCATCCATTATTCACAGCTTCGCATTGACTGAGAGCGGGGGACTCATCACCATCCAGCCAGAGGGAGGGAGAGGTGAAAGGGACGTAATGTACAATTGGACTGGCGAGAGGGCTGCATGGCCCCAAGAGCACCAATGTGCATCACGGGCTTGTGTTTGTGTGTGTGTGTGTGTGTGTGTGTGTGTGTGTGTGTGTGTGTGTGTGTGTGTGTGTGTGTGTGTGTGTGTGTGCAGGTGTTTACGTGCGCGAGCGTGAAGTCGGCCGTGTGGCGCGTGCTGCAGAGAGCCAGGCGTCCTGGTGTGTGATTCACAATACTCTGCTGCCGTGCCAGTGGAGCATATCCGTTTATATCACCGATGTTGGCTCTCTCACACACACACACACACGCCTCTGCTTCATTCTGTGGCCTGAAAAATGAGCAGGGTGGCGCTCCCTTCCCACTGCTCCCAGTATGCAGCGATGGTGGAAAGCTCCGCGGTAGCTCAGACCCCGGCGGGCACTTTGACGCGGCGCCACGGAGCTGTTTGGACTCGGCATCATTACACTCCCGAGGACAAGCTGGGGGACTTGGCAAAGAAGTGGGAACTTTTTTTGGGCTGGAAGTGACGACATTTTTGCCATATTGGAGCAGTTTTGAAGTGTTTGAGACGTGAAATATAGCGGTACAGAGGTGGAACAATAGAGAACAGGAGTTATTACTTTCATTGAAACATCAGCAGAGATGAAAATCATTTTCACTTACATGCGTAGCCCTTAAATGATCATATAGTGAGCAAAAAACTAGACTTTGTCTTCAGTATCACCTCAATCACATTACAGAAAAAAAGCCTTTACTCTTCAGGGAGAGCATTAAATCAACCCATCCCTAATGGAAGTGTCCCCTCACATAGCTGTGCACATAATAGGTCTGTGACGTTCTGTTGAATGCGGCCTCGCAGAAGGTTCTCCTCTCTAATTGGTTTAAATGGGACAATGTGTTCCTAATTCAGACCTGGACCGTACATCAAGAGACATTCTTTCTTCGTATGTGAGTGTTATTAATATTACACCATAGCCCGTTTTGAAAAGTAAATCGATCACACAAAACAAATATTTCATAGATGTCCCATTTTAAAGACCACAGTATGAATATTATGAGCTAATTGTAACAGTACACTGCTTTGGAAGTTCACCGTCTCACCATACTCCATAAAGTCATAGGTCTTCATAGAGAAAATAAATCACATCGTTCAAGTGCTGACCATTGAAATGACACAGCATTTGCACATTTCATCACTAACCATGTCAGTGGAAACACCAGTGAAGTTCGCACACCAACAACAAACACAGCGAGTTTTTTCTGGTGGAACTTTGAAAAACAACAGACGGTTCGAGGACTTAAAAGCTGTTAACGAGCTTGAAAAACAGCAAAGTTATGACCATGAAATCACTAATCAAGTGTTTTTACTCATCGAGGAACACACGGCGGCACCGGGACTCTTGTGCCAGATCGCTGGAGGGCAGATTGAGCTCGGTGAGCGGGGGGGAAACGGGAGGAGATGATGTAAATATTGGACATTTGGTCCCCGCAGTGTGGTCGTTCAGCTGCAGGACACTTGAAATCATCCTGCATATGGTGTTGAGAGTAACGTTCTGGTTTGGTTTGGAAATCAATTGACACGTAAATGTCCAAACATATGTTTTATTTGGCTGCATGTAGTCTGTGTGGTCCTGTAACGCTAATCAAGTCCAGGTTTTTATGGTTTCAGGCCCGAGTCTCAACAGACTCGGGGCGCTTTTTTAAACCAGCAGTCGATTTGGAGCAGACATTTCCTTTATTGGTCACAGTTAAGTGTGGGAAAGAACTTAGTTCTCATTTAACATTATTTCCCCCATTTTCTTAATGAGGTTTTGAGTGAAATATTAAATTTTCCTTTAAATGTATCAGTTTTAGAGTGTGTGTGTAGTTTGAATCATTACTTTAAATGTATATTAATAACTGCAATATACTACCTAGAAAAGTCATTTAGCGCTCCTCTGTTTCTACCTGGTTTTGCATGACAGTTTAGTCGGATTAGACATAAAAAAAGATATTGGCACGCTTACTTATTCAGATAACGGGAGAATACTGATTTGAATGTGTGTGTGTGTGTGTGTGTGTGTGTGTGTGTGTGTGGGGGGGGGTGTGTGTGTGGGTGCACACTTGACTTTATGTCTCTGCCAGTGACTCGTCTTGGAATTGCCCTGCAGTGTATTGCATGTGAAATACAAGTTATGGGGTTTTAGAGAGTTAAAGTCAGAGTTGGATTTGTGCAGCTTTGTGTGTAGAGAGAGAGAGAGAGAGAGAGAGAGAGAGAGAGAGAGAGAGAGAGAGAGAGAGAGAGAGAGAGAGAGAGAGAGAGAGAGAGAGAGAGAGAGAGAGAGAGAATGTGTATGTGCGTTACAGCAAGAAAGAGACAGACAGACAGACGGAGCGAGCCAGCGAGCGTAGGCTGTGTGCTTAAACTTGGGAGATTTACATGCAAAGCGCTGGTGCTCCTGCATCTTAACTTGGGGAAGTGAAGGTTGAAATGTACTCAGTGCAAATGCGCTTACGACTGGCGAGGAAACCAATTTCGTTTACAAGTGTGGAACTCAAAGTAATGTATTCCTACACTCAACCACACTCCATCTTAAGATGTTTGACTTGTTTTCCTGACTGGAGATTTTCACCCCGGAAACAACCCGGCCACGATATGATAAGTTAATTCATCCACAGCTGTTTGGCTGGTGCACTTTCAGACAGAATGAGCTGCCTGTGTGTGTGCACCCTTACCAATGGATTTAACACTGAAGATAGACACTGATGGCTCTGCTGATAAAACAGTGTTTTGTCATTGAGTTAAACCACTTCAGTTTGAAATGTACCAGTGTTCTTCAGCACGTGAAGTGCACTTGTCCTCTGGGTTGTAGTGCAGTTCTGGAGATAAGAGGAGTGGGACGTGCTCCCGCAGTGAATTAATGCCAACGTATATATATTAGCGCACCAGTTCATTTGTTGGACAAGTGCAGATCTGATCCCAGTGGAGTCTGAGGTCGCTTTTGCAATTTGGCTTCACTTTCACAAGGGAGCAGGACTCTTTAGTATTGTAATTTCCTCGGCCCCTTAAACGTTTCAGATTAAGGTGAAATGTGCGTGGAGGCAGTAGCTTTAAGGGGTAGAACAAGTGGAACGTTAAAAGAGCGAAGTGAGGTGTATATATATATATATATGTTGCCTGTGCTTCTCAGCCGGCTCTGACATGAATGTATTAAGTAGTTTAATAACTACATTCTAGACCGATTGAAGTGGCTGCTGCCTAATGTTGCAAACTAGGAGAAGAGGCTTTAAATTCACATATTCTAGGGAGTCTGAGTTGATATTTAAGAGTATGTGTGTGTATAGATTATGTATGGTAAAGAGATCTTTAAACGCATCTCCATCAAAGTCATTTCTATTTCTATTAATTTCCCCACGAAGGTCTGCTAACTGTGAATACATTGCCTTGTTCTCCTTTGGAAGTTGTGTAGAGTCTGCACATGAAGGGCCCTAGCCGTGTTTGTAAAAATCAATTTGAAGTGGATGCAAAGGTCAAACATGCAAATGAGCAGCAGACAATTTACGTCTCCATCTAGTTTAACAACACGCTAATGTGCCTGTTTATCGATGGCTTTGTTAATTAAACACCCTAAAACTTGTTTCCCATTTTGTCTTTTGCTCCCCGTCCCCTCTTAATCATCTGCCCTCCCCCGCGTTCGCTCCAGCCTTCTTTTCTCCCCTCACCTCTGCTGTCTCTGCCTGCTTTATTTCATCCCCTTTTCACTGTTTCTTCCTCTCTCTCCCCCCTCTCCTCCCCCTCCTCCTCCTCCTCCTCCTCCTCCTCCTCCTCCTCCTCCTCCTCCTCTGTACTCCGTGTTGTAGTTGGGATTATGTGCTCAGGCTGCCAGTTATGCTAGGCTTGCTCGCGCCGCGCTCCCTGGCCTACGGTGTATTTACACAAAGAATTGAATAAGTTGGAGGCAGGTCTGAAACTATTTCTCATTACCATTAGGCTCCGGGAGGGTAATGAATGTGGGGATTGGGTTGTCAAATAGGTGTTAGCAGGGCCTATGTTGATTCATGGTGTGCAAACTGTGTTAAAAGGAAATACATGTTCTTATGAATCACTTCTCTGAAACGCTGTGCCATGAATGTTGAAATTCCAGCCAATATATATATATATATATATATATATATATATATATATATATATACAGTATTTAATATTTAATTTAATTTGACTTTGCAGGGAACTAAATGTTATATTTTATGCAATTTTTTGCTCAAAGCTTGAGTCAAACTGTAATAAGAAACCAGTTGATGAAGCTGAATCCGGGCGTGACTTTATTCTACCGAGGGAAATAGACCCTGAAACTCTCCCCAGTGTGTCTTTAAGGCCTTACTATGGAGAGCCGCAGTTTCTAAACCATAAATCTGGACGTGGAGAGAGAGAGAGAGAGAGAGAGAGAGAGAGAGAGAGAGAGCAGATGTGACTCGGCCTGGCTGTGACTGCAGCTAATCTTATTGTCTACACAGCAGATCATGTAGCAGCTCAAGTAGCGCCCAGACGTAGGTGAAGTTAATTGCGGAAAGCCAGCGTGAAGTCTCACAAGAGCAATTAGTTAGCGTGCCCTGGCTCCGTCTGAGGCTGAGCATCATGGGACTTGTGCCCTTCTCGTCCTCCCACTTTGTGAAGGCATGTATTGTCTTCCATCAGCCAGCTGCCGATTTTGACAGTTTTGCTGCCGCTGCTAGTGAGAGATGTTCAACAGCATGCCGTGGTCATAATTTAAACTGGTCTCTGGGAGAAAAAAAAAAACCTTGTACGCTCACCACAGACGTGTGACAGCATTTATGATGGATGAAAGGTGATATCCACAGGAATAAGTAACAGGTGCAAGTTATAGGGATTGCATTTTATGTTGCCCAAGGTGTTGAGATGGATCGTGGCTGTAAATTTTCTTCCCAAAACAAAAAGTTATTGCACCACTGCATGAGCGCCGCGTGCTCAGACTAACGCCAGCTTCTTCTGTGTTTTCATAAGAGCTCTGTTGCTTGAAGACTACTTAGCTGGTAAAAGTGCAATTTTTTTTGCCTATTTGTATTAAAATGTCTTGATGATTTTTTTGACGAATATTTTTTACAAAAGTTGATAATTTTCACCTCTTTTGGCGATGAGAAAAAAAATGACCAAAATGTGCTGCGCTCAGCGCTCCGTCACGCTGCCGTCGTATGTGGTGTCCTGTAGCATAGTGTAAACACACGGCGCCCCCATCCGCTGCAGTTGGCTTCTCAATATTGCAATTTAATTGCGGTTATTGCGACAGCCGTATTCGTCACTGCTTCCTGTTGCCAATCACAAAGTAACATTATCGGGGGGGGAATGATAATAAGCGACTGAGCTTCCATAAGCACGTTATTGTAGCTCCAACACAGAGGAGGCAGGTTTGTGGGTGTATAGAGGAGGACTTGGCAGACAACACACAGAGAGAGAGAGAGAGAGAGAGACAGACAGAGACCACAAGTAGAAAGAACAATCCCGCGAAGCAAAGCGATGTCCGCTGTGACCTCCCCTCTCCACCCCGCTGGTCCAATTATTGACCGTTTTTTGATTTGTCTTGGAGAGAGGGAAGCCAATTAGAGAGGCTCTCTGCAGGGAGGCTTGGACACCATAAGTGTGTCTTCATGCATCTTTTTTATGCATTTTTCTTTAAAATTACAACGACAACAAAAAAACCTAAATGGTAAAAACACAAATGTCGACATTTTGCAACAATGTTTTTAATGCAGCAGAGATGCAAAGATGGCGTATTGATGCAGAGAAAAGGCAATAGGGAGTGATGGAAAAGACGTTTTTCCGGTTGATAATGACTTAATGAGAAATTGTCTTGAATTGCAGATTACCTCAAGCCAAGTACACCTTCTTCTTCTTCTTCTTCTTCTTCTTCTTCGTCTTCTACTTCTCTTTATTCTCCTTCTGTTTTTTTAATGGTGCCTGTTGAAAACGGTTCCATGTGTTCATTTCACGAGAAAGGAAAAAAAACAAAAGGGGGCAGTGGTCACAGTGCACCATATGGCGCTATATATGTCGGCAGGAGGGGAAACTAATTAATGAATGAAGCTAACTCAAGCAGCATATTGCAAAGGAAGTGGCAACAAAATGCTGTCATTCTGCATATTGTTCCTCCTCAAAGGATGTTCCCATGGGTACTGTGTGTTGATGGGAACGAGCATTGATTTCTACTTTTATTTTCTCAACGTCTTTAATGAAGACGAGTCATTTGGATCGAAGAATGACACGACACCCAAACGCATTGGCTCGTTTCTTGTACATGTTCCCCAGATTTGTATTGATTCGTGATATTTTCTATTCTCATATGTCCGTCAGATGATTACTGTCTTTCATCCTAAAGAAGATGAGATGTTCCAAATATTGACCCGTAGAAATGAACTTACAAAGATTGAGCCATAGTTATGAGCATATGTATATATGACTTTGTCTCTCTGAGAAACAACGAACGCTCCTGTTGCTTTACCAGCCGAATTGCGATGCGAGTGCAGATATTGAAAGTGAGAGGAGTCTGTCTTCAGAATGAAGTTAAGAGCAGCGGATCGAGGCTGCGAGTGTGTTATTGCTTTTGTTGCTTGCCTCTCGCCACAGTAATCAGTTTAGGCGCTGACACTTGATGTAATCAGCCGCCTGATGGATGGACGGAGAGACGAGCACATTCACGTTCCGCGTTGCGGAAAGCACCGTGAATCAAGGAAGTGTGTGCAATCAAAAAAAAAAAAAAGGTAAGATTCAAACGCATAAAACAAACAAGCGGACACATAAGTGTGCGCACAGACACTCGCGTGCGGCCCCACCACCACTCACAATGTTCATCTCAGCTGGAATTGCTGTGGATCTCCCCACGGGTGCTGTGGCAGGAATCATTTGTGTACATTATATCTGCTGCTCACAGGTAGGGAGACGGTTCTAATGCAGTGTTTGTTCAGCACTATTTGTCCTCTCCTGTCAGGAACACATACTTCACAGTCGTTTCCGTGCGGGTGACTCTCTCTCTCTCTCTCTCTCTCTCTCTCTCTCTCTCCTTTAAGGGAAGTGAAAGAAACACATTTGGGATGTGGTTGCCATGGTGACACCGCTAAGCTCTAGATTTGCATTAGCATATGCGTGTGCGAGGTGGAGACAGAATGGTGTGGCACTCTGAAACAAGTTGGAGCAAAAGCGGGGAAGGATTTTACTGGGACGCAGGAAGTTCTCTCACAGATCTGCTGAGCCCTTTTTAGGTATCTAAAAAAACCTTTCACAAGTTTTCATTTAAAAGCTTGAACATATTTTGATCTGTAAATCCCCGTTATTGCCGTCTAGTATTCTGATTCCTGTTGGACTTTTGGCTACATTTGCAAACCTGTTGAGATCTCAGTAGTGCAGCGCGAGTGGACCACCTTGGTGAGCGGCAACTGCTCTCATGAAGGATTCAGTTTGCCGATACCCTTTGGATCACTGATAGGCCTTGACATTGATTGATCGCAGATCATTAGGTTTAGCGAGACAGTTCCTCTGCATGAAAATGCTATTCCTATACTCTCCACCACAGTCATTAATCATTCATTGATAAAGTGGTGAAATCCTGCCAGGATTAGCATTTGCCCTTCTCTCTGTGGAGCAGAGCTTTATCCCTCGTGCACATCCCGATGACTGATGTCGTGGACGTCACCACGTCAGCACTTCTGGATGTTGCCTTGATGGAAAGAATTAACTGCAGCTTTCTACATCTGATATTCTGCCGTCTGTGTTGTCGATTTAGTACAGACATTCTTTAACTGTCATAGATGCCTTTACACACCAGGGGCGTGAAGAATAAACGACACAAAAAATGCAAAATGCTCACCTCGGCTATTGAGTATAGGTCTTTTATTGTGAAAGGTCAGAACGGATGGAGTGTATGAGGTCCACGCTGCTTCTGTCAACGTTTAAAGGAGTAATAAAGTTTGCCGTCTTGGTTCGGACTACCGAGCTTCTGTGTTTTTTGTAGCTTAATATTCAGGTTTTGTGTGAAAGTAGTCAAGACAAAAACAAATGAACCGCCACTGGTGTATAAAAGCCTGAAGTCAATATCTTATCCATTTAGCTGACTCTCACAAATGATGGTCTCACGTGATCTCTGTAAAAATGGAATTACAGCTCAGCTCCCTATGAGCACTTGTCATACTTTTCGTTTGTAATTTGGATACATTTGTAAACGTTAATCCGTCTGTTTATCTGTTTTGTGGTTGGCTTTTTGGCGAATATCACTTGATTAGTTGTCCTGGTCTTTTCTCTTGGTTGGGACAATCAATGATTTGACTTGAATGCTGACCTGTGAAACACACTGATTGGGTTTCTGCCGCCTGCAGTCATCGATCCTCAGATCTTCTCCAGCACGGCGCCCCAAAAAAAAAACCGAGGCCGGCTTGGACAGCTGACTCCTTATCTCCTGCTCTTATCTCTACTGTCGTCTCTTCAAGAAATACTTCTGGCCCTCCCCTCTGAATTCCATTCCCATCTCCCCTATCTGCCCCCCCCCCCCCCCCCCCCCCTCAACTTGCTGCACTCGGCTCTTATCTTTGAGTAGAAATAAATCCTTTCTACCTTTTCCCCTCAGCTCATATTTCTTCTCCTG
This sequence comes from Leptoclinus maculatus, assembly GCA_032191485.1. Classification (NCBI taxonomy): domain Eukaryota; kingdom Metazoa; phylum Chordata; class Actinopteri; order Perciformes; family Stichaeidae; genus Leptoclinus; species Leptoclinus maculatus. Next base: position 1,631,677 of record JAVDOI010000016.1, read on the forward strand.
GCTCTTGTATGTCGTACAAGAACATTCAAGGGTAGGAGCAGTGTGTCACTTATCATGTCGGGGCTCTTTGCATCTGAGGAGGAGTCCCTCTGACTCTTTAGTAAACTATTTGCATAAACCCTTCTATTAAAGTGGGAAGTATGGGACCTTCTCAAGCTCTGGTTAGAAAAATACTTGATCTGTTGTTGCAGTGACCTGGTGTGTGTGTGTGTGGGATTATTCAATCAAAGGCGCTTTCAGACTAAAGCAGCAATTATTGCTGCCCCGGCACTACTCTCCATGGATACAGGTCTCATAATTGCTGTGCACATTAGGGCTGTCAAAAATGTCCAGTCTGAAGTAGAGTGCGAAGGCTGATGGGTACGTGGTTAGTTTATATGACGTAACGGAAGTTCGTATCATTCGCTCGCTGGCTGCGAGGACACGGAGCGTTCTCTGCCATCGATAAGGTTGCTTTTAATTACTTCCTCGTTTTTTCGGCTTTACAAAACGTTTACGAGTTGTTTTCAATCAATGAACTTGACATTGTGTGACTCCCATCATGCATTGCATTCGGTGCAGCGGGCCCAGGCCCTCGCGGCGATTTTTGCGAAGGCAGACAAGGCGAGGTTGCAGACTTACAGGGATGCGTGTTAATGCAGAGCGACTGGTGCCCTCTAACAAGTGATTTAGCTCTCATACTCGTATATTGTATTACACAGAAAGTTGAATAGTACAATACAGTATGTCTTGTAACTTCGTCTCTTCTCTCCGTTCTTCTCTCGCCTCCTCTAACATCTTCATCTCCCCCCCCCCCCCCCCCGTCTGTCTCTCCTCCCCACCTTTTCTCTCAAAACTTCACTTAGCCCTCACCCCCTCCTCTTTTCACCCCCCGGGCCCTGATTCAGTCCTATCAGAGCATTGATTTTCCAAAGAGCTATCAAAGTTGCCAAGGCCAGGCAGGAGTGCTCTCGCCAGGTACAAGTTATGAACGTTATTTGCGGAGACGCCTCTGGATTGAGGGCGCCAAGAATAAGACGGATGATGCACCACGAACGCCATCCGTACGCGTTTCTTTTTGCTTGTATCTCTGACTTGGTATGCAGAATCGGTTTTCATAGCTGCAGCTTCGTTATCAGTCATTATCAGTTAATTGTTTATGAAATGTGGAGGGAAAAAACGGTTGGACAGAGCTCTGTCACAAGTGGCTCATTGGTTGACTAATCGTTTCAGGACTAATGTGTGCGTTCATGTCACTCTCCCCGTGTAAGGTTGTGGGTGTCTCTCTCAGGAGTGTGTGTGTGTGTGTGTGTGTGTGTGTGTGTGTGTGTGTGTGTGTGTGTGTGTGTGAACGTTTTCCTCGTGGATTTAATATCATGGCTGCTAGCAAACCAGCTTTGGGCCGCAGCTGACGTCTATATGCATTCTTTGAGAGCAAGACTGAGCAGAATTGAACTCCGTCTCCCTCAAGACGGAGAGCTTCAGTCACGGGAATGGTGGCAGTTATTTGTGATTTGTGTGATGTGCTATATGTGATGTGATACGTGTGTGTGTGTGTGTGTGTGTGTGTGTGATGGTTTGCTGATGGAGGCCGTAGCTAAGCTGTGCAGTACTTCATCCTACCAGCCAGTCTGCCTGCTAAGCCCCCCCGTATTCATCTGAAGCTGTTTACATCCAGCTAGGTCAGGCCTTCGCTGCTCAGCACCACCAGAGACTATCTCCCTCAACAACAGGCCAGATGAACTGAACACACACACACACACACACACACACACACACACACACACACACACATATGGAGAGCATTGCGCTAAGAGAGAACCTGTATCTACAGCCATTTTAAAAAGATATGGAAACAAAACTGTACTGATTTTAGCTATAGCTACATCTGAATTTTTGCAGGGTTTTCTCTGTAAAGTGAATGTCTACATGGTTTTGGACCGTTGTCATTATTCATTTTAGACTTCATGCTTAATTGATAGTAGTAGGTAGTAAATACTTGGCAGATTAACTGACAATGGAAATAATTGATAGTTGTAGTCATATGAATGTTTTCAGGATGAACATACAAACAGATTGCCAACTCATTGGTATTTAATTAGTAAAATATAGAAATAAACTAATTCTTATTTAAATATTGCTTTTAAAGTGACTTTGATTAATTAGTACTCATAGTTCAATTGATTTTCTGGCAATTCAAATACCAACACTAAATTATATGTGTCTTACAGTCTTCAGAAGTGACAATAATGGATATCAACGTGACATAAATCTCTTCTCAAAATTCAATGTTTTCAAACTCCTGCTACGAATTGTTCTAAAATATCAACGGAGAAGAGCTGGAATAATGGATTTAGTGAGTTTAACCGTCAGCAGGCTCTCCCTGTTCCTCACAGGAAACAGACGGCACTTCTTTTCATCGCACCGGTGGGAAATGTACGAGGCAACATTCAAGAGACAAATCTTCATGAAAAGTTCCGTCAATGTTAACTCTGTTTAAGAGAAGCGACTGAAGCGAAGGCCAGGGGGTGAGACATTATAAGCTCCTTTCCTTGCAGAGGTGGCGTCGTCGTTCATTGATTTGTAAGAATCAAAGTCTGAATATAGAAGCTCCTTTTGGGGGGGAGAAAAAAAAAACATCAAGAGCTCACGATGGTTTGAAAAACTTAATCTGAAAGGAACAGAGAGGAGAACGGAGAGCCTTTTAAAGTCGCTGTGTGGTCTTTGTTCTTGCTTGAATGAAGAAAATGCTAAACAGTGGAGTAGAATAGTTTGTGAAATGCGTTAATATCTGTGTCTCGGGTGTTGGGATTCATTTCAAAGTGGCATTAAGGTTCCAAATTCAAAGAGCAGCACTACATGAAGCTCAAGTTTACAAAAACGCTCTCGCACACCTTCAGGAGCTGTTCGCCTTCCTTCTCTTCTACTTAGCTTGAGTATTCAGTATCAGCTGCAACGTTCCGAGTGCTAATGCAGCCTTATTTATAGCTGAATGCCTCGGGGATGCAGACGAGGCCCCCCTGGCAATGGTAAAACAACACAAATGTACATTTTCATAGGTTATCAGGCATTGATTTTCCCCCGGATTAAGAGGGCGTCGTAATGCTAAGCAGTAGAAATTGGAAATGGTTCCCGACATGCTGTTATCAGTTTGGCTGGGTAGACGGTCGGTACATACATAAGGGCACACACACACACACACACACACACACACACACACACATCCGCTGTCGAAGTGGCACACATTCCCAGAAACTCAGGAACAGGCATGTGTGAAATCAGAACGGAAGACGGAGAGGGAAAATATATATCTGGAGATGGAAAGAAAGAGGCGGATGCTTCTTAAAAAAACACACACACACACACACACATCTAATCAGCGTATGAGCAGCTTCTCCAATTAGCTCTCCTTATTATTCCAATCTGTCAGATGGAAGGGAGCACAGCAGAGAGAAATCAAACATCCCCAGGCCAAGCACATTTAACATATCCTCTCAGGATGGCAGGCAGGCAGGCAGGCGAGCGAGCGGGCGGACTGGGAAATTAAACAGGAAGATTTCCAGAGAGGAACACGCTGGCTGTGTTGTACACCTGCAGCTATCGTGCAGCGTGATGGAGATTTGACGGAAACAGTTCGGCAGTGTGCTTGTTTTATCTTCCCTCGCTAAATGCCGAAAAAATATCCACACGCTTGGAAGACGGCCAAGAAAATAATGGAGTCTGAGAGGCTGTATTTCTTTTTATTTATTTCTTTTTTTTTTACAACAGTCCACTCGGAGAGTGCACTTGGGTGGGATGACTTGCATTCGTCTGCAGGAAACTATCAGAAATGATAAGGATTGCACTTTACTTATAGACCAGTGCTGAGGTCCACTTTGTACACACCGCTTGTGTTCCTTTACCTCGCAGAAACACTCTGATTTAAGCCCTTTCAGCCATTAGAAGGCACAATGGATGTTCTGTCAGGCTGGAGCTTGTGGAGATTACCATTTTCTGCTACAACATTCAGCTCGCTCAGAAAAATTAAAAATGGCTCGCAGGGGGGCGTGTTTCAGCACTAGTGGAGGATAATTGTAGCTCAGATGTAGGATACGGAATTATTTCGATGGCTACCGCTGTAATTATACAGCTCTCGCAAAATCTGAGGGGTTTTTGTGCCGTTGAAAGCCCTTAAAACATTTTATGTAAATTAAAGGTAATGTTTGGGTATGAAAATGATTACAGCCATTTATGACTTTCTGAATATACTAAGTATTGTTTCATGTGGGCCAAAAAGTAGCAATATTTTGGACTTTTTCATGCAGGAATAATGTATCCCCAGCTATATAGCTATTTACATTTATATATATATATATACATTTATATATATATATATATATATATATATATCTTTAAGAACAAGTTCTCTCTAAAGTTTCTGATGTGTTTCTGAAGTGTGCCAGTGTTCACAGGACAAGAACTCTTGCTGGGATTGAATAGTTATTTGACAGATCCATCATTTAATGAGTATGTAGGTGGTTGGGTATTTCACGAGAGGTTTTGTATTTACGTGGGACTATTCCTCTGTAGGAATGGTGCATTAGGTGTTTTTCTAACTACACGACCACTGTGAGAAAAGAAAGTCTCTGTACTGACAGATTCATGTACGGGACAATGTTGCCATATTGATCATTAAGCTCAAGGTTACAGCTACTTATCTAAATAATGTGTAATCACCTGCTCCAGTCATGCTTTACATCATAATGTATTTCACTGAGGACTGAGGTGATGACACGTGAACTGCATCACGTCATTTGTTAAAGACATATTAGTGTTTATTCAGTAAATACTCAAACAACATATGTTCAGAAGGTCTCTACGAGTGAACAACTGATTGAAACTGGATGAAATGACATATTTGCTTATAATGGCTCCGGGGGAGGGGGTGGGTGTGTTTTTCGGGGGGCCTCTAACTGCTTTGCGTGCGAATGCGGCACGTTTGTTAGCATGCGCAGCTGTTTGACCCAGATCTGTATGTGCAGTTCAAGGTCAGTGTCCACCACAGTAGACGGTCAATAACTGAAAGTAGTCCGTTGTTTTGCCTGGAGGCTGAACATCACATTATTGTTCAAATGTTTGCTGGCGTGCACAACAAACAAAACGTGCGCCCATTTTGTTGTGAGACGCTATAAATCAGTAAATCCAACACTTCTCCCGTTTTAACTTTTTATGATTGCAAAGTTTTCCCTCTCTGTCTGTCTGCCGTGCGAGTCTTTTAAACTCGAGATTTATTTCACATTTGTCTCGAATAAATATTGTTTCCAAGTGTCGGCACTGCAATATCAACCTTATTGAATAATAAATTACCCTCTCTGTGAAATGCCTTCAGGTTAATACATTCAATGAATAAATAACAGGAAAACTCAACACTGACTTTTGGAAACAGGATATGCAGCTTTTTAATGATTATTTTAGGCCAAATGAACGAATTAATTTGTGGGCTCAAATTGCAGTTGAGTGCACTGGTTGATTCTGATTTTAATTAATGCACTAGGGTGCATTAATATGGAATGTCGGTTGAGCCATATTGTGCTGGCAGCAGTTAAAAGAGAATTATTTCTCCGCTCTGACATTGTCTCTTTTAATTGAATAAATAAAGTTGTTTCTCGCTCAAATAGATTTTTATTTCCCTAAGAGCGTTTATTTAAGCCGAACCTTAATAATTAAAGGTAAGTTTGATGGATATGATAGAGCTGTGTCTCCGTTAATCTGCTTCTTCCTTTATTGTCTCACTAAGGAAACTAAACAGATTCTAATTCTTCTACATTCTGTATTTTATGCTTAATGCATTTCTTGTTTTGCCTCACGTGTCCGCTCCACACGTTCTTTTCTTTGGGTTCCTGCGTCTCTCACCTGTTCAGTAATCGCCAGCCAGAGTTCGGCGTTTTGAACATGAACTTGTTTGACGAGCGACCTGTAGATCAGAGACGTTTACCTGCATCTTTGCTGTAGTGTATTTCAAGTTCAGGCAGCAAAGAGCGCTTGGTTAGAGTTATAGAATGTCCACCTCAACTTCTTACCCAAGAACTCTTACTGCTGGCTAACATACCTCAATCTGCCGTTGATACTTTTTTGAAGGCAGTCATCACTATACATGCACGACTGCAAAAGACCATTTTCAGGAATGCATTGGCCATGCATAGGTAGTTTTGAGCAAACAACCTCTGCAGTTTTCTCCAGGTGAGGACAGTTTTATGCCCGAGATTGTGTCATTTCTGACCTCATTTGCACCTCCGTGCTGCCGCATGCTTAGCAGGAATAAAACACTGAGCCAAATCAAGGATTGTTCGGCTCACCCTGTCCTGCTCTAGCGAAAGGCCTCGTGTTTGGTAGGATCCTTTCTGAGCCTTCCACTAAAGAAAATAAATCCAGCTCCCCCTGAGGAAACAGACGGACAGCCCATTTCCTTTGCCCACAGGTCTGCCAGCCCATAAAGCTCAACGACACGGCTTAAAAGGATAAAGAAATAGATTGCCCAACAACTAGAACACCTGACGGATGGCCGCTCAAGCAAAACAACAAGAGGACCCCACAATCTCCTGCTGGCTCTCTGGTCCTCCCCCCCCCCCCCCCCACCCCATGTTGTTTATCTTCTCCATCATCTTTACAACCCGAGAACATCCACACTTTTTCACTGGAATCTGACATCTGGACTGTGTCTGGAAGATGGAGGGGACGGGTCTAAACGCCGACGGAGAGAATGGGTTGTCCCACTGATAATTCGGATTACAAGTGAAAGTAAGCATCTAGTGGGGGGGGGGGGCAGCAGTATCTCTAAGTTGAATCCTACAGTTTAGAAATTGTAGGGTGTTGTAGGTCTTTATTCTGCATCAGCCTCCTTATCTCTTTAAAGTCTTTGTGTCTTTTTTATAAGACAATCCCCTTTTCTATCGGTCCTTTCTGACTTACCTCTGTTACTGAATACTAAACACCAAAAGTAGTCAAACTGCCCTGAACAATCAAAGGTAGAAATGTCAGTAGAAATGGCGATGGGTGTCTCTTTGCTGCTGGCAGACAGATGCATGCATACCACGTGAGGCAGTCACTGTTATCACGGAGGTGTTTTTGGAGCGGTCAAAAGTCACAGGAGGGTTCACAGTGCGGTCGCTCCTCCATCGTCGCAGATCTGTTCAGACAATGTTATTTAAACACTGTCAGAGGTGAAGCTGTGTTACCGTGGCTGATGGATGAGACAGCAGATTTTATGTGTGTGTGTGTGTGTGTGTGTGTGCTCACGCTCCCTCGTTCCTCGTTCTTCCTATAAACAGATAAGGATCTATAGTGCGACCGTGTCCGGGCGTATGTAGACACTTAGATCTGTGGAGCGTCACTTCGCTTCTCTATGGCCTCCTCCATCATAACAGTAGTCCGCCTAATGGACACGAGACATTAACTAATGAGGGGGGGGTTCGTCGATAATACAGGTGACTGTGTTTACTTGTTCTACATCAGTAAAGGACGGAGAGAACCACATTCATGACCCTCATCGAAGGAAGGAAATATTGCCAGAGGTTAAAAATGTTGGAAATAAAGACCACGAGTCAACCATCCTAATATAACCTTTGAGATCTGATCTTTCGGGGTTTTACCTCAGAATAAAGTGGTTCAGTTAATTTGACTAAACTGTTGTTCGTGTGTCTAGTCCCCCCCCCCTTTGCTCCCGAATCCCAGCAATATCCTTTGTAAGTGCCGTCACAATTGATATAAATAAAGCTAGGGAAATAAGCCCCAAGTTGTAATAAACATGAATTAAGCTTTAATTGAAAAACAAAGACAGAGAAATCAACCAGTCGTGGGTTTTTTGTTTTTTTTATCTCTTTGTAATTACACATCATAATTGACTGTGAAAGGTGCGTTCTGTGTTCTGTTCGGTCCCCCAGAGAAAATAACAAACCTCGAATCAGTCTGCAGGTGTTCTGTCCATTAAGAGCTCCACTCCAATCACAAGCTCCCCAGTCAAGACCCACTCATCAAAGCTCCTTCTCTCATCACACTTAATAAAACACCGAGTCACACAAAGAGTCGTCTTCACGGCTCAGTCATGAGATGTACTCTGTGTTTAAGTGGAGTAGAGTGTCAGGAACTAAATCAGTGAGGCATCAAGTCCTCTTCCTTTTGTTTAAACCCGAAGAATCAACTTTGCACTCAACAATTAAAAACATCTTTTTACACTATTACAAATGTGGGTTTTTATGTTTTATGTGCCTTTGTGTAAAATGTTAAGATGTGAGCTCTTCATGTAGCCTGAAGGAAGTCGGTAACACCTGTGTGATGGTGTCCTGGGAGAACTACACTGTTAGCGTGAGTCTAATCCTGACAGTGTTTGAGTCTGTTGAGCAACATGATGAAGATTAGAATCGGCTATCTTCCACACTGTGGATTACCTTTGTTATATATTACATCCAGAAGTAGTTTAAAGTTCTTTACTGGAAAAACAAACAAACATAGGAACCATCATTACACTTTTAACTGCTTGCTTACAGCCCTTAGCATTTTATTGTATCCAAGAACCGACAGAGCAGCAAACGTTGTGCTTCTGTGGCTGCTGCACGATTCCTTCTTAAGGTCTTAGTTCATTTGATTGTATTGTATTCAATGGTCATTGAATGAGATTTATTCTGACAACGGAGTATGCGGTTGCACACTATAACACAAACAGACACACACACATACACTCCCAGATCCGTCATTCTGAGGATGTTTAGCAGGTCACGAGGCCCTTCGTCCACCTCCACTACCCACTGATGATTTGCTCCAAACATCTGGAACGGCAATTTTCTCCCAAGAAATATGAGAAATATCCATGAAAGGGCTACAGAACATAGAGCAGGCAGGCCCGGAAAACAAGATGTTTTGTCGGAGATAATGCTGTAGATAGTGAAGGTGTTGTGTCAGGGTGGTGGGTGGGTGTCTACTCCACATCTGTCTTCAGCTCTAAGTCATGCAAAGACATTTTCTCCTGTGAGTTACAGGGAATTGTTTCAGGTTTCTCTCATTTAGTTCTTATTTATTCATGGCCAAAAGCAGTATTTAAATAGTTTGACTTACCTAGCTCCAACCAAAGTTTTTAGTTACGTAAGCCTCAAACTTTATTAGCAGCTAGCTTGAAGCTCTTTGTGAGAACATTTTATGACCTATAAAAGGTAGAGTATTACAATTTGATATCACGTTAAGTCAGCCTGTTGTAAAGCTCTGTCAGGCCTGAGAAAACAATCGTAATGGCATTGTTGTGATGTCATCAGGGTTATCTCAAAGTGGGCATGTTTCACATATGTTTCACATATTTTAATGGAAAGTCTGAATTACAATCACTGTCCGGGAATTCTTCTGGAACTTGACCCATGGTGACTAAAAGTCAGCTGCCAAACTATTTGATCAAGTTTGTTTAAGAGGGCCAGTGTGTAGCCATTAGCAGAAATGATATATAATATTCATCACTATGTTTTCATTAGGCCTTCGTATCTACACAGGGAGCAGGCGCTCTTTATGGAGTCTGATGACTGAGATTCACCACAGTGCCGACAAAGTTTACGCAGTTTATCTGTGGGTTCACGGGCTTGTATCCATGTGTGTGTGTGTGTGTGTGTGTGTGTGTACTTCTGAGTAACTCGATCAATTATTAATTGTTTCAGTAATGGGCCCAGAGCCTCTGGAGTGGCTCCATGTGTCCCTGATTAATACAGCCACAGCACTCGATACAGTTCCTCTCATCAACATGCGGCACAAGAGAGGGACAAGCGGGGAGGAAGTGGAGAGAGTCAGCGGGGGGGGGGGGTTAGAAGAAGAGACAAGAAGACAGATCGGGGCTTACGTTGACGAAGGCGTCTCGCCGTTCTTTTTTCATGTAACCAGAGATGCGCTGGTGTTTTCATGGAGACTTGTGTCGGCGTATTCGACGATGCCACCCATCGGTCGCTAGGGCCCAAAGAGCTGAGCAAAAGCCTCCGGAGGCTGCATTACGCACAGGCTTGCAGACTTGTAATCAGGCATGAGACTTTTCCGCCGTTCGGCGGATTTCCGCCGTTTTTAGAACTCCAGAGACCATTTCTGAGATCAGTGTAAATCCGAATTTTTTTTTTTGGGGGGGGGGGGGGTGTTAAGAATACCTCCGTGGGCTCTGACGATCGCGTGTGAACATGTGAACACACTGTGACTCCGTAACTATCCGGAGCGCTTCTACTCGTATCATTGTCTTAATGTATGTGCTTGCTAACATAACGATAAAAAGCAGAGTACGTCGAACTGGCCAGCCAGCGTTTCTCCGATTGGAGTGAGACGAGGAGAAAAGGTGATGTCGTGATCTTCACAATAAAACATCTTTGATGTGACGTGTCGAGTCTTGTCCAATCAGCGTTCAGATGTCTACAGCGTCTTCATTTCCCTCCGTTACAGTTTAAGTTCCGTTATTGTTCAGACTTGCTGGTTAAGTTAACGTCCACTGCATGCGGAACTCTGTCGACTGTTAACGTTCGTCATTATCGCGAATTTGGAGGAAAAAACGTAACGTGATGAAACATGAAGCCCCCCCCCCCCCCCCCGTGTTCCGGTTCAGTTCACGCGGTCACTCGTTAACATTAAACCAGAACACCGGCGGATCTGCTGGCAGGTTGTTTTTTTTAACTCAAAGTAGAATGAAAGGCCCAGATACTGATGAGATGATGAGGTCAAAGAGGAGGCTGTTTGTGTAGTGCAGCTTGACGCAGGGCTGAGCTGTGAGTGGAGCTGGGCCTGGATAAAGGTGGAGGTCTAAACAGACGTGAGTACAGCTTCCTGCTGTCACAGTGTTTTAAATACATTGATAAGGCAGGTCTGCTGAATGCAGCCTCTGCTCCAAGGGATGAACTACAGCAACAAGGGCTCACGTGACCTCTCATCACACTGTACACACTGTTCACTGTGATGACCACAGCCAGAGTAGATTATCATTTTAATTTAAATAATATAACTGGATTGAATGCATATTAATTGCAAATAGAAGATAGGCCACTATTCTAACAGCTATACAGTAACAGTAGAAGTTAATATGAAGACATACAGTAACAGGGTTCAATGAAAACTAATCACAAGCTAACTAGCCAGCTGTTCAACTGGAGCTGAAATAGTGATAAATAACTGAATAATAAATGATTCTTTTGCTTAAAGAGTAAATATGGTCTTATCACTAAATGTTATTCTCAGAGTACACCAGAGTGCTACATTTTAAAGATCATATTTAAAAATGAAAATTCATGCCACCAGCACCCCCCCCCCCCCCCCCTAGAAATGTTGTGTTGATAATGTTCCTCCCTTTTCAGCATTTGTCAGTCTCATGCCTGTTGTAATGCGCGGATACATCCGACTTAGGAAGAGAGGACCCACAAAGGAAGAGAGAAGCCGTCCACACGAG